>CM062294.1:258520677-259034692 GCA_031216915.1 Pictodentalium vernedei
CATAAGTGCATTCAGTGGATATTTGGCTGATGCCCTGGCATCGATGATTTTCAATAAAGTATATATTTGCAGCTATTAAAGATTAATTGTTGTGTATGCTGTCCCAGATCCTACAGAAATAACGCTTGTGATTACCGGGTTGTCCGATCCTGCCTCTCGCGAGCATCATCTTGAACTTCGTGGGGTTCCGATCAGCCCACCAAAACTGCGACCCACCATCCTTTTGTATTAAGCCCGGTCGGAAATATTTGTGTATATTTATTTTATCGGAAATATTTCAATCACCCGGTGTGATGTGATTCCTTGAATCGCACCACAGCGGATGATTGGGCTATTCTGCTCACTACAATAATCTTTTTCAAAACTTAATGTTGGGCTGAGGTGGGGAGTCGTCACAATCGGAAAGGCTGTACGGATTACGAGCCTTCTTACTTTCAACTCTTTTCCCAGCAAAGTGGGGAAAAACTCGTAGAAATATCCCTGAATAAACCTGCCAAGGTTAAAGTAACTGTTTACTGTCACAATAAAACCACACAAACATGGATATCGTCAGAACCGGCTCGCCAAGCCATTTCTGATGATATCCATGTTTCTATGGTTTAACTGAAATATGTCATTGAAACACTGAGAATATGGGGGAAATAAGAAAAGGTACCACGCTGTCTGGCAATGCATTCCAGTCGCGGATCGTTTGAGGTACATATGAATATTCATAAGTGCCAGTGTTGCGCGTAATTAGTTTTACTAATTCAGAGCTAGTGTGACGTTATCTACATTTGTTCAATTTCAGTATTTTGTGGGATGGAATGGCTACCAGCTCGTAATAATGTAGTAAAAAATAATCAACGCGTTGGTCTCGACGACGCTCACTGTGATGGTTTCCAGTTGAGGTTTTTTATCAGGCTTGAGACACCACTCCTCTAATGTAGTCGTTACAACGAATCTCACTATCCGTCGCAGAACACGTTCAATTCTGTTGATATCTTTTTATAGGTATGAGTTGTCCTAAAGTCTTGGACTTGCGTTAAAATGTGGTTATTTAGTGTGTGGTTGTATGCTGATGGCTCTTTTCCTGCTGATTGACAAAAAATAACATTTTGGTTGAATCTTATCCCCCACCCACCCCCCCCACCCCCCCCCCCCCCACCCCCCCATTTGTTAGTGATTTCAGATCCATTTGAAGTTCAAGATGATCTTGGAATGATTTTATTTGCCGATATACCAGCAGGCAATCATCCGCGAATATTCGTACTTGTGATGTAATACCTCTGAGTAGATTGTTTATGTAAGATTACTGAAGTAGACCAACGTCGAGCTCGGTTAATTAGTTAATATTGCTGAATATAATTCGAACCAGGCCCAAATAAGGTGGAGTCCCACAGGGTTCTATACTTGGGCCGATCTTATTTTTGCTTTATATTAACGATATTCGTCACTCAACTTTATTAAAACTCCTATCGTTCGCGGATGACACAACAGCTTATGCTTCTGGCCCAAATGCAAGTAGACTAGCTGAATACATAAATCGTGAATTAGGCATATTGAATGAATGGTGCTCAGCTAACCAGCTTGTTTTAAACGCAGGTGTAAGAAAGAAAATTACCGTGCATATGATGTGTGCACACATACCTATTAGTATATATGTATATACTTACATATATATGTGTATGGGTGTGTGCACATCTCTGATGTGTGGAGGCGAATTAGTCGCTTTGTTATGGAAAATATTAAATTTCTATGTGGTGGCCTTAAGATCTTGCACACATTACTGAGAGTTATAAAAGTGGGTCAAAATTCGTGTTGTATAGTTGATTTGAACTAGCTCGTGCCGCAATCGATATGATCCTGCACGAATTTTTGGTGAGCTGAGAGATGATATAACCTGGTTTGAGTTTTGATTTTGATGAGAACATTTTGGATCTTCTTTGGGGTAAGTTGTTTTATTTTTTTCTCTCCTTCGGATTAACTCCCCGCCGGGGCCGGTCATTTTAACATGGACTTTTGATCCTCGTCCTGTGCCTGGATATTTACGATTAGTCCCGATGTCTCGGTCTAATCGATGAATTTCGGTATGCGACGGGTTTCGGTGGGTCGTTAAATTTGGACCCCCCCCCCCCCCCCCTCCGTTTCCATCTGATAACTTTATGGAATTTTACAATTATAGTAAATAGTATATTCTACCCTTCAATAAGTTATTTAAGGGGGTAGAATAGGAAATATGTCAGTCAGGCTGTTCGATACAACAACCTAATTGATGCGTTATGAGCGTGAGGGATTTAGAATGAAATATGTGTTATACGATTGTTGACGTAACCCTTCCGCCGGTAGTTTCGGGTGGTAGGACTTTTGGTACCGACTTATGAAGAGCTCCCCTTCTTTAGCCAAGGGTAGTAGCCTTGTGAAGAATTGTAAGTATTGTTGTTGAGCAATTCTTCTGGATTTTTGAAGGATTGGAACCTGGATTCCGACTTAGGAGAGCTTCCCCCCTCTTTAGATAGGGCGTGGTAGCAACCGATTTATATTTATATAATAAGACTAAATGTTGGTATATAAGTCCTTTGACGGGGAAAAAGGGATTTGATGAGCGAATTGGTGGTTATGGCTTGTAGAGCTAATATTATCAAAGTGATATGTTGTTTTCACTTGTAAAGTGAAACAGTTGATGTAAAAGAGAAATATCAATTATGTGTAAGTAGAATTCCATATACGTCATCCAATGTAGAATGTAAAGAAGGGGAAGAAAACTTTTGTAAAATAAAATCATTAATACATTCAATTAATTCGTTCAACATTTGTAATGATTCCTTTTGTAGCTTCTAACCCTTACAACGAGCCTTTTTGAATATTCATGAATCCTGCCCTTTTAAAATTTACCGATGTTTAGGACTTGCCTATGGATAACTTTTGCGGCGTGGCTGTTGGCCCGAACTCATTACTTGTAATTGGGTCCGGTCCGGGAGCAACGGCACAAAAAGGGGTGTCAGGGCCGTGTTGGCATTTGTGAAAGATTTTAGGTGATTAATTTAATCAATTTCTCTTTAAACGAACCTGTAGAAACCCCTCGACAACAAGTTTGTATACGGCTGGATCTTGTTTAACTTCTGCGGTGAGGCTGTCGACTGGAACTCATTTTTAGTGAGTTCGCGCCGAGAGTGCCTGCGCAGCAAGATCTAGGCGGGGTTAGATCAGTGTCGTTACAGATTTTTGGCGTCGCCGACAGGATAAATTTTACATTGATTAGATTTAAATTAATAGGATAAACTATATTTTGTTTTTGTTTTTTTAAAAAGATGGCTACTGGAATTAGTCATGAGTTGGATGATTATATGTATGCCTCGGAAGCTCTGACCGCTGATTTAACAGGCAGAGGTGCTAGGCCTAAGGAATTTCAGAATGTTCCCCCTACTCCTGATCCTACTCCTGGGAGAAAACTTAGTAAGGTTGATGCGACTATTTTGAAATGCCAACAGTTGAGTGACGATTTGCAGAATTCTATTATTGAATTGTGCGACCAAACGGAGGATTACTCTGCAATGATTAATACGCCTGGGGCGGTTTCGGCAAGTTTAACTGCACGTCGAATTTCAGCTGGGCGCGCGTGTGCTACGGCGAAAGCGTCCAGGGTGGCCCAACATAACCAAATTTTTGGGGAAAATCAGAAAGTATCGAGTTTGCCCAGACATCAGCGTGGAGAAAGAGTTATACCGTCGGATGATAGGTGTGGTGAGCAAGCTTATCCGCGTAAACCGATTGTTTCGCCGGATACTTTTAATGGAACCACCAGTGTAGCTGATTGGTTATCCCATTTTGAGAAATGTGTTGGGATTAACCAGTGGTCGGAAGACCGGGCTCGTCAATTTTTAGTGGTGTCCTTGAGGGGCGCCGCCCTACAGTTTTATGAAGATTTGGACCCGGAAATTAAATCTAATTCTCATAGAGTTATGCAGAGTTTGCGCGATCGTTTTGATCCATTTAAGGGTACTGCAATATATAGGGCCCAATTAAGATCCAGACGTAGGTCGCAGCGGGAGACTTTGCCTGAGTTAGCGGGAAGTATTAGGCGCCTAGTAAGAAAGGCGTATCCAGGGATTCCCCTAGATGTTAGGGACGATTTGGCGAAGGATAGCTTTATTTCTGCGTTGACGGATAATGAAGTTAGAATGCAAGTGTTGAGGGCTAAGCCTGAGACCCTTGATGGGGCAGTGCGCTCTGCTTTAGATGAGGAATCTTATAAGAAGGTAGAGGTACCTTCTTCGGTTGGTGTAGTTGGAGAATCGGAGGTTTCGAATGGAATCGGTGCATTAACCCAGGCGGTGGAAAGTTTGCAGGAACAATTGAGAGAGATGCAGATTGAGCAGAATAAATTACGGGACGAAGTTTTCAGTCAGGGTCGAGGTCAGGACGGTAATAATTTTTATAGAGGTCGTCGGGGCCGAGGTGGTTGTGGAAATGGAGGAGGTAGAGGTAGGAATAGAGGTAGAGGTAAAGGTGATTGGTCCCACAAGTCTGGTTTAGACAATGGTTTAAACGAGTAAAGACTGGGGTAGGGGTCGAACCTCAGTCTATGATAGAAAGGACCCTCCCACCTGAGAGTATCGGTCATAGTTATCTGACTCTTAAAGTCTTGAATGAAAATGTTAAGTTCCTACTGGATACTGGTTCGGCGGTGAGCTTAATCAGTACAAGAGTGTAATAATAACGCTTTGGCCAGCCGCTGATTTGTCGCGGTCCTCATAAGAGAAGGCCATCATTCCCCCTGCACCCACCCCCTCTTCCCATCCTCTCCTCCCAGCATTCAGATATAAACTGCTTAATAGTGTCCCTCACTTCCTCTTTTTCAATTTCTTCAATAAGCATTCCTACCCTCTCCCTCGTGTCCCCCTTCAGCCATCTATCCTTTGTTTCTTCACCCCACTTCTGCATTATTCTTCCAGTAAATTTTATTCTATGAGGTATATTCTGTGGGCATTCCAAGAGAAAATGTTCCAGGGTCTCCACTACTCCAGAGTGGCACATTTGGCATCCCTTTTCCCCATCTCTCCCAATTTTTCCCCGAAGCTCCAGTGATCTTGATCTCAGTTTGAACAGCAGTGACCCTCCAAAGGTGCCATCTAGGTACTTCTCAAAAGCTGGCTTTTCTTTATATTGTAACCCCTGCAGTGATCTTTTCACGCTAACCCCTGCTCGCCAGTTTCGATTGCAATCTTCCATGACTCTCTCTTTGACAAACCTTTTGCCTTCTTTCATTCCTACTTCTATGTTTGTGACCTCTATAGAGTAATTGTCCATTAGTTCCCTCACATATTTTGACCACCCCGTTTCTATATTAGAATTCCAAATGGTATCGAGTATCAATTTGCACCACCGGTTGTGTTATATGATATTTTGGGTATTGAGCAGTCTCGAGTTAGAGATGCTCCTCGTAGTATTTTGGGGGCTAATGGGCAGCCCCTTGATTTAAAAGGGTTAATTGATTTACCTGTAGCTGTTGGTAAGTATCAATGTGTACAAACCTTTTTTGTGATCGATTTTACGTTTGATGCAATCTTGGGAATTGATTTTATGAATAGAACTAATTTAGTGATCTCCTTACCAGACAAAACTATTACGATTTTAGGGGTTAAATTTTTCCTTGAGTTTTTGAATGAAAATAATCAAATTCATGTATTGCTGATTGAGGGATTGACAGTACCTCCCTTTTCGGAAGTTGTCGTGAAGGGTCGTATTGACGGTCCACCAACTGGACAGAGTTTATGTGAACCCGACCCAGGGTTTATGAAAAATCATCATGGATTAATGCTGGGACGAAGTATTGTTGATGTTAGTCAACCGGAAGTTCCTGTCAGATTAATAAATGTTTCTCAGGCCGCACAAAAGTTAAAAGGTGGTGAATCTGTGGCTGTTCTTGAGAATGTTGAAATTTTGTCGGGTTATCTGCATATTATCGGAAATTTGTGCCTCATTTTTCCACTTTGGCTAGTCCCTTAACCAAGTTAACTCGTAAGAACGAGAAGTTTGTTTGGGGCCAGGCCCAGCAAGAAGCTTTTGATGTGTGAAAAGGCAAATTGTGTCAAAGCCCAATTTTGGCTTACCCGAATTTTGAGCATGAATTTATTCTCGATACGGATTCGAGTGGTTTTGCCTCTGGCGCAGTTTTGTCTCAAATTATAGAGGGCAAGGAGCGAGTGATAGCTTATTTCAGTAAAGCCCATTCCCAGCAGGAGAAAAATTATAGTGTTACCCGGAAAGAACTATTAGCCGTGATTAAAAGTGTTAAACATTTTAGACATTTTAGACATTTTCTCATTGGTAAGCATTTTACGCTGCGAACTGACCACGGGTCTTTGCAGTGGTTGTTTAATTTTAAGGAACCTGTTGGGCAGGTGGCACGTTGGCTGGAATACCTCAGTGGATTCGAATTCACGACGATTCACCGTCGTGGTGAACAGCATAAAAATGCAGATGCGCTGAGTAGGATTCCTTCCTGTAATAAAAATGATATTAATACTGTAGAGTTTGAGTCTGGAATTAAATTGACTAAGGAAAATCAGCGGGCTGATCCCGATATTAAAAGATTTCTCGAAATTAAACTAAAAGGAGAGAAACCTAGTCTTGATAAATTAAAAGGAGAACCCCCGGAGCTTCAGAAGTATGTGAGTCAGTGGGAACAATTTTTTGTGGAAAATGACATTCTTTTTCGAGAATGGACACAAATAGGGACCCCCAGTAAAATTTTGTGGGTGGTCCCAAAATACTTAAGTCAGGTATGTAAGGAACATCATGATTCTTTAGTGGGTGCACATTTGGGTGTCCATAAGACATATTCAAAAATTCGAGAGCGGTTTTTTTTTTTGGATAGGTATGCGTCGGGATGTAGAACTTTGGGTTCAGTCTTGTCCGAGTTGTCAGTGTCGTAAGCCGCCGGGCAAGGCCAGTCGAGCTCCCATGGTAACAGATAAAGTGTCGGAGCCTATGGAACGAATTGCTTTAGACATTTTAGGGCCATTACCCGAGTCTGTTCAGGGCAATATTTATATTTTGGTTATATCAGACTATTTTTCCAAGTGGACGGAGGCTTTTGCTATCCCGAATCAAAGGGCAAGTACAGTAGCCGATGTGGTGATTCGAGAATGGATTAGTCGGTATGGTATGCCGAAATTCATACATTCAGATCAGGGATCGAATTTTGAGTCAGATCTATTTCAAGAAGTTTGTCGCTATTTTCAGATTAAGAAGACTCGTACCTCTCCTTATATGCCTCAAAGTGATGGCCAAGTTGAGAGGTTTAATAGAACTTTAGCGTCTATGTTAGCCTGCTTTGTAGAGGACAATCACAGCGACTGGGAATATTATCTCCCATTCGCCATGATGGCCTATAGGAGCGCCAAACATGAGACTACTGGGTTCACCCCCTTTAGTATCATGTTTGGTAAGGAAATTACTTTACCTACAGAATTAATTGCTGATAGAACTCCTGATAGGGATTGGGCTCCCTCTCAGTATGTTAGTGAATTAGAGAGTCGTCTAGCCCAAATTTTCCAGTTAGTTTCGGCGAAATGTGATTCTGAGATTAAAAGAAGAAAGAAAATTTACGACAAACGAGTTTTCGGCAAACCTTTGACCGTTGGTGATAAGGTTTGGCTTTATTTACCTAGGGTGAATAAAGGTCAAACCTCAAAATTTGCAAAATTTTGGGTTGGTCCCTATATTATCAAAAGCAAACTCTCGGACGCAAATTATCTTGTGGTTCGCGTCGGAGGAGGTAAACCACAGGTTGTACATTTTAACCGATCGAAGAAATGTTACAGCCGTAAGTCAGATGTGGCTAATTCGAATATGGGTGCCCCCATGTGTCCCACACCTGATGATTCTAGTGGAAATAATTTAGACCGGTCCTCGGTGGAGAGTCCTGGGGAGGAGGACGCGATCCTCGATGAAGGTCCAACTAGTAGGCGTGGTCGTTTCCTTCGGCGACCGCGCCGACTAGGTTCTCAAGACTTTGTATTCTATTAGTTATTTATTGTTGTTTTTTTTTCCTTTTCTTGAATTTTTTTTTCCTTTTTGGCAACCCACTTGTCATTGTACGTTAGGTTGGCGGTTCGCGTGGGTTTGATGTGTAAATTTTGTGATTAAGCGCGATGGATATTTAGAATTATTTGAGTTTTAAATTTTGCGCTTATAAATCGGCCTTCGACTTAGAATTACCTTTGTTGGGTATCTATGGTGATACCAAAGTGTTATAACTTGTAAATAATTAAATATATGAGCTATTGATTTGTTATGAGCTGTGTTGGCTTGTATTGTAATAATTTTTTTTTTCTTTTATTATAATTGCGTCATTTCCCTGGCGTTGGGGATTGCCGCTTGAGATGAGTTTTGGAAAGTAAAATTTTGTGTAAGTGTTTGAGGGTATCGCCATGGGGCTATTTCCCGATAGCCCCTGTGACGATACCTTCAGACTAGATTGATCATAGATGGTACAAATGCAAGTGTGGTTGCCCCCTTTTTTTATACCCGTAAAGATCGTTCTTGAGCCCGCTGACCGGTTCATTTTTGTGATTCGGTGCGCAAGAGGGTTGGTTTTATTATTTGAGGGGGGGGGGGGGGGGTCGTGTGCGTGTGTAGGAAGGGAAGTGAAGTGAGAGTTATGCGCTAGGGTATGTTTCGTGAATATAAGAGTTATGGAAGTTAAGCCACCGGTGGCTATTATGATAGAATATTTCGCGAGCGATGTGTCCGTGGTAGTAATCTAAATTAATAAACGGGTCATCTTGGTCAAGAGAACTATCTGACGGGAAATTATGAACATTTTTTTTTTTTCTCTTATGTTGGTTCCTCATTTCATTTAAGGAAATGATTGTATAATCTTTTGTGGAAAAATAATATTGTGAATCTAGATACTGTTCTCTGTGTAACTTTTTCCTTATAGCACAATGGAGATGTTGTTGGGCCATTCATTTGTGAGAAGAATTGGAGGGATAAAAAAGCTGCCTGATCTTTTAGAAGCAGTCGCCATACATGGAATCCCTGGAGCCAGACTTCAACAATTGACATCCATATGTGTTGTTGGTGCAGAGACTGTGTTGATGCAAATTGGTGAAAACGGCGTAGATAGTAACGTCTTCCATCTTGGACAGTATAAACTTGACTTTGAAAGACTTATTAACTGTTTTTTTTCGCCAAGGCGTTAAAAAAATAATCTTAATGGGTTTATTCCCTCGAATGAAGAACAGAGAGTCTAGCACCCTGTATGAATTGAGAAGGGTTGCTGTTAACCAGTTCTATAAAACTCTTTCAGGCCCAAATGTTGTTTTTAAGCCTTTATTTAAGGTGTCCCGTAGGCATTTTTCTGGAGACGGGGTACATTTGAATGACTTGGGCCAGTTTTCATATGTACAACATATTGTTTCAGTCTTGGAGGAACAAAGCTCCTCTAGTTGAAAGTTATTACCAGAATGAGCACTGAAGTATCCATAAGCTTGAACATATTTTAAAAAAGCTTACATTCAAAGAATGATTAAGTTCCAGGGGAACTTTCATCTAAGAAATGAAAGAGTTATATTTTTTTTTTCTCTTCCGGTTAAATTATTGGAATAAAATCGTTAATGTCTATGCTGGGAGTTCTGTGTGGGTCTATAGAAATAAAAGTGTTGTTGATTTATGTTTGAATGGGCCCATATCTGACGATTTACACCTCCTGCGGCATGACAAAGTCGGCTTCAGGCAGTACTGGTTTTCGATAGTGGATCAGTTCTGGTCGGGGACCTGTTTCGGCCTAAAATGATAACCGTTAGCCCTAATCGGAGCCTTATCTAATGTGGCATTTGTTAAAAAAATTATTATTTAATCAGTTGTAATTGTCTTATGAGGAACCACACAATAATATCTAATACTCAGTATTAGAGGGGTTTTTTTTCTTCTTTTTTTTCTTTTGGTATTTTTATTTACGAAGGAACTGTACATATCTTCCCCTTTTTGTCTTTTTTCAACGGGGGCGTTGAACCTTGGGGTGGGGGTGGTGTAAGAAAGAAAATTACCATGCATATGATGTGTGCACACATACCTATTAGTATATATGTATATACTTACATATATATGTGTATGGATGTGTGCACATCTCTGATGTGTGGAGGCGAATTAGTCGCTTTGTTATGGAAAATATTAAATTTCTATGTGGTGGCCTTAAGATCTTGCACACATTACTGAGAGTTATAAAAGTGGGTCAAAATTCGTGTTGTATAGTTGATTTGAACTAGCTCGTGCCGCAATCGATATGATTCTGCACGAATTTTTGGTGAGCTGAGAGATGATATAACCTGGTTTGAGTTTTGATTCTGATGAGAACATTTTGGACCTTCTTTGGGGTAAGTTGTTTTATTTTTTTCTCTCCTTCAGATTAACTCCCCGCCGGGGCCGGTCATTTTAACATGGACTTTTGATCCTCGTCCTGTGCCTGGATATTTACGATTAGTCCCGATGTTTCGGTCTAATCGATGAATTTCGGTATGCGACGGGTTTCGGTGGGTCGTTAAATTTGGACCCCCCCCCCCCCCCCCCTCCGTTTCCATCTGATAACTTTATGGAATTTTACAATTATAGTAAATAGTATATTCTACCCTTCAATAAGTTATTTAAGGGGGTAGAATAGGAAATATGACAGTCAGGCTGTTCGATACAACAACCTAATTGATGCGTTATGAGCGTGAGGGATTTAGAATGAAATATGTGTTATACGATTGTTGACGTAACCCTTCCGCCGGTAGTTTCGGGTGGTAGGACTTTTGGTACCGACTTATGAAGAGCTCCCCTTCTTTAGCCAAGGGTAGTAGCCTTGTGAAGATTTGTAAGTATTGTTGTTGAGCAATTCTTCTGGATTTTTGAAGGATTGAACCTGGATTCCGACTTAGGAGAGCTTCCCCCCTCTTTAGAAAGGGCGTGGTAGCAACCGATTTATATTTATATAATAAGACTAAATGTTGGTATATAAGTCCTTTGCCGGGGAAAAAGGGATTTGATGAGCGAATTGGTGGTCATGGCTTGTAGAGCTAATATTATCAAAGTGATATGTTGTTTTCACTTGTAAAGTGAAACAGTTGATGTAAAAGAGAAATATTAATTATGTGTAAGTAGAATTCCATATACGTCATCCAATGTAGAATGTAAAGAAGGGGAAGAAAACTTTTGTAAAATAAAATCATTAATACATTCAATTAATTCGTTCAACATTTGTGATGATTCCTTTTGTAGCTTCTAACCCTTAAAACGAGCCTTTTTGAATATTCATGAATCCTGCCCTTTTAAAATTTACCTATGTTTAGGACTTGCCTATGGATAACTTTTGCGACGTGGCTGTTGGCCCGAACTCATTACTTGTAATTGGGTCCGGTCCGGGAGCAACGGCGCAAAAAGGGGTGTCAGGGCCGTGTTGGCATTTGTGAAAGATTTTAGGTGATTAATTTAATCAATTTCTCTTTAAACGAACCTGTAGAAACCCCTCGACAACAAGTTTGTATACGGCTGGATTTTGTTTAACTTCTGCGGTGAGGCTGTCGACTGGAACTCATTTTAGTGAGTTCGCGCCGAGAGTACCTGCGCAGCAAGATCTAGGCGGGGTTAGATCAGTGTCGTTACACAGGTAAAACGAAGTATGTTCTTATAAATCCTACCCGCAGAGCGATAGTCCCAGGAAACTTATCAATCGAAATACAGAACAAAACGTTAAAAAGAATCGGTTGTCACGAACCAGAAAAATAATTAAAATTCCTTGGTATTAACATTGATGATAATCTTTCGTATAGTGTTCATATCTCTCAAGTGTGCTCTAAAATAGGACGAGTAAATTTGAATAAGGTAAAAAGAATCTTGCCGCATGAGGCTATGAAAACTCTATACTTTGCCCTTATTCACAGTCACCTGTTATGTGGTATCCAAATTTGGGGTAATGTTCGAGCAATTAGAAAAATTCTCATTATGCAGAAACGCTCACTTCGTATTATTAATAATTCAAATTACAATGCCCATACAGATCCCTTATTTGTAAAAGATCAAAATACTTAAAATCAACGGCTTGTTCAAACTTCAAGCCTGTCTCTTCATATTTGTTTGGAAAATGGGAAAACTTCCATCGTCATTCAATGACTTTTTTAACCCAACAAATACTTCACAAAGAGTTACGAGACAAGCCGAATTATTATCTATAAGTAGAACTCTCACTAAAGCACAAGTTTGATAGCTTACCAGTTCATGCCTTTTCTAAATTATGGAATGAACTGGATCAAGATTTAAGGTCCATCACGAACGGAAAACTCTTCAAAAGATCACTGACACAAAAATTCATTTCTCAATACCCAAGTAGTGTAGAATGTGACAATCCTTATTGTCAAGATTGTAGGTTTAATACCAGCAGATAATTAAAAATTGTCGAAGAAGTCCATATAAATAACTAAGTTTCTGTACAGCCACTAAATGACATTTCATTGTACTTTGGTCATTTTCCAAATCGTGTATCCTTCGTAAGTGATAATATCAAGTAATATACTCCGTCTGTTCATCTCGTCCAACAAAACAGTCTGATTAACTGTCAAGTCTGAAACTTTTGATACCTAAGAATAATTGTAACTGTGATAATTTATTTCTAACAACATTATTTACAACTGTAGTCGATGTACAATGCTAACTCTGGATCCAATTTCAGTGGGAGATGACAGGTAGACTGCCAATCTGGCTCCCTATGGTATAGATATTACTTATATTCTCATATTTTACAAATGCTTCTTTGTGTTGCAACTGTTTTGTATCACTCTGTATGTTACTTGTTGTCTATACCGTAAAATAAAATAATCAATCAATCAATTAGTCTGTGGATGGGCGACCATTTACAAATTAATTCGGATTTCCGCGCTGTGTCCTTGTACAAGACACTTCATCCCGATTGCCCACATGGGGGCACAATGACACCGTGTGCTGAGACGTACTGCGCGCCAAGGTGCACATGTGTACAACCAAGCCAATCATGAGTGTGCTGTGTAGTGCGTAGTACTGCTATGTGGTGCATAATATGGACTGGGTTTATGGCATTGGAGAGCTGGCATGAGCTCGTCGTTGCTCTGTGGTTCTCAGTGGGCAGAATCATTTGATATTTGCTGTGCAGCAGCCTAGTGTGCGTCTGATTCAAGTTTGTTAAATCGAGTCCCTCGATCAACATTAAGGCTCACCATGGGGCGGGAATTTTCTACTCTGTGCGATTTATGTAAAAAATTTAGAACCAGTGTGTAGAATCTTTTGATATTTAGTATGCATTCTAGTATGGGTCTGATTCAAGTTTGATTAAATGGAGTCCATCCATCAACATTAGGGCTCATCATGAATTTTTACTTTGTGTGATTTATTTAACCCTTTACCTAACGTAGCGACCAGACGCGTCAGAAAATTAACCATTATAAGCCTTTCAGAGACCAAAGTAACTTTTTATTGCCTTGATAAAACAATAGATATCGACGAACCGATTCTAATGATGCACATATTTTTGATTTTATTGCAGAATGTTTAGAATTATGGGTTGAAAATTTCATTTATTTTTTTCAAAAAGCTATGTTAGGTAAAGGGTTAAGTAAAATTATTTTAAGAGCCTCACTCGCAGATCCCGTTGGCGGAATCTTTTGATATTTGGTATGCAGCACCCCAGTATGGATCTGATTCAAGTTTGTTCAAATCGAGTCTCCTGATAACCATTGGGGCATTAATTTTTACTTTTTGTGGTTTGAGTTAAGTTCTTTAAAAATCTCCCCCTAGAACCAGCATGCAGAATCTTTTGATATTTGGTATGCAGCATTTTAGTATGGGTCTGATTCAATTTTTGTCCATATCAAGTGCTTCAATTAATATTTGAGTTCATTGTGGGAGCATAGATTTTTACTTCGTGCGATTTAGGTAAAAATTTTTTAGAAATCATCTTCTTCAGAACAAGTAAGCAGTATATTTTGATACTTGGCATGCAGGAATGTAGTATGGGTGTGGTTCACGTTTGTTGAAATCGAGTCTTAAGGCTCACCATGGGTGAATGAATTTTTACTTAGTACGACTTAGATAAAATTCTTTAATAATCTTTTTCTCCAGAACATGTAGGCACAGATGCAGCCTTCCAGTGTGGGTCTACTTTAAGTTTGTTCATATCGATTCCCTGTATAAGTAATGGGACTCATCATCATTGGGGAGTGAATTTTTACTTTTTCCTCTTCAAACATCTTCATCTCCTGAACCAATGGGCAGAATATTTTGATAATCAGTATGCAAAGTTCTAGTATGGGAACTGTTCAAGTTTGTTTATACCACGCCCTTAGTCAATGTTGGAACTCTCCAGCGGAGCCTGAATTTTTACTTTGCGCCACTTTAGTAAAATTCTTTAAAAAAAATCTCCTCCTTAACCAGTGGTCAGAAAAAAAATCTTTGGGTTAATTTTTTCGTCTGAAGCCTAGATAACAACTCGGTGTTGTATGATTCAAATTTGTCCCAATTTGGCCCTGGCATTAGCTCCATGGAGTGTGTAAATTCACTCTGTAGAACATACATAATAGTCTTCGACAAGAATTGTATCCTAACAGTATGGAGCATATGGTGAGTACCTAAGCCCCCCCCCCCCCCCCCCCCCCACACACACACCCCCTCTGTGGTCTCTTGTTTCTCCAAGTTAGCAAAGCTAACCTTATTCAAAGTTCCCCGTGGCAGAATAAGGCTCATTGATCAATGCTTAGGATAGAAGTCAACATTTTATCCATTCATGTTTGGTAGAGTTATGGCCCTTTTTCGACTTGAAAATCTAAAACAATTGATTTCCGGTCAATAACTTTCAAATTAATTTGATGAAAAGAAAAAAAAAATCTATGTATTTTTATAACCTCTCAGCACAGATTGAGATTATTTATTTATTTATTTATTTATTTGTATTTAAGGACGCTAGTCATATCGTGTCAATAATATGTTGACGGGTGGAGGAAGCTGAGTACCCTGAGAGGACCACCTAGCAACGACTAGTACTTGTCAGCCCTCCAGTCTCAAAACTCTCTATTGTAGTGTGCCCTGCATAACAGTACTACGCACAACACAGCGCGGAAGAATTAGATTGGTAGAAGACGTGCTGTACGTCTCTGCACATAGCGTCATCGTGCCCCACATGGACAATAGGGGTGAAATTCCTTTCCGAAGGACACAACGGAAGTCCGAATCAATCTTTGAATGGTTTCCCGTCGAATCCCGGAAAGTGAAGCATTGCTTCTTCACTATGGTAAAACAAGCCATGTTTTGCCGGTAGAATAGGACCCAGTGACCGACGCTTGGGGTACAATTTCTTCAAAACGGGAAACATGGATATAAATGATTGGCCAAAACTTTCCCACTTACACTTTCCATATTATTTGATACACTGTAATTTGGGAATGGTTTGTTCGTCTGCTTGTGTCGATGCTCACCTAGGATGCCAGAATCGATTTCTACCAAAATTGCTGGGTGTGGAAACTATCATTGAGGGGCTCGTTTCCACAAAGATCACTGGGGTCAAAGGTAGAAAAGTGTACAAATAATGCGTTATGAAGCGATTGTGTTGTAATGCATCACCGTTGTTTTATAACGCAAAGGGGTTGCATTAGAAAACCCAATACATTTTGCTTTTAAGAAAACAAACGTTTCGAGTTTCAACACAACAAAACTTATACTTTTCAGTTGTTTTAATTACTCTTATAGAGTTTTGTAGATTCAGGGCTGAAAAAGTCCTGTGAGTTTCCCGGTGTGTTGAATTACCAAAGCGCAACCGAAACTGGGCGGAACGTGACCGAAACGGACCCCAACGCTTTGAAATGGGTACCCAAAAACTGAAACGAACCTGAGTGCGCTTGGACGAATTCCAACGAGAGAAAACGGGCTGACGAGAGCAGAATGAAGCTCGATAGACCGAAAAGCGGGGAGAACATAGAGCATATGGATAATGTCTGAAAACGACGCGACGATAAGGAGGCCTTTTCCGTCATAATGGGGTGCGCGTCCCTTCCCTCTCCCATTTCCTAACGGACAGGGTGACTCAAAATCTCACATTTTAGGCTAATTTCTGAGAAGTGAACATTGATATCATTGGAAACGACTGGACCCGCCGGTTCCAATGATATCTGTATTCATTAGCGGATCCAGCCCCCGCCCCTCCATAATCTTTCGCTAGACCATGGCCATGACCGGGATATGTGGAACTGTGGGCCCGTGTAATAAAGACTTGGATTATGCTCCGCATTATTCATGGTGGCCCATCCAAGATTCGCCTCTGATATTTCTATAGTTTTACTGATGCTGAGAAAACGGGCCGGAACGGACTGAGGGTTGAAAGTTGAAAAGGACCAAAGCAGACTGGAAACCGGTCGAAACGCGACTAAATTTGAGTTGGTAACAAACCGGAACGGCCTCAAAACGGCTATAAGCGAACCAAAACGCGCACGGTATACGGAGTAAAAGATGAATACGAGTGGAATGGTGCTGTTCAAAAATGGTTCAAGCCGCAAGACAACACTGAACTGAACACATTCTAATGATGTCCATATTTTTATGGTTTTAGTGAAAAATTTTCTGAAATTTGGGTTGAAAATTGGAAATTTGATATTTTTTTCAAACAAGCTGTTTTAGGTAAAGGGTTAATTGATTTATTTAATAAAAAATAACATGGTTCAAATGCACATTTACAACGTCGAACTTGTATGTAGATCTTGTTTGTTTTAGAAATGTATTTGTTTGTTTTTGGTGATGAAATAAAAAAACACAGCAGGTTTTTTTTGTTTTTTTTATTAAAAATAAAATGGGGGGGGGGGGGGGGGGAATCGTCGTCTAAAAAAACGGGGTCGAGGCATCCATCGGAGCGAATTGTCCAGGGGGCGAATCGTCCACGGTGGCGAATTGTCCCGTTCCCTTTCAGTGAATAATTTCGCAAAATTACTGGAGACAGTGGCTTGTTCCCCATACCGTCCCTGCGCGCCTTCGGCGCGCAAAATCATTTCGTTCGAACATTTCATCATTTCCTCACAATGAATTACAACTTGAGACAACCCACATCCAGAGCAGAGTACCCCTGCATAGAATGTAACCAGAATGTCCGCCCAAGACAACAGGCTGTAGACTGTGATGGCTGTGGCAGATGGCAGCATCGAACATGTAGAACAGGACTTGTTTCATTTAACGTTCTTTCTATCTTTCTTTCAGCTGCATGGCAAGCCGTTCACGAAGTCTTCCCTGGCCGAGAGATTAAAGGGTGCTGCTTCCACTGGATGCAAGCTGTTTACAGAAATGTTACCAGAATAGGGCTAAAGACGGCGTATTAGCAGGGTGGTCCCTCCAAGATTTTATACGACAGATGCTGGCTCTACCTTTTTTACCTGCGAATCAGATCAGGGAAACATTTCAGGCACTGCAACAAAAAACAGAACCAGAAACCAAGCTCCGTAAATTTATTGATTATGTACAAGAACAATGGATTAACTCCAGTACATTCTCCATACATGAATGGTGTAGGCCTATTTATGGACATACTGTTCGCACAAACGACATAGAAGGTGTGTAGCTAATCATGTTTTGTATTTATCGTAAAAATGTTATTTTCCGGATTCCTCAAATAAATAAATAAATAAATATAAAAAATAACCAAATAAATGGGCCTAAATAAATCTCAAAAAAGCTTGTATCAGAAGCACTTTCTACTTTACACTTTATGGGCGGTACTGTAATAAATTATAACAAAGATATTAAATTTTTTCTTCATAATCTGAACTAATCAATATACTTTTTTCATTCCAGCCTGGCATAGAAGAATGAATACCATTGGAACCAATATCAGCTTCTATGAACTCGTCCCCCTCTTGTACCAAGAATCCAAGACAGTTGAGCTTCGGGTCATAGCAACCGACTGAGAGAGTGACATTCGGTCAAAATATACAAAGACAGCTGCAAGAATACAGGAATGTTGGAATGATTATATGGCAGATCCTCCACGTTTGACAACAGCAGCTTTCTTAAGAAAATGCGCATGTATTTACACAGAACAGAAAACTTCACGGAAACGAAAAAGAACTTTTTTTCATTTTTTGCTTTCAAAACATAACTTCTAATCGCTCATTGGGATCGTAAGCTACGCTTTGGGAGCAAAAAACGAAAATTGTTAAGTATTTTTTTTAATAGGCCGGTTATACAGGCACCGAAATTAATTAATAAACGCCATGCTAAATAAATGTTTAACGCAATCACGAAAAATATCTTCTATCACACATTTTAATTGCTTCTCCATCATCAGGTTTCAAGCGTTATGTATCCTAAGTTATTTTGTTTTATTTTTATATAGGTGTCAGCTTTTGTTATTTATGTGTTATACTTGTTATATTGCCGCAAAATATTATGTCAGCCTACTGTTATTTACTACCAACTATATTGATGAAATTTAAAAAATAAACAACATATATTTTGTCGAAGCCAAGCGTTCTGTTGTCTGTTTTCTATTTCCCACTCCCGGTAATCCTCTTCTCGTCAATACCACTGATCAAAAAATAAAGTTTATTTTTAAACCAGTAAATTACCCCGAATGTCGAATCGCCCCGCCTACGAAAAATGCCGAACCGTCCCGATGGCGAACCGTCCCGATCGATAATGGCGAATCGTCCCGATGGCGAACCGTCCCGTTCCCGGGTGTGCTCCCATTTACTCCAAGCTTCCTTTAGTCGTTTTTCAAGTTTGACATTAATTTATGGTTTGCTGTTTAACTTTTTCAACACCAACTGAGTTGCGAAAACCAAACTCAAGAATCATCTAGGTATATGAATGACAACTGACAGCTTGCCAGTGTGTTTAATTATGTGCTGAGCTGCGAAAAAAAACCCCTCTAAAGTAAAGGTGTAAATGTTGAATAATATTTAAAAATATTTATTGGCTCATAAGCAAATATTTATTTATTGGGGCCGAAATGACTTGGTAAAAGCTTAATAAAAAGTGAGACGTTTCTGCCTCCTGAAGTGGGACGTTTCGGCCTTTTATGGGGCCGAAACGTCAGAGGTCGAAACTTCACGATTCCTTCCAAAACCATCGACACAGAGGCGGAAAACTTGAAGATGGTCACCAGCACGTTTAATTATCTTTGAAGAGTTTGTTGAAGTTTAATTTTTATAGTAGGCCAACCCGGCACGTCGATTTACCCAATAACACCCAATACTACCCAATAATACCCAATAACACCCAATATTTTGGGAGGAAATATTTCATTTCCTGTTGTTACTGTTTGTGTTAGATTTCGGCTTTGCAACCAGAACAGAGTTGAATTCATTCTCAAAGTCGCTTTTGTCAGAAGTTCTGGTATTTACTGGTATTTTTCCCCTAAATACCAGAACCTCTCAGAATTTCCCCCGAACCGCCAACAAGATAACATTAATCATTGCCCGAGTGCTAGAATGTCCTATGTCCCACAGGGGACATAGGATATTCTAGCACTCGGCCGACGAATTTGCACACTGTTTTCAGAGAAGATATTTCAATTCCAGTTAGTTAGACTTAGCATTCAAAAGGGAAACTGAATTTATTTACTAATTTGTCCCGGTATCCAGCTTATTCGGACCTTGGCTCTTTCGGACCTTGGCTCATTTGCCCCTGCCTTTTTTGGCCATCCGGCTCATTAGGACCTTGGCTTTTTCTGACCTCTGGCTTTTTCGCCCCTCAATTACATATTGATAATTATGACAAGAATTTTAGGAAATTTCAACCATATATTATTACATTTTATCCCAAACAATCATAATTAGAATAAAATCCAGGTTTTACAATATTCTGTTACGAAGAGATAATGTTCAGTAACAATAATATATAATAATTTTCGGCTCCCGGCCTTTTCGCCCCTCAATTGATCATTATGACAAGCCCATATGTGTGGTGGATTTTTACTTCGAATACAATCCTCGCTTATATACCATGAATGATGAACGAAAAGTTTCAGCGTGCCAAAGGCTACAAGAGTTCTGCTCCGTGTTTGCTTAGAGAAGTGGGCACATTTATGGTAATACTGAAACCGCAGTTTGGTGGTTATTTTATTTAAGTATGTGTTTTTAACTACATGTTGGGGGCTGCCTATCTCTTTTCTAGGTGAAATGACTATCTTTTTTCTTTATGTGGCTTACGTTTATGTGTTATTTTCACTCTAAATTTTAATGCAAAATGATAACAGTCAAAGCATGTGATACCTGCATTGCAGATAATATGACCTGACATTTGGCTGACAACACTGTCTCAGTCTGTCTGTAGTTGTTAAAACATCGAGGAGATGTTCAATTAGTTCAGAATTTTAAACTGATCACTTGTTAAAACAGTTGACTTTATTGTTTAGTTTAGCACTTGTCATCGCATCGACTACTCAGGTTAACATTGGAAAAAATAAAAAAAATGCAAATTACCTTGCAAATAAGTGGTCAGTATTTGGCCACAGCATCCGTACAAACAATGGCTGTGAAGGATGGCATAACCGACTAAACCAACGTGTCAGAAAAAACACCCTTTTTGGCTCACCAACGATAGTCGTGTGAGCCTAGGGCATAGCCCTCATGTCGGCGTCGGCATCCGGATTCATACATTTTGAACTTTCGTGTGCAGGTTTTGATTTTTTTTTTATGTCAGCATGCTTTTCAGGGATAGTAATATTTTATTCAACCCTTTCCATGCTTAGTTACTTGAATTTTGGACTTTTGTGTACAGGTTTTTGACTTTTGTGTGCTGGTTTTGATATTTGTCTTTCTTTTCTTCCAAGGAGTAATTTACCTTGCAGTACATTGCCATGGTTCCAGTTTTATGTTAGAATGCTTCTTAAGGCCAGTATTATATTATTTAACCCTTTCCCTACTTATTAGCTCAACTTTGGCAAAGCCAAATTTGAGCTTTTGTCATGGTCCGTCTGTCTGTCCGTCCGTCCATACGTCAACAATTGATACGGCTCAGGCTAGAGGCCGTATTTATGTACCAATCTTTACGAAACTTCTTGGGTACCTTTGTTATGACCGTGGGACGAGAACGAGTGTATTTTTATACTGAATCAATGACCCAGACTTAGCTGGTGCTAAACTCCGTAATTCAGGGCCAAACACAAATTCCCCCCCCCCCCCCCCAATCCCCAAAATTTGCATCAAAAACCGAAAAATACATGTCCTATATGGTCCTCCATACATTTACTCCTCTGCGCATGCGCAGTGTCAAGGAGGTCCCGAAATTGGCTCCAATTATCATTTCTTTGTTTGGCCCTCAAAACAGTCACACTTCTGTTATTTGTGCTTCCAAATCTCAGTTTTCATGATGCCAGACACATTTTCATGAGAGAAATGGTGGAAATAAAGAGGATACATCAGGAGGAGAGGAAAAAATTTAGTGCAAGAAAATGTTCAGGGCTGTAACTTATAATTATTTTATGAAATTATTTCTAGTTGCCTTTTTTCAAGGCATAGCCCTGATGTTGTCATTCTTGCTATGAAGTACCATTGTTTGATCAGTGTTTCCTCTCTACCTTCCTTATTCCCCCCTAGCTATTCTCCCATGTTTTGGCTTATTTTTTGTAATGTTTATTACTAAAATTTCTTGGGAGTTTTGGCTTGGTAACAGAATTATTTCTGTTTTTTCCCCATGTTTACGTCCTCACCCTAGGGGTGTTTAGGCGTTTTGGTCTGCATCTACCATCTGATGTTCTACAGTTTCTTCTCTGGAAGCCTCTGTTTTGCATCAGATAATGTTTTAATTGGTGACTGATTTCGGGCCATGTTTGTTTCAGTGTCTGGAGTCATGTTTCCAGTTTGTTGACACTTTTGCTTAGGTTGACAACAGTTACTGCTGATAGTGATTATTTGTCTTCTGTATCTCTTATTCATAGCAAGATACATTATTATTGTCCGTAAGTGTCTCATTAATATTTTCAAAATAAATTTAAATTCTTGTCCACACTTAGGCTTTTTTGGGATCCATTGGGCTCAGGGTTCCCTTTGGGAACTTGGGCTCTTCTGAAAAATTTTTTTTTTTGAAAAAAATTTTTTCTTTTCAAATCATTATTTATTAATGAATATAATGGACTGTTGTATTATGTATCATTATTTTCAAGGATTAGTGCGAGTACTTTGATTGTTTACATTTCACAATGAATGATTATTGTTCAAATTGTAATAGGAGGAAATCTTCCTATGATTCTCATGATCTCTGTATTATTTGTTCTCTATGTACTCGCACTGATCTTTGTTCTGTGTGTTTCAAATGGGATGAAAAACGTTGGAATCGTGTGTCATGGTATGTTGTTCCTGGAGAAAGGTCCATTCCGGTTCTTTCTCCTCAGAGTCACTCTAGTATTCCACTCTCTTTTTCAGAGGAACAAGAACAGGGTGATGTTTTCATGATGTCATCCAGAAGTGTGCCTCCGTCGTCGCATACAAGCGAAGAGCTAGCGGCAAAAGTGCTCATGGAGATTCGTCAATTACCTGAAAGGAACCTGAAGGGGTTGACGTCCGCTAGCTCAACCGGGGTTGCGTCCATTCACCGATTGGGGCAGCACCCGGGTTCATCCGTTGCGGTCCAGCAGAGAGAGTCGGGTTTTGCGAGCACTATAAAACATCCACGTGCACACCCAGTGACGACGGAAAGGAGGATGGATCGGAGGAAGCCTGACAGTCCTGTGTTTAGCTTGTCCAGCTCGGCATGGGCTGCAAGCGAGAGAGGTCTCTCTCTCATACAGCAGAATCTGGGACCAAATGTAGTCCATAGTGTTACGCAGTCGGAGCATACGTCCGCCGCTCGGGACGCTCCGGTTTATAGGCAGTCCGGCGAGGCTACCTATAGGGCTTCCGTATCCTCTCAGCAGCACACTCGACCACACCTTGGTTACGTGACCAGTGAATTAGTCAGCTTCGCCGTCCAGGGATTCCACGGTGACCAGGTCACGCCATCCGGTAGCCAGGGATACGAGGCCTTCTTCATCTGGATGTTCGCATAAAAGATGTATGCAGGATGCAACGTCCAGGGAGCTTCCGGCGGCTAAATCCAGTAAGACCGCCGCTCCCCAGGCCTCCGTAACGGATGTGCTATCACAGATAGCAAAGTTAATTGCAGCATCCCAGCAACCGGCAGAGCCTCTGTCGGAACATGAAATGTCAGAAGATGCTGGGTCGGTAGGTTCCGCCACTGGATCGGGTGCGGACGACCAAGATTTACATGAGGTCCGGCAGGATGGCGAAAGGGATTCTGATGAATTAGATATTTCCCTTTCGGAACAACATAAAATAGCCATAGAATTCATCCGGCATTACCTTCCAGAAGTTGTTCCGCCGGACCAAAATGCTGCGCAGCCGGATAGGAGGGTGATAGCGCCTCTGGACACTGATTTTTTTTAATCGGTTTAAGGACATTGTCCCGGAATTTCCGTCACAATCCAAGAATGTCTCTCGGATTTTTGAATTATTGAATGCCGCTATTGATAAACTTGCCAACAAGACGGGCAGGTCAGCCTTCCTACCGACATCTGCTCTACAGCTGCCGTTTATTAATCAAAGGAACAAGTTTGATACGGCAGGTCAGGGCATCCAGAGAGTTCCTCTGCGTTTAGATGACCAGGCTGAAGACCTTGATATATCCATGCCGTCGTCTATGTCACTTCCATCGTCTACGATGGAAACGACGATATTGTCTAACAGAGCTAGTTTAGACGCTCTATCCTACGCAGATCACCTTACTAGAGCGTTGTCATTACGCTTTGAAGGACCAGAATTTCAAGACGTACAAACGTCATTAAGAGTTCTGTCCAGGGCCATAGCTTTTTCCACATAACTCTGCTCTTTCAGTGGCAAATCTGGAGTTAGCTAGACGTGACGTGGCCCTGGCTACATCCACACGCGTGGACAGTAAGGTGAAAAACTCTCTTAGAGTCGCTTCGGTCTCTGGGAGAGTTTCCCTTCAGTGGCAAGCTTTCTGATATATATATGATAAATTAACAAAGAAAGCTTCGGACTCTCTGTTGTTTAAGTCTGCTTCCAAGAAATCGGAACCAGCAGACAGGAGTAGGCCAGGCACTTCCGGGTCGAGTTCGTCCAGGGGAAGTTCCTATAGAGGTTCCTATGCGTCCACTAGGTCTTACTGTAGAGACCGGCAGAGTAGCGACTCGACTAGGGGTCGTTACGCTGACCGAAATAACTGGTCAGACGCCCCTAGACCGACGGGGGCGAGGTGCGGGTCGCGGAGGACGTGGTTTCTCCTACCGCAAGCCTCGCGGCTCCAGGAGGTGTTGGTCCAGACCTCTGTCGCGTTCCGGTGGACGGAAGACTGTCGAGTTTCTCAAGCAATTGGGAATCAATTACGGAGGACCCTTGGGTTCGAGGGGTTATTTTGGAAGGACTAAAACTGTCCTTCAAAGGCAAACCTCCATTAACTCGAAGTCCAAGATGGACTCAGCTTCCGTCAAATTGTCAGAAAAGAAGGGCACTTCTATCAGAAGTCCAGTGTCTTTTAACAAAGAACGCGATAGAGGTCGTAGAAAACCTGGAATCTCCAGGTTTCTACAGCCATCTTTTTCTAGTTCCGAAGCCAGATGGCTCGTTCCGTCCAGTGATCGACTTAAGCTGGATAAACAAGCTGATTGTGACTCCAAAGTTTCATATGGAGACCATTCGATCGGTCAGAGCGAGCATTCGAGTGAACGACTATGCCGCGAGCATAGACCTCAAGGATACATACTTTCACGTCATGGTACATCCGGCGTTCAGAAAGTATCTTCGCTTCGCTGTCCTAGGTGTTGTTTATCAGTTCCGAGCGATGTGCTTTGAATCTAGCACCCTGGGCATTCACTCGAGTAATGAACTCGGTAATGACTCATTTGAGCTCATTCGTCTGCAGTAACGTCAGCTTACATGGACAATATTCTTCAGAGATACGGCAACGAGTTAACGCTTCAGAACGACATGTACAATCTGCTTCTATTGCTCCAACGTCTCGGTTTCATAGTAAACGAAGAGAAGTCGGATCTGGTGCCGTCAAAGTCATTCACCCACCAGGGAATGAGCTTCGAGACGCACAACAATCTCGTTCGTCTGCTGTTAACCAGAGCAAAATTAGTCAGTTGTTATGTTCGCTATTGTCTTCACTCAGACAAAGTCACAACGAGAGAATTCATGAGACTAATAGGTCTGTGCGGAGCTGCCGCGGATCTCATTCCGATGGGGCGGCTACGCACTCGTCCTCTCCAGGTCTATCTGACTCAGAATTGGAGAGTGAAGATTCATTCGCTCGAGACTGACATCCTCTTGTCAAGCCAAGTGAAACAAGAGATTCAGACTTGGACAGACATACAGTGGTTAACTCAGGGAGTTCCACTGTTCTTGCCAGATCCGTGTTTTACGATTATGATGGATGCCAGTCAAACAGGCTGGGGCGCGACACTGAGCCCAACGGATTTGAAGTGCCAGGGTCTTTGGGATCTGCAGTTTCTAAGCAAGCACATCAACATCAAAGAGATGATGTCGATTTGGCTTGCTCTACGTCATTGGATAGACGTTATTCAGAATGCACACGTGCAAATTATGTCCGACAATACGACAGTAGTTGCGTATATTCGGAACCAGGGTGGCACTCATTCCATTCTGTTGCTCAATCTAACGGAAAGAATTCTTCTGTTTGTACTAGAACATCAAATTCTTCTCTCCGTCCGTCATATTCCGGGTCGTCTGAACGTCTTAGCAGACTCCCTTTCACAGAGGGGTCGCCTGTTGCCGTCAGAATGGACTCTCAACAAGCAAGTATTCAATCAGATTTGCTTCCAATGGGAACGGCCAATGATAGATTTATTTGCGACACATCTCAACAATCAGTTGCAGATGTATGTGTCACCTTGTCCGGATCCTCGAGCGTTTGCAGTAGATGCTCTCTCGATCTCTTGGGACGGAATGATAGGATATGCGTATCCTCCAGTGCCGTTGATTCAGCAGATATTGCTCAAGATAAAACAATCGCAATGCAAGATTCTGTTGGTAGCATCTCTGTCTCCACAGAGACCGTGGATAAATCTACTCAGGTGTCTGTTGTGGGACATGCAGAGGAAGCTTCCTCAACGGGAAGATCTTCTTTCGCAAGGGAAATCGCGCATCCTCCATCACAATCCGCAAGGTCTAAACCTTCACGTATTAACGTTGTGCGGTCCTTCTTGCACTGAAAACATTTTACAGGACGAGCAGTGGATGCGATTTCTAACTGTAGGAGGATTTCCTCTTCGCAAAACTATGCTGCTAAGTGGAGGGTCTTTTGTCAGTGGTGTGAGGATCATTCCGTAGATATTTATGATCCCTCCATTCCAGACATAGCAAACTTTCTAGTATACTTGTTTGATGAGATTAATCTGCAGCCTATCACCATTAAGGGTTATAGGTCTATGCTATCTGAAACCTATGCACATCATGATAGCTTGATGATTGGAACTAATGTCTCTTCATCTAAGTTAGAAATTTTTCGATAAATAGACCTAGAACCCTTAGATTAATTCTGAAGTGGAATTTGGCCTGGGTTCTTAAGCTAAAAGAAGCGCCTTTTGAGCCTCTTGACACAGTTGACTTCAAATACTTATCTTATAAGACAGCTTTTCTCTTAGCTTTCTCTTCTGCTAGAAGAGTTAGTGAGCTTCATGCACTATCTGTGGAGGATTCTCACTACCGTAGTGTCGGTAATACTATTACCTTTACCACCAATGTTGGATTTTTGGCTAAGAGTCAGGCTCCTAATAAGTATCCTGAACCTATTATTATTAAGGCCCTTCCATCATCTGATGGGCGTAGACCTCTACTGTGTCCTGTTAGAGCAATACGTGTTTTTAAACCTAGATCTGAGTTCATCAGAAAGGGACGTAAGCGTTTCTTTCTGTCTTTGATGCCTAATAGAAAGGATATTATGGTTCATTCTATTGCTAGATGGATTCAATTAACTATTCGTACTGCTTACGAAAAATTATCATCTTCTCAGCAGTCGGCACTCAAGATTTCGGCTCATGAAGTAAGAGCTCTTTCTACTTCTTGGGCCTATGCTAATTGTATTGCTATTACTGATCTAATGAAGGCTGCTTATTGGCCTCAACCTTCCACATTCACTAATTTTTATCTCAGAAATATTGAGTCCATTTCTGGAGACCTCCATTGTTTAGGTCCATTATCAGTTGCTCAGAATATCGTCCACTAAACAGTTGCAACTTAGTTATGTAGGCTTTCTGTTCCGGCAGTGACTCTGTCCTGCTGCCCTCTTCGCTCTGGGGTATTTGACCCAGGGCAAGGGGAAGGTGGGGGGGTGTTCCCTTAGGTCACCTGCTTTATAATGAAAAGCAAGGGAATACCTCCCCCAGAGTCAGTAATTCCAAGTTGGTACCGGGATGGTTTTAAAGTGTGAAGCTAATGTTTAATCATCCATTTAATATTTTTAAAGTGTAGCTCGATGTGAAGCATTTGTATATGTCATGTGTCAAACGAGCATTAATATACAATCCTCGGACACTTTTAATGAATATAAAGAGTCTCATTTCTCTGGACTTCTTTTATTTATTGGGTTACCTTTAAAA
The DNA here is from genome assembly GCA_031216915.1 of Pictodentalium vernedei. Lineage (NCBI taxonomy): Eukaryota > Metazoa > Mollusca > Scaphopoda > Dentaliida > Dentaliidae > Pictodentalium > Pictodentalium vernedei. The sequence goes on from CM062294.1 coordinate 258,548,282, forward strand.
ATATTAGTATAAAGGGTTATACTGGATGTTAATAGAGATCATTGATTATTTATTATGCTCAATTACTGATCGGTATTGTGTGTTTCTTCTTTATTATAAATAAGAAAGATACATGTAAAGCCTGTCTCTTCTTTTCTCCTGGAGAGGATATTCTATTATACATAATTGAGCTTATTGGATTTTCCTTTATGTCCTAGGCCCTCCAGCCTATTTACTATTCAGCTAAGTCTGGGTCATTGGTACAGTATAAAAATGTTAAAAAATTTATAGTAATTTATATATATTTTTATACTGTACCAATGACCCAGACTTAGCTGCTGGTGCTAACTCCACAAAAACCAGGGCCAAACACAAATTTTGCCCCCCAATCCCCAAAATTTGCATCCAAAACAAAAAGAAATAATGTCCTAAAGGACCTCCATAATACGACTCTACTGCGCATGCGCAGTGACGCAGTCGTCCCGAAATTGGCGCCAAATATCATTCTCTGTTTGGCCCTTCATCAGTCAACATCTCACTGATCTTTGTGCTTGTAAATCTCAGTTTAAAGGATGCCAGACACGTAATTCTTGGAGAAAATGTGATTCTAAGGAGGATAGAAGGAGGAGAGGAAAAAAGAAGTGGCAAAAAATAATCAGGGCTGTACTTAAAATTTTTTTGTTAAAATTATGTTAAGTTGCCTATTTTCGAGGCAAACGCCTCTTGTTGTCATTCTTGCTAATTGTTGCACTGCTTATTCAGTGTTTCCTCTCCCCTAACCTTCTAAAGTCCCCCCTTGCAATTCTCCCATGCTTTTGGCATATTTTTGAGAAGTTTCATTCTAAAATTTCCCTGGGAGAGTTGCTTGGTTACAGAATGTTTTCTGTTATTTTCCCCATAGTTACGTTTTCACCCATGGGTGTATAACGTTTGTGTTCTGCATCTTCCATCTGATGTTCTGCAGATTCTCCCCTGGGAGTCTCTGTTTTGCATCAGATAGAGTGTAATTGAGGACTGATTCCGGGCCAGTTTTTTCAGTGCCTGGAGTCATGTTTTCTTCTGTGTTTACACTGTTTGTTTTCATTGGCAACAGCCTTTTTTGAGGGGGGCTGTTTGTCTTTGAGGTAGTTTATCTCATTATAAGATACATTTATATTATCCGAAAGTGTCTCATTAATTATTTTATATAATTTTAAAATTTTTGACCACACTTTGCCATCGGATCCATCGGGGCTCAACGTTACTTTTCAGCAACTTGGGCTTCTCTGAAAAAATATTTTTTCAAAATTATTTTGTTTTGCAATTGTTTTTTCATTTATTAATGGATCATGTTATTATGTATCTTTGTGTCAGGGGTTTTTGCGAGTAACTAGGACTTATTGTTGTTCCTTCACAATGAAAGGAACTTGTTCAAATTGTAATAGGAAGAAATCTTCCTCTGACTTTCATGATTATTGCATAAATTGTAGTCAGTGTTCTCGCATTAATCCCTGTCCTCTATGTGAACATTGGGATGAGAAACATTGGAAACGTGTGTCACGATATGTTGTTTCTGGAGAAAGAGCGATGCCGGCTCTTTCTCCACAAGGTCACTCTACTCTCTCAGTTTCTATTTCAGAGGAACCAGAACAGGGTGATGTTTCCATGTTATCCTCTTCAAGTGTGCGTCCGTCGTCACAATTAAATACAGAGCTAGCGGCAAAAGTGCTCATGGAGATTAGACAAATGTCGTCCGCTAGCTCGCCCGGTGTAGCGTCCATTCACCGAATGGTTCGGCAGCCGGGTTCGTCCGATGCGGTCCAAGAGGAAATTTTGGGTGATGCGAGCACTATAAAAATAATAGATGCACACCCAGTGACGGCGGATAGTGAACGAGAACGGAGGAAGCCTTTTAGTCCGGTTCCTAGCTCGTCCAGGTCCAGCCGGGCCGCGAGCGAGAGAGGCCCCTCTCTCGTACAACAACATCTGGGACCAGATGTTGTGGTACAAAATGTGTCTTTAGCGGAGCATACGTCCGTCGCTCGGGACGCTCCGTTGTATAAGCAGTCCGCAGAGACTGTTAAGGCTTCCTCTTCTCGCCGGCGCACACGACCGCACCTTGGCTGCGTGACCTCCGATATCTTGCCAGCTTCGCCGAGGAAGGATTATTCGGCGACCAGGTCACACCATCCGGCAGCCAGGGACTCGAGACCGATGGACTCCGGACGTTCTCATAGGAAAAGTATGCGGGAGCCATCCGATGCGGAGCTGCCCTCGGCAAAGCAGCGAAAGACCGCTCCTCCGCAGGTCTCGACGTCGGACATTCTAGTGCAGATAGCACAGCTTATCGCAGCATCCCAGCAGCCGACAGAAACGGTGTCGGATCGAGAATTATCCGACGGCGCTGGGTCGGTACGCTCCGCCGAAGCATCGGGGGCGGACGACCGGGAACATCGGGAGGTCCGACCGGATGGTGAAAGGGATACGGATGAATTGGAGCTATCCCTTTCGGAACAACACAAAGCTGCCGTAGACTTCATCCGGCACTTTCTTCCTCAAGTTGTTCCGTCGGGCCAGACTGCTGCGCTTCCGGACAGGAGAATTATAGCGTCATTGGACTCTGATTTTTTCGAGCGGTTCAGGGACATCGCTCCCGAGTTTCCGTCGCAGTCCAATAATGTTGCAAGAACATTTGAATTATTGAACGACGCTATTTTTAAACTTGCTTCCAGGACAGGGAAAGCAGGCTTCTTGTCCGCAAATACTCTTAACCTGCCTTTCATTAATGCAAGGAATAAATTCGACACGGCAGGTCAGGGTATACCGAGAGTTCCTCTGCGTATGGACGACGAGGCGGAAGACTTAGAGCTATCATTACCGTCGTCAGCTTCTATTCCAACCGCAGTGTTGGAAACAGCTATTGCGTCTAACAGAGCCAATTTAGATGCCTTATCTTACGCAGATCACCTTACGAAGGCGTTATCACTGCGTCTTCAAGGGGAAGAGTTTCAGGATATACAATCCTCCTTAAGACTTCTTTCAAGGGCAGTAGCTTATTCCACGTGTAACTCCGCCCTTTCAGTGGCTAATCTGGAGTTGGTTAGACGTGACGCAGCCCTGTCTACATCCACACTTGTGGATTCTAAGGTGAAGAACTCTCTTAGAGTCGCTTCGGTCTCAGGAGATCTTCTCTTTGACGGCAAGCTTTCCGCTATTTATGATAATATTAAAAAGAAAGCTAGTGATTCTCTGTTGTTTAGATCCGCTCCTAAAAGGTCGGATTCAGCAGACACGAATAAGGCGGGCACTTCTGGGTCTTATCCGCCCAAGAGAGGTTCCTATAGAGGTTCCGGTGCGTCCTCTAGCTCTTATTCGAGAGACCGTCAGGATAGCGACTCTCGTTCGGGACGTCCTTCAGGCCGGGACAATCGGTCGGACGCCCCGAGGTCGACGAGGCGAGGTGCGGGTCGTGGAAGACGTGGTTTCTCCTACCGCAGGCCTCGCAGATCCAGGAGGTGATGGCTCAAACCTCTATCGCGTTCCGGTTGGCGGAAGGTTGTCGAGTTTTTCTCAAGAGTGGGCGTCGATTACGGACGACCCTTGGGTGAGAGGAGTGACTTCGGAAGGTCTAAAGATATCCTTCAAACGAAAGCCTCCATTAACTCGAAGTCCAAAGTGGACTCATCTTCCGTCAAACCCTCAGAAAAGAGACGCTCTGCTATCAGAGGTGCAGTCTCTTTTAATGAAGAACGCGGTAGAGGTCGTAGAAAACCAGGAATCGCTGGGATTCTACAGCCATCTGTTTCTGGTTCCGAAACCAGACGGCTCGTTCCGTCCAGTCATAGATTTGAGCTGGATAAACAAGCTGATCATCGCTCCGAAGTTTTATATGGAGACGATTCGATCGGTCAGAGCGAGTATTCGGGTGAACGATTATGCAACGAGCATAGATCTCAAAGATGCGTACTTTCACGTCATGGTACATCCGACATTCCGAAAGTATCTACGCTTCGCAGTCCTAGGAGTGGTGTATCAGTTCCGGGCCATGTGCTTCGGATTGAATCTAGCACCCTGGGCTTTCACTCGAGTAATGAACTCGGTAATGATTTACTTCCGAGCTCATTCGTCTGCGGTAACGTCGGCCTACCTGGACGACATTCTTCAGAGGTACGGCAACGAGTTAACGCTTCAGAACGATGTTCAGAATCTTCTTCTATTGCTCCGACGTCTCGGTTTCATAGTAAACGAGGAGAAGTCGGATCTGGTGCCGTCCAAGTCATTCACTCATCTGGGAATGAGCTTCGAGACGCACAACAATCTCGTTCGTCTGCCGTTAACCAGAGCGAAATTAGTCAGTTGTTATGCTCGCTATTGTCTAAATACAGACAAAGTCACAGCGAGAGAATTTATGAGACTGATAGGTCTGTGCGGAGCCGCTGCGGATCTCATTCCGATGGGACGGCTACGCACACGGCCTCTTCAAATTTTCTTGACTCAGAATTGGAGTGTGAAAATTCATTCGCTCGATGTAGACGTTCTCTTGTCAGATCAAGTGAAACAAGAGATTCAGACTTGGGCAAACATTCAGTGGTTAACTCAAGGAGTTCCGCTGCAGTTGCCGGATCCGAGTTTTACCATTATGACGGATGCCAGTCAAACAGGTTGGGGTGCATCATTAATCCCAACGGATTCGAGATGCCAGGGTCTTTGGGATCCGCAATTCCTGTGCAAGCACATAAACATCAAGGAAATGATGTCAATTTGGCTTGCGTTACGTCACTGGATGGACATTATTCACGATGCTCATGTCCAAATCCTATCCGACAATACGACAGTAGTGGCGTATATACGGAATCAGGGAGGCACTCATTCAGTTCGTTGTTCAATCTAACGGAAAGAATCCTTCTGTTTGCGTTGGAACATCACGTTCTTCTTTCGGTCCGTCACATACCGGGTCGTCTGAATGTGCTAGCAGACTCCCTTTCTCGAAAGGGTCGCTTGTTGCCGTCGGAGTGGACTCTCAACAAACAGGTATTCAATCAGATTTGCTACCAATGGGAACGGCCAATGATAGACTTATTTGCGACACATCTCAACAATCAGTTGCAAACGTATGTGTCCCCGTGTCCGGATCCAAGAGCATTTGCTGTAGACGCTCTATCGATCCCTTGGGACGGAATGATAGGATATGCGTATCCTCCAGCGCCGTTAATTCAACAAGTATTGTTAAAGATAAAACAATCTCAATGCAAGATTCTGTTGGTAGCATCTCTGTCGCCACAGAGACCGTGGATAAATCTACTCAGGTGTCTGTTGTGGGACCTACCGCGGAAGCTCCCTCCACGAGAGGATCTTCTTTGGCAGGGGAAATCGCGCCAACTGCATCACAACCCGCAAGGTCTCAACCTTCACGTTTTTCCGTTGTGCGGTCCTTCTTGCATGGCAAGCACTTTACAGGACGAGCAGTGGACGCGATTTCTAACTGTAGGAGGACCTCCTCTTCGCTAAACTATGCGGCTAAGTGGAAGGTTTTCCGTCGTTGGTGTAGGGATCATTCTGTTGATATATTTGATCCCTCTATACCAGACATTGCTAACTTTCTAGTATACTTGTTTGACGAAATCAAACTGCAACCGGTTACTATAAAGGGTTATAGATCTATGTTATCTGATACCTATGCACATCATGATAGTTTACAAATTGGATCTAATGTCTCTTTATCGAAATTGGTTAGAAACTTTTCGATAAATAGACCCAGAACTCTTAGATTAATTCCTAAGTGGAATTTAGCTTGGGTTCTCCTTAAATTGAAGGAAAAGCCATTTGAACCTCTTGGGACAGTAGATTTCAAATTCTTATCTTATAAGACAGCTTTTCTCTTAGCTTTCTCTTCTGCCAGAAGAGTCAGTGAGCTTCATGCACTATCGGTGGATGATTCTCATTATCGTAGTGTTGGGAACACTATCACCTTCACTACTAACGTCGGTTTTTTAGCTAAGAATCAGGCTCCTAATAAATATCCGGAACCTATTGTTATTAAGGCTCTTCCGTCTTCAGACGGGCGTAGGCCTTTACTCTGTCCTGTTAGAGCACTACGTATCTATAAACAGAGATCTCAGTTCATCAGAAAGGGACGGAAACGTTTCTTTCTGTCTTTGATGCCTAATAGAAAGGACATTTCAGTCCATTCTATTGCTAGATGGATTCAGTTAACTATCCGTACTGCGTATGAAGATTTATCTTCTTCTCAGCAGTCTGTGCTTAAGATTTCTGCTCATGAAGTAAGAGCTCTTTCTACTTCCTGGGCTTATGCTAATAGTGTTGCTATTACAGATTTAATGAAGGCTGCTTATTGGTCTCAGCCATCCACATTTACTAATTTTTATCTCAGAAATATTGAGTCCATTTCTGGAGACCTGCATTGTTTAGGTCCGTTATCTGTTGCTCAGAATGTCGTCCACTAAACAGTTGCAACTATAGTTATGCAGGCTTTCTGTTCCGGCAGTGACTCCGTCCGGCTGCCCTCTTCGCTCTGGGCTATTTGACCCAGGGCAAGGGGAAGGGGGGGGGGGCGGGTGTTCCCTTAGGTCACCTGCTTTATAGTGAAAAGCAAGGGAATGCCTCCTCCAAGACAGTATTTCTGAGTCGCTTCCGGGATGGTTTTAAAGTGTAATATTAATGTTTAATTTCATTCATGTCTTATTGTTAAAGTGTAGCTCGGTGTGAAGCATTTGTATATGTCAAGTGTCAAACGGGCTTTAATATACAATACTCGGACACTTTTAAATGATTATAAAGAGTCTCAATTCTCTGGACTACTTTATTTATTGGCTTGTTTTAATAATAATTAGTATAAAGGTTATACTGGATATTAATAGAGAACATGAATGTTATTGTGCTCAATTATTAAGGGTAGTGTATCTTTCTAATTTAAATATTAAATAAGAAAGATACATGTAAAGCCTAATACTCCTTTTCTCCTTAAGGGGTTATCTCTTTATTTTATAATTGAGCTTATTGGATTTTCCTCTATGTCCTAGGCCCTCCAGCCTGTTTACTATTCAGCTAAGTCTGGGTCATTGGTACAGTATAAAAATGTTAAAAAATTTATAGTAATTTATATATTTTTTATACTTACCAATGACCCAGACGGGGATGGCCCTCCCTGAGTTGGGAACTCTTGCCTCCCCGCTGAGTACATAGCGCTGACCAGGCACTGCCAGTAAGAATGATATTTGGCGCCAATTTCGGGACGACTGCGTCACTGCGCATGCGCAGTAGAGTCGTATTATGGAGGTCCTTTAGGACATTATTTCTTTTTGTTTTGGATGCAAATTTTGGGGATTGGGGGGCAAAATTTGTGTTTGGCCCTGGTTTTTGTGGAGTTAGCACCAGCAGCTAAGTCTGGGTCATTGGTAAGTATAAAAAATATATAAATTACTATAAATTTTTTAACTTTTTATACTAACCAATGACCCAGACGGGGATGGCCCTCCCAGGAGTTGGGAACTCATACCTCCCCGCTGAGTACATAACGCTTACCAGACACTGGTTGTAAGAATGATAATTGGCGCCAATTTCGGGACCTCCTTGACACTGCGCATGCGCAGAGGAGTAAATGTATGGAGGACCATATAGGACATGTATTTTTTGGTTTTTGATGCAAATTTTGGGGATTAGGGGGGGCAAAATTTGTGTTTGGCCCTGAATTAAGGAGTTTAGCACCAGCTAAGTCTGGGTCATTGGAAAGTATAAAAAATATATAAATTACTATAAATTTAACTTTTGGGTGCGGTCCAAAATTCAAGATGGCTGCCAGCAGAAATCTGTTTTTTGTACAGAACTTCCATATGAAAGCTTTGATTTGAATGTTTTGTATGAATGTTTTGTACCATGGGATACATCACATATAATACGGGTTTTTTTCTCGAGCGTAAATTGTGCAAATTAGACTAATTTTGATGTTTTTTGGTGTTACTTTCAGCACTGTAAGTGCAAATGCCAATACGACTCGGGCTAGAGGCCGTATTTATGAACCGATCTTTACGAAACTTCTTGGGTACCTTTGGTATCACCGTGGGACGAGAACGAGTGTTTTTGGGTCCGGTCCGAAATTTAAGATGGCCGATGGCAGCCATTTTGTACAAAATTAGGTGCAATCAGATTTTTGCACAGAACTTCCACCTAAAGCTATGATTTGAATAATTTTTAGCTCAACTTTGGCAAAGTCAAATTTGAGCTTTTGTCATGGCCGTCGTCCGTCCGTCCGCCAACAATTGGATACGGCTCGGGCTAGAGGCCGCATTTATGAACCGATCTTTACGAAACTTCTTGGGTACCTTTGTTATGACCGTGGGACGAGAACGAGTGTTTTTGGGTGCGGTCCGAAATTCAAGGTGGCTGCCAGCCGCCATTTTGTACCGACGATGCAGAAATCTGTTTTTTGTACAGAACTTCCATATGAAAGCTCTGATTTGAATAATTTTTTGAGTGAATGTTTAGTACCATGGGAGACATTACATATAATATGGGTTTTTTTCTCGTGCAGAAATTATGCAAATTAGATGAACTCTGATTTTTTGCAGTGCAAATTACACACAGTAAGTAAGTACACATGTCAATACGGCTCAGGCTAGAGTCTGTATTTATGAAACGATCTTCACGAAACGTCTTGGGTTATCACCTTGGGACGAGAACGAGTGTTTCTGGGTGTGGTCTAAAATTCAAGATGGCTGCCAGTGGCCATTTTGTACCGAATTTAGGTCTAAGGCCTAAAAAAAATAAAAAATCTGTTTCTCAGGCCCTCCCGCATGGTCCTTTTGGCTGCCGCATGCTCTCTTTTTATAACCAATTTAAACTTTTAAAAAATTGAAATTAAATGGTTTATGTCTGATATTTTACCCAAGTTAAAACAATTGATGAATTTGTCCCTTGAGTGCAAGAAGGCTTTGCAATGCTTTAGCATTGCAAAGCCTTCTTGCACTCAAGGGATGAAATACACCACCACCCATGCTATTCTGTAGATTATGAGGCCTAAAACTTGAACCAAGAACGTGAACTTTTGATGGCAAAGAAGTAGTTACTGAAATAAAAAATAAAATAAAAAAACGCTCACCCGCATGCAATTTCACAAATAATGGCCTGAGAAACAGAAGATCTACTTTGTGTGGCCTAATCAGTTTTTTTATACACAACTTCTATTCAGCTCAGGCTAGAGGCCGTATTTATGAACCAATCTTTATGAAACTTCTTGGGTACCTTTGTTATCACCGTGGGATGAGAACGAGTGTTTTTGGGTGTGGTCCAAAATTCAAGATGGCCGCCAGCAGCCATTTTGTAACAAAATTAGTGCAATCAGTCGTTTGTACAGAATTTCTGTATGAAAGTTCTGATTTGAATAAATTTTTGTATGAATGCTTAGAAACATGGAATACATCACATATAGTACGGGTTTTTTCTCTCATGCAGAAATTATGCAAATTAAATGAACTTTGATTTATTCCGTGCTGCTTATACACTGTAAATGCACATGTCAATACGGCTCGGGCCAGAGGCTGTATTTATGAACCGATCTTCACAAAACTTCTTGGGTACCTTTGTTATCACCTTGGGACGAGAACGAGTGTTTCTGGGTGCGATCCAATATTCAAGATGGCTGCCAGTGGCCATTTTGTACCGAAATTAGGTCCAATCAGTTTTTGTCACAACTTCTATACAGCTCGTATTTATGAACTGATCTTCATGGAACTTCTTGGGTCCCTTTGTTTTCACCTTGGGACAGGAACGAGTGTGTTTTGGGGTGCCTTTTTTATCACTGTGCTATGAGAACAAATATTTTGGGGTTCAGTCAGGCCCACTCTGGGACTTTTCTTTTCTAGTTTAGCATCTGACTGTCACCCACCTTTACAGTTCTTTACCTATACATTTGTTACAGGCTACGGTCAGTATTTATGTACAGACCGTTACAATACTTTATATGTACCTTTGTTATCAGGTCATTACCTAGATGTTTGTCATTGCAGAGTCACAATACATGTACATATCTTAACAAGTTGAGCTACAGTGTCATTGACACTTTCACTTGTGTGAATGTTTAGTACCATGGGATACATCACATATAATACAGGTTTTTTTCTCGTCCCCCGTGGGAACCCCGGGAAGTGTGGGAACCCCGGGAAGTGAAGCAGTGCTTGTTTACTGTGGTAAGCAAGCTCTGTTTCACTGGTAAAATAGGACCCCGTCACTAATGCTTGGGGTACGAGTCCTCTAAAATAGGCAATATGGGGTATAAACGATTGACTGACCTTGACTTTATCTCCATGTTGTGGTCATGATTAGCCATTGTGCAGAAGTATGTGACCATAAACAACAATAAATAAATAAATAAATAAATTTTTTCTCGTGCAGAAATTATGCAAATTAGATGAACTTTGATTTTTTCAGTGCGACTTACACACAGTAAGTACACATGTCAATAAGGCTCGGGTTAGAGTCTGTATTTATGAACTGATCTTCACAAAATGTCCTGGATACCTTTGTTATCACCTTGGGACGAGAACGAGTGTTTCTGTGTGCGGTCTAAAATTCAAGATGGCTGCCAGTGGCCATTTTGTACCGAAATTAGGTCTAATCAGTTTTTTGTACACAACTTCTATACGGCTCAGACTAGAGGCCATATTTATGAACCAATCTTTACGAAACTTCTTGGGTACCTTTGTTATCACCGTGGGATGAGAGCGAGTGTTTTTGGGTGTGGTCCAAAATTCAAGATGGCCACCAGCAGCCATTTTGTACCAAAATTAGTGCAATCAGTCTTTTGTACAGAACTTCTGTATGAAAGTTCTGATTTGAATAAATTTTTGTATGAATGTTTAGTAACATGGAATACATCACATATTATAAGGGGGTTTTTTTCGTGCAGAAATTATGCAAATTAGATGAACTTTGATTTATTCACTGCTACTTACACAATGTAAGTAAGCACACATGTCAATACGGCTCAGGGTAGAGGCTGTATTTATGAACCGATCTTCACAAAACTTCTTGGGTACCTTTGTTATCACCTTGGGACGAGAACGAGTGTTTCTGGATGCGGTCCAAAATTCAAGATGGCTGCCAGTGGCCATTTTGTACCGAAATTAGGTCCAATCAGTTTTTTGTCACAAGTTCTATACAGCTCGTATTTATGAACTGATCTTCACGAAACTTCTTGGGTACCTTTGTTTTCACCTTGGGACAGGAACAAGTGTGTTTTGGGGTGCCTTTGTTATCACTGTGCTATGAGAACAAATATTTTGGGGTTCAGTCAGACCCACTCTGGGACTTTTCTTTTCTAGTTTAGCATCTGACTGTCACCCACCTTTACAATACTTTACCTATACATTTGTTACAGGCAACGGTCAGTATTTATGTACAGACCATTACAATACTTTATATGTACCTTTGTTATCAGGTCATTACCTAGATGTTTGTCATTGCTGTGTCACAAAATATATATGTACATGTCTTTGTCTTGACAAATTGTGCTACAGTGTCATTGACACTTTCATTTACTTTAATTTGGGACTTTTGTGTGCAGGTTTTTGTCTTTTCTGTGCAGGTTTTTGACTTTTGTGTACAGGTTTTGAAATTTTGTCTTCAAGAGGAGTTTTACCCTACTGGCATATTGCCATGGTGGTTACCTTAACATTTCAGGGTATTTTTCTCAATTTTAACCCTTTGAAACAAATGTGATGCTTTTTTTACTTTTATGTGCAGGCTTTGAGGTTTGTCTTTTCTTCCAAGTGGATATTTTCAAGTAGAGTTTCACCTTACTGTCATATTGCCATTGTGGTTACTGTGACAGGGTATTTTTCTCTATTTCAACCCCTTGAAACAAATGAGATACTTTTTTTTACTTTTATGTGCAGGTTTTGAGGTTTGTCTTTCTTTTCTTCTAAGTGGTGACTTACCTTGTAGCATATTGCCATGGTTGCTATTTTATGTTAGGATGCATCTTGGGGCTAGTATTATATTATTTAACCCTTTAGCTGCTTATTTACTTTAATTTTGGACTTTTGTGTGCAGGTTTTGTACTTTTGTGTGCAGGTTTTGATATTTTTTTTAAGTGAAGTTTTACCTCACTGGCATATTGCCATGGTGGTTACTGTAACATTTTCAGGATATTTTTCTAAATTTTAACCCTTTGAAACAAATGTGATACTTTTTTACTTTTATGTGCAGGTTTTGAGGTTTTTCTTTCTTTTCTTCCAAGTGGATATTTTTCAGGTAGAGTTTCACCTTACTGGCATATTGCCATGGTGGTTACTGTGACATTATCAGGTTATTTTTCTCAATTTTAACCCATTGAAACAAATGTGATACTTTTTTTTTTACTTTTATGTGCAGGTTTTGAGGTTTGTCTTTCTTTTCTTCAAAGTGGAGACTTACCTTGTAGCATATTGCCATGGTTCCTATTTCATGTTAGCATGCTTCTTAGGGGCTATTATATTATTTAACCCTTTGGTTGCTTATTTACTTAAATTTTGGACTTTTATGTGCAAGTTTTGAACTTTTTTTTTTTTTACTCCACCCACCCCTTTACATTGGCCACCTGTTGGTGAGCAACGGGGTACTGATACCCCCTCTAGTTTATTTATCAATCATCCTCCTATATCAAGAAGCTTATCCAGACACCTACACATGTAAAAATGATCTCAGAGGGGAAATTGAAATGCAAACAGCAGAAGAAAATAAGAGGTGACTGGAAGATTAATGGAACTGTGGCAACAGTATTCAGACAGTGACATTTCAACCAGCAGACTACTTAAGGAGGTGGCGAAGCTATATGCTCCAGTGTAATATAAAATAGGTAATAATAATAATATGTAATGTAATAAAAATAGCTGAAATTTCCTAAATTATTGTCATAATGATCAATATTTAATTGAGGGGGCGAAAAAGCCGGAGGACCTAAAATTATTTTATGTTTTTGTTGTTATCTTTTCATAACTGAATTTTGTAAAATGTGAATTTTATTCTGTTTATGACTGTTTGGGATAAAATGTAATAAAATAGTTGAAATTTCCTAATATTCTTGTCATAATTATCAATATGAAATTGAGGGGGCGAATAAGCCGGAGGTCTGAAAAAACCAATGTCTGAATGATCCGGAGGTCCGAATAAGCCAGCCAGGATCCGAATAAGCCAGGGTCCGAATAAACCAAGGTCCGAAAGAGCCAAGGTCCGAATAAGCTGACATTCATTTGTCCCTGTGTTGGCATTTTCTTGGCTGGTCACAGTCGGGCTATTCAAGTGACTAAGATGGCGACGATAAAATTGATTCTCATGCATCATTAGAAAGTGACGATTGGCTTACAACTCCAACCCTGTATTGCAACAAGGTTATTTATTACAATGAGGTGGAAATAAATTGTTTTTGAAGTTTAAAAAGCTGTTTTAAGATTGTATGTGATTGAGTCGATAAACAGTATGCGGAGGATGAATTGGTACTTTTCATAGTCGAGTAGATTTTCCATCCCTAAAGTATTTTCCATCTGCTGTTGTCATTGAAGACTGTTAAAATGCTATTATTTTATGACATCTTTCTGCGAGTTTTCACAATGATGGTGGCTCGATTATTATTATCATTTAATGAAAGCAAAATTAAGAGTAAAAAATATGTCGAGTTAACTCCCTTGACAAAATCTTAAATTTCGTTGCTAAGATGAGAGTGGAATTTTAGAATAAATCAAATTTTAGATTCCTGCTGAATGCTAAAACAATCTGGAAATGAAATATTTTCTCTGTAAACAGTGTCCAAATGTTATTTAGAGGTGGCTCAATGGGAAATCTGGGGTTCTGGTATTTAGAAAAAAAAAAATAAACACCAGAACCACTCAGACGAAGCCGTCGTCGAGGTTAAATTCACTTCTACCCTGCTTGCGAATGCTTACCACTTGCTGAAAATGAACTATTTCTTTTAAAAATATTGCGCAAGTGTAAGTTAGATGTGGGTTCTGTGCACTTCTGAGGGGTTCTGGTATTTAGGACAACCACTAAAAAAGACTGAGTCAACCTACATCAAAATTATAACATTGCACTGTTGGGTATGGAGGGTAGTTTGAGATTTATAATGGGGTGTGTTCCCTTACCAAGCACCTGCTGAAAAGGTCATGGGTCTTTCACCCCAAATACCTTCCACCTAGCCTATTTTATATTATAAAAGTGGCGAAACAACCAGAGTCATAAGTTTGCCATCAAAGTGATGACCTGTTGCCATATGATCCATAGGCATGGGTCATATTAAAATAAGACTGCAAGAAGACAATGAGACTGCAGGCAAAGTATAGGTGCTAGAGTCCCCAAATGAACGCTATCTGGTGATACTGGGCATAGCAAATATGGGAGTTGAACAACTCATCCCCTAGACAATTCATACCTTTTCCTGGGTGATTCGTACCCAGTTGTCTGGACAATTTGTACTTTTTCCCCAGACAATTTGTATCCTTCTTCCTGGTCGATTGTTATCCCCAATCCCTTCTCTGGACAGTTTGTACCTTCCTCTGTACAATTTGTACCCTTCCCTGGACAATTTGTACCCTGCCTAATTGAGGTGCTATATAAGTAAGGAAAATTAGTTTACTTTGAGAATCCCACCTCTGATATTCCATAAATTCAAATTAATAAAACACAAATTATACATCCAAATAAAGGTTGTGATGTATAGAACACGAAAATATATGCAGTCAACTCAGTGTTGACACCAGGCACCAATAGTTCTTGGAACTCTGCTACTGTATTCGTAGCAGAACTGATAATAAAATAAAATTTCAGACAAACAACCCTTGGCCATATTATGCTTCAGTAGTGTTGGGAGGTTATGAAACTTTTCCATGCTTTTAGTTTCTACTCGGGTTTTTTAGCTCACCGAAGGGAGCTCAACTTATCACTTGCCGTCCGTCGTCTGTCCTCGTCGCCGTCCATCGTGAACTTTACATTATCGACTTCTTCTCACAAACTACTTGACTAAATTGAACCAAATTGTGTGTGCATGTTCCTTATATGTCAATTCAAGTTTGTACAAATAAACTTGCCGCGCCCACAGGGGGCACCAGAAGGGGCATAACTCTGATAGCACCCATAAATGTTTTCAAAATTCAAAAAAATCTTCTTCAGATCTACCAGTCAGAATCTTTTCATATTTGTTATACTGTTACAGGGGTTTAGTCAGAGATGCGTCCAGCCGTCTTTTGGACGCCCCGTTTACAATTTGGACGCATTGTTTTTTCAAAAAGACGGCCCTTCTGATGTTGCTGTGCGTCCCTCACGGTGCCCTGTAGATTGTCTTTCCTAAATGTTACAAATGCCACTGGTTCCCCGTGTGTTAATCGCATAGAAAATACCCTAATTCCAATATGATACTGTCAGATACTGATAGATATCACGGAAATCTGCGTACGGTCTATCCCATTTGAGGGCTCTTCCCATTTCTATGGTCTATTATTAGATTTCTGTAGTATGCAACTATGATACGTCAGTGTAACGTCACGCGATTTAGGTGACTACACGGTTGTGTTGGTAAGTCCAAACTATCCTTGTTTTACCAGTGTATTTTGGGACTTACCATGGTTTACCATTGGTACTTTTTTTATAAAGAAATTGAAGAATCCCCCTTCCCAACCCCACTCCCATTATCTACCTGCTTTAAATTTGATCTGAAATCCAGAGAACGCAAATGGCGACATCACCTGTCAATCTTTCTACTGTCTCCGCCCATTCAGTGATGCGAATGACGTTAAGATCTAATTTTGCTTATGGATAACCCTGAATGTACGTTTCAGTGAAATGCTGATGATCACACATGTTCTAAACTTCGAGATGTGAATTTCACCCATCCTAGTTTCAATGACAAATTTAGTCCACTCATTGACATTTCTATCGAGGTCAGTCGACTGTTGACAGAATAATGCCACATCTACAATGTTTATAGTGCACGCTGAACGCCGCACCCGGAACACGTGCATTGCATCAATTTGCATGATGGAAGGGAAGTTATGGAACGACCATCCATTGTAAATTGTAAGAAGCCAAAACGGACAGACTTGTCACAGACTCACAGGTCAGTAATTGCACTAGTTCAGCAATCCGAACATAGTGGCTACCCCTCTACGTTCAGTTTCTTCCCATTCAGTCCTATGGAAAAAGTTCCCATCAAGTTTTTATGGGAACTCAAAACTCGAAATTAGGAATATATATCAAGCTTTCGCCCATATTACCGGCTGCAATCGATAGTACACGTATTTCCTTACATTTGGGCAGAGTTTATTGATCCAAACTATGTTTTATTCTTTAATTGTTGTCATTTGAGTACTCCTGAGCCGTCAACGGAGATTTCGAAATCGGCCATGTTTTTGTATAAATATAAAACAGTGAAAACAATAACTCGGTAATGGCGCCGAAACGAATAGACCTTTTTATCGATGCGGAATCGGAATCTCGACCTCATTCGCGCAGAGAAGGTCATCAAACTCGGTTACATTCGCACAGAGCAAATTATCAACCCCCTTCTGCACAATTGCGATCGAATTTCCGATTCTGCATCGATAAAAAGGTCTATTTGTTTCGGCGCCTTTACCAGGTTATTGTTTTTCCTGTTTTACATTTATACAAAAACATGGCCGATTCGAAATCTCCGTTGACGCCTCTCGAGTACTGAAATGACGACAATTAAAGAATAAAACATAGTTTGGATCAATAAACTCTGCCCAAACATAAGGAAATACGTGTACTATCGATTGCAGCTGGTAATATGGGCGAAAGCTTGATATATATTCCTAATTTCAAGTTTTGAGTTCTCATAAAAACTTGATGGGAACTTTTTCTATAGGATTGAATGGGAAGAATCTGAACGTAGAGGGGTAGCCACTACGTTCGGATTGCTGAACTATAATTGCACTTACAAAGTTATAAGTTACACCCCAGTTTCTTTGTCTTCTGCGGCCGGGTTGGTATAATGTGAGATGAATGAAATACCTGAAAGAACTGTACTTGAATTGAATACATGTAATCACATACCAAGATACCAACACGGGTCAATGCGTTTTGTGAACTTTGGTTTAAGATGGTTACTAAGGTAACCTTGCTGCAGGTATTCGTGAATTTGAACAACCTGCCTACGTGCTGTAACACTCACCGCTAGTGGGCAGGTTGTTCAAATTCATGAATACATGAGTACCTACTACCTCAAGGCTCCACCTGAGTTAGTAACTATTACATCAATACACGGTTGGGGTTAGGCCGTTAGGGGGAGCCGGGGGGCGGGGAGGGACATAAGTCTGTGAATAGCACCCAAACCGTCCCCAAGCCAAACTGTCCCCACCTAAGCAACCCAAACCGTCCCCACCTATTTTACCCAAACCGTCCTCAACCCTCGAAACCCAAACCGTCCCCACGTCGTTATTTTTTATTATTATTATTATACAGGTTTATTTTTATGCAAAACCACTTACCCAAAAGAGAATCATCAAATCCAACAAATTTTCTGCAAATGAATAAAATTATATCCGATTGTGAATTACATTAAATCCAACAGAATGAATGAGATAAAGCCCAATTTTCATGCGTGCATACTCGCTCAAACCCCATTTGAGGCAATAGGAAAGCTAGGCCTGTGTGATCCAAGTGAAATAAAATAAGGTTAACCGGGTCGCAAGGGATTTGTAAATCCCACATCATCCCTGCGCGCCTTTGGCGTGCCAAAACCTTTTTCATTCATTCATTCATTCATTCATTCATTCATTCAGTACGGTTAGGGCAGATGCGACGACGACAGCTAAATAAAACCAAAAAATGTAATGATCAGGTTGAGGCAATTTGGAAAGCATATGAAGAGAGATCGATTACACCAAGACAGACAATTCTAAAATGTGCAAAATTAATTTCTAAATTTAATTAATGTTATTTTGTAAAATATGCTAGTACTATTTAATGTAAAATGATCAATGTTTTTAATGTTTATTATTTTTAATTTTGTATTGAAATAAATCATAAAGTTCAGTCTTGTTAGTCATTAATTACGAGTAGACCTAAATACAGTAACTTTGCCATGTATTCAACTGGGGACGGTTTGGGTAAAATAGTGGGGACGGTTTGGGTAAAATAGTGGGGACGGTTCGGGTTACGTCGGCCAACTGGAGTAACTGACCCATGGGACTGTTTGGGTAAAATAGTTGGGGACGGTTTGGGTAAAATAGTGTGGGGACGGTTCGGCTTGGGGACAGTTTGGGTGCATCCCAAGTCTGTGGCCCCAATGATTAAATGTCAGTAAATTTGGGTGGGAAAAGTGGAAAATTGTAACATGCTGTTAAAAAAATGTCTTTTTGCCCACTCAAAATTAAAAGTAGATTCAACCCCTAAAACTCACCAGAAGGCTCCATTTGATGCTAGATTTAAAAAACTTTCCAGGGGGGAGAACTCCCCCCCCCCCCCCCCACCCTCTGGATCCCCCTAAAAGGGCAAGTGCCTTCAGCATCTGCATTTGCCTCCGAAGACTCCAACTTGCCCCTCTCCCAAATTTGACACCCTATTTTCAAAACCTGGCTAAACCCCTGGTTATACAACATTGTTATATAGCCCCATATTATATTGAGATTGATATATCCTTAGTTGATAATTCTACAAGATTGATATATATTTTTTTTTGCATTTTCTGATAGTTTGACTCATTTGCACTAAGTGACCTTTGTTTACATCTTTGTTACACTAATCTATTTTTAAAGCATTGTACATATAGCTGTTGATCGTTTAACTGTTTAAATAGGTCAAGGACCTTGTTTACATGAATTATGACAGAATCACCTAGAAACTGATAGAACTTTGCAGAAACTTCCTCTTCTGGGACATTCTATCTGGGTACTATATAAAGGTTTGTCAACAGAATTCAGAAACTCGTTTTTAGAAAGCCATTTTAGAATGACTCACTTCAGTTGTTTCCATTGGAGATTATTATTGTTTCAGAACAGTGCATTTATTATAGAAGCAGTGCTTCTTTGTGAATTTGGAGATTGATTCCAAAAGAGAATTTTGAAGAGAATCCATTCGTCTTGGAAAAGAGAATTTATACTTTCTGTGAAATAGAATAATATTATTTTTGTGAAAAGCCAGGATTCTACTGGATTGTTTGGAAATTACCTCTGGCACCAACACTTCTGGATTTTTACTCCATTTGAATTTTGCAGAGAATTTTATTATATTTTATTGGAGACTGCTGAAATTTCTAAGTGAAAATTTTATTACAAATCTGCGGATACTGTTTCTGAAGAGACATTCTTGGATTTAATACTACCAGCTGGTAACTTTCTTCACAAGATTCTTCACCACCGGATTACTGGATTCTGTCAAACTGTACTTTGGATTAATTCAATAATTGATAAGTACCACTGTTTTTATTTTCTGTAAACCAATTAGTATAAAAGATCTTTGTATCATTTTTTTATATTAATTTTTTTTAATTAAATTTCAGAATAGTTGAATTCATAGTTATTGTTGCTGATTCTCAGATTTCTTTCTGTTACCAATATCAATAATATTTCCACACCGTAACAACATCTCTGGGGGGCTCAGATTCAAGTTTGTTCAAATCAGGTCCCTGAGTTAGTATTTGGGGTCTCTATTTGAGCCCAAAGTTTAACTTGGTGCAATTTGAGGGAATTTCTTTTAAAATCTTCTTCATATCCACCAGTCAGAATTCTTTCCTATTTGGTATATGGAATCTCAAAGGGGAACTAAATTCAAGTTTGTTCAATTTGAGGGCTTGGCTTAATATTTGGGCTCTATGGGCAGGGGTGGGGAGGGGAAGGGGCATGTTACGTTCAGGTTGGTTCAAATCCCTAAGTGTTTTTCCATAAAATTTGCCTCTCATGACTTCATTCCTTTGTAGTGTTGATGAACCATGTCTAACTGAATGTGACCCCAAATACTTCTTTGAACCACTTTGACCGGTGAGCGAATAAGGCCCCATGGGGCCTCTTGTTTAAAAAAGAGTTGAGTCTGGTTTCAGTTTCATTTTTTGTCAGAGAAAAATATTCAAGTATTAAATGCTATAAACACTCAGGTTTTTTCCCAAATATTAGTTTTAATAAAAGTTCAAAGTGCAAGTACCTTCCCCTCTCTCTAAAATTATGAGATTATATATAGCGCAGCACATGTACAGTGAACCGTTAATCCAGAAGACAATGAAGATTGTTCACAGAGCCCTGGATATACAGTTGAATAGCATTGGCAGACCCCACACCCACCCCACCCCCACCACCACCAAGACAAGAGGAAAATGCTGTGGTAGCAATGCACAACTTGGGTAAAAAATGCTGAAGATGTAATGTGAAATGTCAGGCCAAAGAAAAGAAATCCCTTTGTTTGGGGTACTCCACTGACCCTAAACAATTATGCCGACCCTAAAAATTTTACAAAGTAAGTCGCTCATTTAGGTCATTGTAACCCTAATTTTTATTGGACTTCAACTGTGAATTTGAAACCTATTTTGAGGTTAAAGCTTTCAAAAATACATGTAGAAATAAAAATATCGGACAGTATAAATGCGGAACAAGTGGTAAGTTCCAGTTCAGCAAAGGAAACCACATTTGATAAGTTGATCATTTTATAGATAGTGTTTTACCATTGGTGTTGAAGGTCATGAAAATGGTGTCTAGTCGTTTTGCCCCATTACCCGTTCGCCCCTGTTCGTTTCGTCCCCAAGATTAGGGCGAAACAACCTGGGTCAGAGGTGATTTTTTTTTTTTTTATTATTTGAATAGTTTTGAACTGTTTTTCCACTTTTCACCATTTATTTGGACAGTAAAAATTATAACTAGAAACCTTACCTGACAAGATCAACAATCAACAAACAGTAGACAGTTTTGTTCTAGATTTTGAAAAGGTAAATTTCCTCATTGTCCTTTTAACACATCGGTATACAATATAATAGACAGACAAGCTTTTGCGGCACTGAAAGAACGGGCCAGCACACCACAGCTAATTTCTTTGACAGATTATATCTCCAACTAATGGATAAACAAATGCAGTATTTGGGGTTGCATCCTGGTCAGTCTTCAAGGAAACAGTATGCAGAAATAATGACGTCGAAGGTAATATTAGTATTTTATATGTACATTTTGCATTAATTTAAACTCTTCTCCTGAAAATAAATGTCTGAAAATTTAATAATCATTATATAATAATTCGATTTTCCCCACTCCCGACGAAGAGAATTGATAGATGCAACACAAAGTGCCATTTACCACCCCTATAGTTTTTTTTCAGAAATCTACCCGGCACATTATGTATAGAAGTTTTTATTTCTTTTTTCAGGTTGGCATTATAGACTCAACAACAGAGAAGTAATTGGTGGCCTTGGCATTTACAAGTTGATTCCTTTATTGAGACATGATTCAGAGACTGTAGAATCGTGTGTACTGGCCAATGATTTGATTAGGGAAACAAGAACAAGATACACCACAGTTGAAAAGAAATTAATGAAAGCTTCGGAGCAGTACGAAGAGGGGCAGATTTCCACGAGATTTTTATGACAATGCAGCAATATTTATGGAGAGGTGTCCACTTTTTATTTAGTTACAGTGTTGTTATTTTATATTGTTATATTCATGCATCTATAAACATGTAAACAATTGAAGGAGAAAAATAAAATTTAATAAATGGTATCATTGCTAGTCCTGTTGATTCATCCCCTTAAAAACACCAGTCGTTGTCCCGATATAATTTTCGGGGGCGAAAAGATCCACCTCTGAATGTGGGGCAAAATGACCTGGGGCAAACAGGAATTGGGGTGAAATGACCTGTGGGTGTGGGGGACGGGATTTGGGGCGAAACTATCTGGGACCATGAAAATTAATGAATATCGTGTTGAGTTTCGTGTATTGATACTGAAAGCCCTGAATCATGGCCTGCAGTCTTGAAAATGTTATTGGTGCAAGTATAGTGTACAACTGGGTTTTTAGCTCAACTTTGGCGAAGCCAAATTTGAGCTTATGCTATGACCAGTCATCCGTCTGTCTGTCAACAATTCAATACGGCTCTGGCTAGAGGCCGTGTTTATGAACCGATCTTTACGAAACTTCTTGGGTACCTTTGTTATGACCGTGGGACGAGAACGAGTGTTTTGGGGTTTGGTCCGAAATTCAAGATGGCAGCCAGCCACCATTTTGTACCGACGATGCAGAGATCTGTTTTTTTGCACACAACTTCCATATGAAAGCGCTGATTTCAATAATATTTTGTATGAATGTTTAGTACCATGGGATACATCACGTATAATACAGGTTTTTTTCTCGTACGTAAATTATGCAAATTAGACTGACTTTGATGTATTTAGTTTTACTTTCAGCACTGTCAGTGCAAATGCCAATACGGCTCGGGCTAGAGGCCGCATTTATGAACCGATATTTACGAAACTTCTTGGGTACCTTTGTTATCACCATGGGACGAGAACAAGTGTTTTTGGGTGCAGTCCGAAATTCAAGATGGCCGCTGGCAGCCATTTTGTTCAAAATTAGAGGCAATCAGATTTTTGCGCAGAACTTCCATATGAAAGCGCTGACTTGAATAATTTTGTGTGTGAATGTTTAGTACCATGGGATACATCACATATAATGCAGGTTTTTTTCTCGTGCAGAAATTATGCAAATTAGATGAACTTTGATTTTTTCAGTGCTACTTGCACACAGTAAGTACACATGTCAATACAGCTCGGGCTAGAGGCTGTATTTATCAACCGATCTTCACGAAACGTCTTCGGTACCTTTGTTATCACCTTGGGACGAGAACGAGTGTTTCTGGGTGCGGTCCGAAATTCAAGATGGCTGCCAGTGGCCATTTTGTACCAAAATTAGGTCTAATCAGTTTTTTGTACACAACTTCTATACGGCTCAGGCTAGAGGCCGTATTTATGAACCGATCTTCACGAAACGTCTTCGGTACCTTTGTTATCACCTTGGGATGAGAACGAGTGTTTCTGAGTGCGGTCCAAAATTCAAGATGGCTGCCAGTGGCCATTTTGTACCGAAATTAGGTCCATTCAGTTTTTTGTCACAACTTCTATACAGCTCATATTTATGATCTTCACGAAACTTCTTGGGTACCTTTGTTTTCACCTTGGGGCAGGAACAAGTGTGTTTTGGGGTGCCTTTGTTATCACTGTGCTATGAGAACAAATATGTTGGGGTTCAGTCAGACCCACTCTGGGACTTTTCTTTTCTAGTTTAGCATCTGACTGTCACCCACCTTTACAATACTTTACCTATACATTTGTTACAGGCTACGGTCAGTATTTATGTACAGGCCGTTACAATACTTTATATATACCTTTGTTATCAGGTCATTACCTAGATGTTTGTCATTGCTGTGTCACATACTATACATGTACATGTCTTGACAAGTTGAGCTACAGTGTCATTGACACTTTCATTTTTAATTCCATTCAAACACATACATATAAATTACTGACAGTGGCCAGCAGATGCATGGATATTGCATTCAAGTGAAGTGTGTGGTCATTTTGGTAATTCGATGTTTGTTTTATTTTTGTCCAAAGTCAGGTGGAGCTTTCAATCTCACACTGAATGGGGGTGATTTTTATCATTTCATTCATTTGTCATTCGAAAGAAAGTTTATTTAATGTGTAAATACAATTATATTATGGAACCAAAAAAGTTATTAATTAGGCCTTCTGGGCTCTTGATTTTTTTTCTGTGATTTCCGCCCTTTTTATTTAACACATTACACGAAGTGACAGCATTGAAGATTGTGCAGCTAAATAACCATGTGTGTCCCGACTGACAGTTGTCTCACATTCAGGTCAGTCGGTGTTTTTAAATAACCGAAACCGAGTTGTATTTTCGGTTAAGTGCCCAGCACTATGCTTCAGATATCCAAGAACAGAGGTAGGATATCAAAATTCTTAAAAACCCAGCAACAGAGCTGTGTGGGGGTAAATTCCAATACTTTTCACTTTGTTTTCGTTGTCTGTGTGTTTAAATTTTCAGTCAAGGTCATCAGGCCAAAGAAGGATCGATATACAATGCTGTCTAAAATGCAATAATGCAAAAGATCGCCTTAATACTACACACTATTATTATATAGAAACTGCACAGTTGCATATTACTTGCAAGGTATCTTGACATCTGTTTGAATTTCTTAGCGATTGTTTTTCGATAAAAATTTGGATCACGTGACATGTGCATGTCCATTGGTCATGGATCCCATCTTCAATAAAAAAATGCAAACAGTGTTGTCCTTTCCTCAAATGTAGTTCTGTCGCTGCATGATAAAGTGTTTTGAATGCCTAGCTTTGTACTTGGATATCTGAAGCACATTTGGCCACGAGTTGTTCTCTGGAAATATTATTTTGTTATCAGTTCTGGTAAGAATATGGTAGCAGACTTCCAGGAACCATTGGTGCCTGCTGTCAACTCTGTGAGATGAAAGTATGTATTTTTTATGTTCTATACATCACATCCTTCATTTTGATGTATAATTTGTGTATATTTAATTTGAATTTATGGAATATCAGAGGTGGTAATTTCAAAGTACTCAAATTTCCCTTACTTATATAGCACCTTAACCCTGGTCTGAACAACTCGTATCCTCTGAAAATAATACATGGAGATGGGGGTTTGGGGAGGAATATAAATTTGAAGAAAGAATTAAAAAGGCTATGTAATTTCTTTTACTTTATTATTAGAATCCACCTCCACTCCCTCCCCCGTACCCTATTTAACTTATTTTACACTTTTTGTCCCAATATCCACAACCAAAGTACTGAGGTATATGCAGTAGCAGGGAAAATAAGTTGTAGGATAACTTTTTCTTTCCTTTTCACTTTGTTGATAATGGCAATCCTTGACATCATTTCTTGGGAAGCTCTCGGGAGGGGGGGGGGGGGGGGGGAAGTGTGGGCTTCCCAAGAAATGAGTCAAGGTTTGGAATTATCAATTTATGGAAAATTAAATAAATTTTTTCTTGTGTTTATCCTACAACTTATTTCTGCCAGTACTGTACAGGTATTATATATATAAGATTGGATCACACATCCTTATTACACACAGATCCCAGAGCACTAGATGTAATACTTATTAAAACAATACCCCATTTAACTTATGATATTCACAACAAACCTACTGAGGTACATGTATATACAGGTATATAAGATCTGGTGACTGATCAATGTCAACTAAATTAAGCTCAATAAAATCTTTGAAAAATACACCAAAACCCTAACAAGTTTCATGAAAGTATCAAAAGTACTGATTAATTTCTGAATATTTTAAATAACTCACTGGATGCCATAATGAAGTTAAACTTTACAATACCACTCTAAATAAAAGTATAATTCTGTTCATCAAATTGAAGATACATTAAGTGGATCACTGGGGTTTTTTTTGTTTAGGGTTTTTTGACAAACATATTTGAAAATTGTATGTGTAGTTTCTTATGCACAAGTTTGACTTTAGCTTTAGCCAAAATGTGAGTAAATAACATTTAAACAGTTAATTCATGAGACAGTTTGTACACTTACACAAGACAACGCATACCTATAAATGAGACAAATCGTAACCTTTTCTGAGACAATTCGTACCTTTTGTCAAGACAATTCATACCTTTTGCCAAGCCACATTGGACCCCCTAATTGTCTAAGGTACGAATCATCCAGGGTATGTGTTGTCCAAGATCTGCAAATATGACATCCAAAGGTTGGTACCAATATTTTAAACTTTAATCCATAAAATTTCACTTTTAAATTAATGTATTGCACGATTTCAGACTTTCTGTCTCACATTTTCACAAGTAGGGACAAAGAGACCGCAAGAAAACTACTGATCACAAAAACACCAAATAAATGCTAACAGTTGATTTGGGGGTATACTCAATACATATCCAAAGTTTGATACCAATATTTTAATTTAAAATCATAAAATTTCGCTTTTAATGTACTGTGTGACTTAAGACTTGTAGTCTCAATTTTCGCAAGTTGGGACAAAGAGACTGCAGATAACCTGCTGATCCTAAAAACCGCCAAATAAAAGCCGAAGTATACACTATATTATATATGAAACATATTCCAAAGATGGTTATAATATCTTGATTTTATGTTTAATGGCTGATAGAAAATATTTGCAGTGTCACAAGGGAAATTAACTCTGCAACTAATTACTGTTGACACTAGCTATATATCACATCTAACCATCTCTACTTCAGACATCAAATAGAGGCTGCTAAAGGTGTGTCCAGTCTTAGCAAGTGTATATTAACATTATTGGTATATTTCATCATTGATCAAAACTACATTACTTTTGTGGTTTGTTGTTTGTGATTATTGCAATGTCTTTGTTTTGGTATACACATTTAACTAACTTGTTTATGAAAGCATGTCGTTTATTAAGCTACTGCCTCAACGTCAAACTTGTTATTGTTCCACCAATTGAAATAGAGAGATGTATACTGCACAACATTTAGCCGCCCATGTTTAGATTATAAAATAATTCATACTTTTAAGGATACATGTCCTTATCTCCGTTAGCACCTTAGCATTCTATTAATGTGTCATTTATTGATGTATGGCGAGGCTATTTATAGGCATACACTGTTTGCCAAACCCATTTCTGTTTGTTTAAAAAAGAACAATGAATCTACTGTAACTCATTACATCAAAAAGAATATTTTTTATATAAATATGCAAATCATTTTAGCTCTTTACTTCGATTCGTTTCATCATTTCAATCATTTCTACAAATCCTGCGTCATGGCATTCCCTTTCCATATGGAGGATGTATTGAAAACTGAGAACAGTTAATAAAAGTGGCTGTGTTATTGGACTTAATAGAATGCTTAATGTGGGTGCATATTTTCTTGCAACAACTTGTTTTAAAAACAACAATATCACATGAAAAGGGACTGATACAGTGCTGATAATGTTAGGACTGGTTTTTTTACACTGGAATTGTATTTTAGACACCAATCAGTTTTTTCATTTCATGTTTGCTGGGTAAGTTAGGAGATATTCCTTAATCTCAATAATTTTTGGTATAGATGACGAGACTGCTTTTATAAATGCACTGAAAAATTGGTTTCCAGAAAGCGCACACACATTATGTATTCGGCACTTGAAAGAAAATCTCATTCAGAATTTGCAGAAAAAGTGACAAACAGGAAACAAATGACTGAATTGTACAAAAATTTTTTAATTCAGACACTGGGCTATTAATGATTGACAGTGACCATGTATAGGTAGAATTGGAAAATCAATTAAAAACACTGACAGCCAATATTTCACTGACAATTTTTCAACTTGTACTAGAACAAAAGTATTTTGAGACACGATAATAAAAGACAATCATACCTAAACTTTGGACCAACAACAATTGCGAATCATTGAACAATATAATCAAATTGGACAATGACTGGAAGGTGATGAAAATTCCCAACTTAATTGACACACTATATATTAAAGGCTAAATTTTATGAGTTAAAGTTAAAATATCAGTACAGTGGAACCCTATTAATTGAATAGTCACTTTGCCAATGGAAATTATTCAATTAACAGGAGTATTCAATTAAAAGGGATTATGTCACTTACCTGTATTCTAGAGATAAAATTAGCATTTATTCTATTATATCTTGTTTGACAGAGCTCCATGAGCTCTGTCAAACAAGACATAATAGATTAAATGTCTGTATTGGATGTACTGAAGCCAAATAGGTCTATAAACAAAGGAAAACTGGGGAGAGTCAGGGTAATTTCTTATCAACCTACCTTACAATTGTTTACGACAGGCTTGCGCTACAGTGGAAAACCCTAACTCGGATAAAATACTCTCTATTTTAATCTTTCCCAAGAGATGTAGGAAAGAAAAGTGGTGTAAAATACACCACGAAAAAAAAAAGAAGCCAAAACTGGATCGAGCGCCTCGGTGAACACCCAGTAGGGGGCGCTCTTCCCTTAGTACAATTCCACGACTTCCGTTAACCAGTGCGCAAGCAGTCATCAATTAATCATTCTTTTTTTTGTCTGCGACACGGGGTTGTGTCGCCATTTTGCATCACAAAACAGTGATAATTCAACTCGTCGATAATGGTTTTCCTGTGACTGGAATTATGGATCTGAAGATTGTATAATAACAGGACTGTGTTTTATGTATTCTCGTTAATATTTTCAACCACATATTTTTATACTGTACCAATGACCCAGACTTAGCTGGTGCTAACTCCACAAAAACCAGGGCCAAACACAAATTTTGCCCCCCAATCCCCAAAATTTGCATCCAAAACAAAAAGAAATCATGTCCTAAAGGACCTCCATAGTACGACTCTACTGCGCATGCGCAGTGACGCAGTCGTCCCGAAATTGGCGCCAAATATCATTCTCTGTTTGGCCCTTCATCAGTCAACATCTCACTGATCTTTGTGCTTGTAAATCTCAGTTTAAAGGATGCCAGACACGTAATTCTTGGAGAAAATGTGATTCTAAGGAGGATAGAAGGAGGAGAGGAAAAAAGAAGTGGCAAAAAATAATCAGGGCTGTACTTAAAATTTTTTGTTAAAATTATGTTAAGTTGCCTATTTTCGAGGCAAACGCCTCTTGTTGTCATTCTTGCTAATTGTTGCACTGCTTATTCAGTGTTTCCTCTCCCCTAACCTTCTAAAGTCCCCCCTTGCAATTCTCCCATGCTTTTGGCATATTTTTGAGAAGTTTCATTTCTAAAATTTCCCTGGGAGAGTTGCTTGGTTACAGAATGTTTTCTGTTATTTTCCCCATAGTTACGTTTTCACCCATGGGTGTATAACGTTTGTGTTCTGCATCTTCCATCTGATGTTCTGCAGATTCTCCCCTGGGAGTCTCTGTTTTGCATCAGATAGAGTGTAATTGAGGACTGATTCCGGGCCAGTTTTTTCAGTGCCTGGAGTCATGTTTTCTTCTGTGTTTACACTGTTTGTTTTCATTGGCAACAGCCTTTTTTGAGGGGGGCTGTTTGCCTTTGAGGTAGTTTATCTCATTATAAGATACATTTATATTATCCGAAAGTGTCTCATTAATTATTTTATATAATTTTAAAATTTTTGACCACACTTTGCCATCGGATCCATCGGGGCTCAACGTTACTTTTCAGCAACTTGGGCTTCTCTGAAAAAATATTTTTTCAAAATTATTTTGTTTTGCAATTGTTTTTTCATTTATTAATGGATCATGTTATTATGTATCTTTGTGTCAGGGGTTTTTGCGAGTAACTAGGACTTATTGTTGTTCCTTCACAATGAAAGGAACTTGTTCAAATTGTAATAGGAAGAAATCTTCCTCTGACTTTCATGATTATTGCATAAATTGTAGTCAGTGTTCTCGCATTAATCCCTGTCCTGTATGTGAACATTGGGATGAGAAACATTGGAAACGTGTGTCACGATATGTTGTTTCTGGAGAAAGAGCGATGCCGGCTCTTTCTCCACAAGGTCACTCTACTCTCTCAGTTTCTATTTCAGAGGAACCAGAACAGGGTGATGTTTCCATGTTATCTTCTTCAAGTGTGCGTCCGTCGTCACAATTAAATACAGAGCTAGCGGCAAAAGTGCTCATGGAGATTAGACAAATGTCGTCCGCTAGCTCGCCCGGTGTAGCGTCCATTCACCGAATGGTTCGGCAGCCGGGTTCGTCCGATGCGGTCCAAGAGGAAATTTTGGGTGATGCGAGCACTATAAAAATAATAGATGCACACCCAGTGACGGCGGATAGTGAACGAGAACGGAGGAAGCCTTTTAGTCCGGTTCCTAGCTCGTCCAGGTCCAGCCGGGCCGCGAGCGAGAGAGGCCCCTCTCTCGTACAACAACATCTGGGACCAGATGTTGTGGTACAAAATGTGTCTTTAGCGGAGCATACGTCCGTCGCTCGGGACGCTCCGTTGTATAAGCAGTCCGCAGAGACTGTTAAGGCTTCCTCTTCTCGCCGGCGCACACGACCGCACCTTGGCTGCGTGACCTCCGATATCTTGCCAGCTTCGCCGATGAAGGATTATTCGGCGACCAGGTCACACCATCCGGCAGCCAGGGACTCGAGACCGATGGACTCCGGACGTTCGCATAGGAAAAGTATGCGGGAGCCATCTGATGCGGAGCTGCCCTCGGCAAAGCAGCGAAAGACCGCTCCTCCGCAGGTCTCGACGTCGGACATTCTAGTGCAGATAGCACAGCTTATCGCAGCATCCCAGCAGCCGACAGAGACGGTGTCGGATCGAGAATTATCCGACGGCGCTGGGTCGGTACGCTCCGCCGAAGCATCGGGGGCGGACGACCGGGAACATCGGGAGGTCCGACCGGATGGTGAAAGGGATACGGATGAATTGGAGCTATCCCTTTCGGAACAACACAAAGCTGCCGTAGACTTCATCCGGCACTTTCTTCCTCAAGTTGTTCCGTCGGGCCAGACTGCTGCGCTTCCGGACAGGAGAATTATAGCGTCATTGGACTCTGATTTTTTCGAGCGGTTCAGGGACATCGCTCCCGAGTTTCCGTCGCAGTCCAATAATGTTGCAAGAACATTTGAATTATTGAACGACGCTATTTTTAAACTTGCTTCCAGGACAGGGAAAGCAGGCTTCTTGTCCGCAAATACTCTCAACCTGCCTTTCATTAATGCAAGGAATAATTCGACACGGCAGGTCAGGGTATACCGAGAGTTCCTCTGCGTATGGACGACGAGGCGGAAGACTTAGAGCTATCATTACCGTCGTCAGCTTCTATTCCAACCGCAGTGTTGGAAACAGCTATTGCGTCTAACAGAGCCAATTTAGATGCCTTATCTTACGCAGATCACCTTACGAAGGCGTTATCACTGCGTCTTCAAGGGGAAGAGTTTCAGGATATACAATCCTCCTTAAGACTTCTTTCAAGGGCAGTAGCTTATTCCACGTGTAACTCCGCCCTTTCAGTGGCTAATCTGGAGTTGGTTAGACGTGACGCAGCCCTGTCTACATCCACACTAGTGGATTCTAAGGTGAAGAACTCTCTTAGAGTCGCTTCGGTCTCAGGAGATCTTCTCTTTGACGGCAAGCTTTCCGCTATTTATGATAATATTAAAAAGAAAGCTAGTGATTCTCTGTTGTTTAGATCCGCTCCTAAAAGGTCGGATTCAGCAGACACGAATAAGGCGGGCACTTCTGGGTCTTATCCGCCCAAGAGAGGTTCCTATAGAGGTTCCGGTGCGTCCTCTAGCTCTTATTCGAGAGACCGTCAGGATAGCGACTCTCGTTCGGGACGTCCTTCAGGCCGGGACAATCGGTCGGACGCCCCGAGGTCGACGAGGCGAGGTGCGGGTCGTGGAAGACGTGGTTTCTCCTACCGCAGGCCTCGCAGATCCAGGAGGTGATGGCTCAAACCTCTATCGCGTTCCGGTTGGCGGAAGGTTGTCGAGTTTTTCTCAAGAGTGGGCGTCGATTACGGACGACCCTTGGGTGAGAGGAGTGACTTCGGAAGGTCTAAAGATATCCTTCAAACGAAAGCCTCCATTAACTCGAAGTCCAAAGTGGACTCATCTTCCGTCAAACCCTCAGAAAAGAGACGCTCTGCTATCAGAGGTGCAGTCTCTTTTAATGAAGAACGCGGTAGAGGTCGTAGAAAACCAGAAATCGCTGGGATTCTACAGCCATCTATTTCTGGTTCCGAAACCAGACGGCTCGTTCCGTCCAGTCATAGATTTGAGCTGGATAAACAAGCTGATCATCGCTCCGAAGTTTTATATGGAGACGATTCGATCGGTCAGAGCGAGTATTCGGGTGAACGATTATGCAACGAGCATAGATCTCAAAGATGCGTACTTTCACGTCATGGTACATCCGACATTCCGAAAGTATCTACGCTTCGCAGTCCTAGGAGTGGTGTATCAGTTCCGGGCCATGTGCTTCGGATTGAATCTAGCACCCTGGGCTTTCACTCGAGTAATGAACTCGGTAATGATTTACTTCCGAGCTCATTCGTCTGCGGTAACGTCGGCCTACCTGGACGACATTCTTCAGAGGTACGGCAACGAGTTAACGCTTCAGAACGATGTTCAGAATCTTCTTCTATTGCTCCGACGTCTCGGTTTCATAGTAAACGAGGAGAAGTCGGATCTGGTGCCGTCCAAGTCATTCACTCATCTGGGAGTGAGCTTCGAGACGCACAACAATCTCGTTCGTCTGCCGTTAACCAGAGCGAAATTAGTCAGTTGTTACGCTCGCTATTGTCTAAATACAGACAAAGTCACAGCGAGAGAATTTATGAGGCTGATAGGTCTGTGCGGAGCCGCTGCGGATCTCATTCCGATGGGACGGCTACGCACACGGCCTCTTCAAATTTTCTTGACTCAGAATTGGAGTGTGAAAATTCATTCGCTCGATGTAGACGTTCTCTTGTCAGATCAAGTGAAACAAGAGATTCAGACTTGGGCAAACATTCAGTGGTTAACTCAAGGAGTTCCGCTGCAGTTGCCGGATCCGAGTTTTACCATTATGACGGATGCCAGTCAAACAGGTTGGGGTGCATCATTAATCCCAACGGATTCGAGATGCCAGGGTCTTTGGGATCCGCAATTCCTGTGCAAGCACATAAACATCAAGGAAATGATGTCAATTTGGCTTGCGTTACGTCACTGGATGGACATTATTCACGATGCTCATGTCCAAATCCTATCCGACAATACGACAGTAGTGGCGTATATACGGAATCAGGGAGGCACTCATTCAGTTCCGTTGTTCAATCTAACGGAAAGAATCCTTCTGTTTGCGTTGGAACATCACGTTCTTCTTTCGGTCCGTCACATACCGGGTCGTCTGAATGTGCTAGCAGACTCCCTTTCTCGAAAAGGTCGCTTGTTGCCGTCGGAGTGGACTCTCAACAAACAAGTATTCAATCAGATTTGCTACCAATGGGAACGGCCAATGATAGACTTATTTGCGACACATCTCAACAATCAGTTGCAGACGTATGTGTCCCCGTGTCCGGATCCAAGAGCATTTGCTGTAGACGCTCTATCGATCCCTTGGGACGGAATGATAGGATATGCGTATCCTCCAGCGCCGTTAATTCAACAAGTATTGCTAAAGATAAAACAATCTCAATGCAAGATTCTGTTGGTAGCATCTCTGTCGCCACAGAGACCGTGGATAAATCTACTCAGGTGTCTGTTGTGGGACCTACCGCGGAAGCTCCCTCCACGAGAGGATCTTCTTTGGCAGGGGAAATCGCGCCAACTGCATCACAACCCGCAAGGTCTCAACCTTCACGTTTTTCCGTTGTGCGGTCCTTCTTGCATGGCAAGCACTTTACAGGACGAACAGTGGACGCGATTTCTAACTGTAGGAGGACCTCCTCTTCGCTAAACTATGCGGCTAAGTGGAAGGTTTTACGTCGTTGGTGTAGGGATCATTCTGTTGATATATTTGATCCCTCTATACCAGACATTGCTAACTTTCTAGTATACTTGTTTGACGAAATCAAACTGCAACCGGTTACTATAAAGGGTTATAGATCTATGTTATCTGATACCTATGCACATCATGATAGTTTACAAATTGGATCTAATGTCTCTTTATCGAAATTGGTTAGAAACTTTTCGATAAATAGACCCAGAACTCTTAGATTAATTCCTAAGTGGAATTTAGCTTGGGTTCTCCTTAAATTGAAGGAAAAGCCATTTGAACCTCTTGGGACAGTAGATTTCAAATTCTTATCTTATAAGACAGCTTTTCTCTTAGCTTTCTCTTCTGCCAGAAGAGTCAGTGAGCTTCATGCACTATCGGTGGATGATTCTCATTATCGTAGTGTTGGGAACACTATCACCTTCACTACTAACGTCGGTTTTTTAGCTAAGAATCAGGCTCCTAATAAATATCCGGAACCTATTGTTATTAAGGCTCTTCCGTCTTCAGACGGGCGTAGGCCTTTACTCTGTCCTGTTAGAGCACTACGTATCTATAAACAGAGATCTCAGTTCATCAGAAAGGGACGGAAACGTTTCTTTCTGTCTTTGATGCCTAATAGAAAGGACATTTCAGTCCATTCTATTGCTAGATGGATTCAGTTAACTATCCGTACTGCGTATGAAGATTTATCTTCTTCTCAGCAGTCTGTGCTTAAGATTTCTGCTCATGAAGTAAGAGCTCTTTCTACTTCCTGGGCTTATGCTAATAGTGTTGCTATTACAGATTTAATGAAGGCTGCTTATTGGTCTCAGCCATCCACATTTACTAATTTTTATCTCAGAAATATTGAGTCCATTTCTGGAGACCTGCATTGTTTAGGTCCGTTATCTGTTGCTCAGAATGTCGTCCACTAAACAGTTGCAACTATAGTTATGCAGGCTTTCTGTTCCGGCAGTGACTCCGTCCGGCTGCCCTCTTCGCTCTGGGCTATTTG
Source organism: Pictodentalium vernedei (assembly GCA_031216915.1). Classification (NCBI taxonomy): domain Eukaryota; kingdom Metazoa; phylum Mollusca; class Scaphopoda; order Dentaliida; family Dentaliidae; genus Pictodentalium; species Pictodentalium vernedei. Next base: position 258,582,668 of record CM062294.1, read on the forward strand.
ACCCAGGGCAAGGGGAAGGGGGGGGGCGGGTGTTCCCTTAGGTCACCTGCTTTATAGTGAAAAGCAAGGGAATGCCTCCTCCAAGACAGTATTTCTGAGTCGCTTCCGGGATGGTTTTAAAGTGTAATATTAATGTTTAATTTCATTCATGTCTTATTTTTAAAGTGTAGCTCGGTGTGAAGCATTTGTATATGTCAAGTGTCAAACGGGCTTTAATATACAATACTCGGACACTTTTAAATGATTATAAAGAGTCTCAATTCTCTGGACTACTTTATTTATTGGCTTGTTTTAAAAATAATTAGTATAAAGGTTATACTGGATATTAATAGAGAACATGAATGTTATTGTGCTCAATTATTAAGGGTAGTGTATCTTTCTAATTTAAATATTAAATAAGAAAGATACATGTAAAGCCTAATACTCCTTTTCTCCTTAAGGGGTTACCTCTTTATTTTATAATTGAGCTTATTGGATTTTCCTCTATGTCCTAGGCCCTCCAGCCTGTTTACTATTCAGCTAAGTCTGGGTCATTGGTACAGTATAAAAATGTTAAAAAATTTATAGTAATTTATATATTTTTTATACTTACCAATGACCCAGACGGGGATGGCCCTCCCTGAGTTGGGAACTCTTGCCTCCCCGCTGAGTACATAGCGCTGACCAGGCACTGCCAGTAAGAATGATATTTGGCGCCAATTTCGGGACGACTGCGTCACTGCGCATGCGCAGTAGAGTCGTACTATGGAGGTCCTTTAGGACATGATTTCTTTTTGTTTTGGATGCAAATTTTGGGGATTGGGGGGCAAAATTTGTGTTTGGCCCTGGTTTTTGTGGAGTTAGCACCAGCTAAGTCTGGGTCATTGGTAAGTATAAAAAATATATAAATTACTATAAATTTTTTAACTTTTATTGAATTTTGTTTATATTTTCCGATTTTGCGCTTGATTTTCGAAATCGTTTCCGCGAGGTTTGGACATAAAATATTTTGCTTGATAAATTTTAATATTATTGGAGTTGGGTGTCTATTAGGGACTGTTTGGACAGGATTTCTTCACACTGTTGAGGGCTGAATTTCTGTTTTTTTTGGTCCCTGTCGGCCGTCTGGGTTCTGTTGTGTTCCCACCGGTTCCTTTTTCAGCCACCTTCTCTCATAGATTGGGGGTGTTCTACTTTCTGTATCTGTTGAGTTCACCTTTTTCTTCTACTGCTCTCACCTCTGTTATTTCCAGTTCGGTTCCTTTAGGACAATTCCTTTTGCCCTTGCTTCTTGTGTATTCTCGTGGCTGCTCCTCCCGCACCTTCGGGGGGGGGGGGGGGGGGGGGGGCTGTCCTTTTGGGGCCTCCCGACATGACCACATCTGGTGAGAGTTATACCCCCTCCGTGGGGGATGTTCATCTCCTCCCGCACCTGCAGGGGTGGGGAACGCTGTCGTTTCAGGGCCTCCCGAAACGACCACGTCTGGTGAGAGTTATACCCCTCCATGGGGGATGTGCAGCTCCTCCCACACCTGCAGGTGGGGTGGGGAACGCTGTCGTTTTGGGGCCTCCCGACACGACCACGTCTGGTGAGAGTTATACCCCCTTCTTGGGGAATGTGCAGCTCCTCCCGCACCCGCGGGTGGGGTGGGGAACGCTGTCGTTTTCGGGGCCTCCCGACACGACCACGTCTGGTGAGAGTTATTCCTCCTCCATGGGGGATGTGCAGTTTTTTTACCGTGATGGATACTGCGGGAGCTGTTGGATGTCTGGTGAAGAGATGCCTGGTTCTGGGACTATGCACCCTCTCCAGTCGACATCTGAGGCTGTCATTAGGGTTGTGACTCCTCCTTTGGAGGCCGAGCTAGGTTGCTCCCCTTTTCTGCCAGTTTCAACAGCTCCCGTCGTATCTGCTGCTATTGCTGTTCCGTCTACAACGTCATTGGTCACCGTTTTAGCCGGCCTCGGCTTATCCCTGCAGAGATCTGCAGTGATGTCTGTAGTGTGGTTGTGGGGTATCGGCCTCAGCCTTCCCTGACTTCAACTTGGCGAAGTCGGAAGTGGCAGCCGACCGAACCCCCTTTTGGGGCCTCCCGACATGACCACATCTGGTGAGAGTTATACCCCCTCCGTGGGGGATGTTCATCTCCTCCCGCACCTGCAGGGGTGGGGAACGCTGTCGTTTCAGGGCCTCCCGAAACGACCACGTCTGGTTCTGGGACTATGCACCCTCTCCAGTCGACATCTGAGGCTGTCATTAGGGTTGTGACTCCTCCTTTGGAGGCCGAGCTAGGTTGCTCCCCTTTTCTGCCAGTTTCAACAGCTCCCGTCGTATCTGCTGCTATTGCTGTTCCGTCTACAACGTCATTGGTCACCGTTTTAGCCGGCCTCGGCTTATCCCTGCAGAGATCTGCAGTGATGTCTGTAGTGTGGTTGTGGGGTATCGGCCTCAGCCTTCCCTGACTTCAACTTGGCGAAGTCGGAAGTGGCAGCCGACCGAACCCCCTGCTGTGTCCTCTCAGCCGTTGAGCACAGCAGTTTTATCCCTGCAGGGGTCTGCAGAGGTGTCTGGTAGTGTTGACGTGGGGTATCGGCCTCAGCCTTCCCTGACTTCAACTCGGCGAAGTCGGAAGTGGCTGCTGACCGACCCCTCCCCTACTGTGTCCTCGCAGCCGTTGAGCACAGCAGTTTTATCCCTGCAGGGGTCTGCAGAGGTGTCTGGTAGTGTAGACGTGGGGTATTTGCCTCAGCCTTCCCTGACTTCAACTTGGCGAAGTTGGAAGAGGCTGCCAGCCGAACCCTCTACTGTGGTCTCTCAGCCGTCGAGTACCTCAGTTTTTCTCATTGGATTCGGATGTTCATGGTGGGGTCATCATGAGCTCTGGCGTTTCCGTCCACGCACTCTGGTGCCATGGCCAGTTTTGTGTGACCAACGCTTTTTGTGCAGCCTGGACCTTCTGTCCCGCAGAGGTCCGTGGCGACTATCCTGAGTTTCCGCTCTGTTGATCCTCGGGGTATGTGATACCCCAATACACATCTGCCTTCAGATGTTTTCGGCTGCAGCCCATCGCCCCGCGTCTGGTGTATTTGAGGATCGTGCCCCTTCGCTGGTAAATGGGTCAGGAGTCACTTTGTCGGTTCATTCCCACGTTGTACCGTTCTGACAGTCAGTGAGCTTAGGGAGGCCCTCTCCTTGCTCACTTAGATTCTGTCCAAGAGCCTTTTCTGTTGCTTCCAGTGAGGCTACGAGTGGTTTCCAGGTGCCCCTGTGGCGCCGCCTCCTGGGATTGGAAACAGGCCGCTTTCTGATCCCCCTGGTGTGCCTACACCATGGGAGGCATTGGCTGGTTTGCCCATGATGGGCTATGCATCTTCCGACTCATGGGATGAGTCCGACATTCCTGACGTCAAGAGCCAACAGTCTTCTGACTTGGGGGCAGCTCTTGACTTTGTGTTTGGGTTCCTTCCAGGTCTCAAGCCGTCAAACCAGCCAACAGTGTCCGCCCGGCTGCGATCATCAGTCGCACGCCTTGAGCCTGTGGAGCAACCTGCTTCTGGGCGCCTTCAACCGTGCCTGTCGGTACAGGTGGTTGTAGCATTTACAGCTTTGGACTCTCAGTTGAGTTCCAAGGCTGTGAAGACATCGTTCTTCATCAGGGTTGACACTTTTTTGCCTCTGGAGCATTATCGTTCCTACGATTTTGCCAATCCGTCAGTCTGCCAGACTTTGATGGTCTTGGATCAGGACTCCAACTCCTAAGCCAAATGGAGACTCTGGAGTCCGAGGTGGGCTTATCGGGAGAGATGCTGGAATGCTTTCTCTCTTCGATCACGTCGTCGCTGCTTATCTGCTCCCAGATGAGTTTGACGACGAACAGGTTTTTGTTTTGTGTGTGCTGTTCAAGGTGCTCATGCATCTTCTCACACACATGCCTGTAACACGGCTAGCTTGGAATTAGTTCGTAGGTATGCTGTGCTGGACACAAGACGTTCTCTTCTTGAGGGGCAGTGTGCTGCTCTTCGATCTGCCTCTATCGGCGGGTTCGCGACTATTTCATGGTTCCGTGACGACGATCCGGGATGACTCCCTTTGTCATTCCATTGATCTGCTGCTGCTTAGTCAGCTTGACCATCCTTCTGTTGGAGGCAGGTGCTGTCCAAAGCCTAACAAGTACCCTTCTGCTTCCTCTGTGAAGCTAAGGGCTGATCCTCCAGCCGCCACTTCTACTCACTCACAGGGTAGGGTAGGCGTCGGCAGTAGTCCCCTCGATTTCGTCCCAGCTTGAGGCATTCCACTCAGTCTAGAGTGCCTCTTCCAACACGAGTCCCTTTCAACGTTAAATGTTGGGAACTTTTGATCACGGAGATAGGCAATCTCCTGTCAAAGGGGGCGATCGAGGTCATCAAGAACTTTCTTTCAGTGGGATTTTATTCCCGCCTGTTCTTGGTGCCGAAGAAGGACGGCCGACTCAGATAGGTTATCGATCTGAGTATTCTGACGCAGTATATTATTGCTCCTCAGTTCAGCATGGAGGCTTTCAGATCGGTTCGCCGCTCCATTCCCCAGGATGTTTTCCAGTTCAAGGCCATCATGCCCTTTGGCCTCGACCTGGATCCTTGGGCCTTCACCTGTCTGATGTTGCATGTGTTAGTCTTACATCGCACACAGTCCAGGGTGTCTTCTTCGGCTTATCTAGTTGATATCCTCCAGAGGCAATCCAATGCTGCTTTTCTGGAGTCGGATGTCGTCACACTGTTGAGCCTACTCACGTCACTAGGGTTCAGAGTCAACGAAGAGAAGTCGGACCTGGTCCCTTCTCCGTCGTTTTGTTATCTGGGATGGACTTCATCAGCTCGGAGTCTTCCCCGACTGCTTGGTTTCAGCGTTTCAGTGACAGATCTCATTCCTCTAGGTCGACTGCATGTTTGACCTCTCTAACACCTTTTGCTCAGTCGATGGAGGCCGAATGTTGATCCTCTGGTTCTGGTGCTTCTGTTACCGGAGTCTCTTCCTCGCCACCTTCTCCCCTGGCAAATGTTCAATGGATTATGCAGGGAGTTCTGTTGGACTTCCCTACGTCCGACCGTGTTCTGATGGCAGTTGCCAGTGATCTTGGATGGGCTGTGACGTTGGATTCTCTAGGTCTTTTCCTTCACGGGTCATGGGAACAGGATCTAGCAGCTCTTCACGTCAACCAGAAGGAGCTTCTTGCTCTTCTGAGTTTCTGGCAGTGGATCCCCCGTTTTTGGAATTGTCAGGTCCTTCTGTGGTCTGACAATTCTATCGTGGTTGTTTACATTCAGAACCAGGGTGGCACGCACTATGTTCCCATGTATGAATTGGTTCAGGATCTTCTACTGCTCGCTCAGGATGTCAACGCCGGAGTGGTGGTTCGTCACTTTCCCGGTCATCTGAACTTCCTAGACAACTTCCTGTCCTGACGGGGCAGGTTCTTTTCCACCGAGTGGATGCTCCACACGGTGCTGTTCCAGTCTCTTTGCGATCTCTGGTGTCGTCCCCACATCGATCTCTTTGCGACTCGTTGGAACCATCAGGTGGACACTTTTGTATCCAGATGCTCTGGCTTTCGCCGTGGACACTCTGTCCATCCTTTGGAACAGTCTTGAAGGTTACGCCTTCCTGCCGGTTCCGATTCTGCCTCAGGTTCTAGCCCAGATACAAACCTGCAGTTGTCGAATCCTTTCGATCGCACCCCTGTCGCCTCATTGGGTGTGGATCAATCTGCTACGCTCTCTGTTAGCAGCTGTTCTGGCATGTCTCCCTCTACATCGCTACTTTCTTTGCCAAGGTCGCCCGAGGAGGTTTCAAGTCGACCCGACTTCATTGTGCCTTCGTGCATGTCTTTTATCAGGTCCTGTCTCCTCCGTAGTGGTTTTTTCGAGACTAGCAGTGGAGTTGCTTTTCTCCTTCAAGGAGGCACTCACTCCACTTGTTTAGCCTCTGCATCTAAGTGGAAGGTTCTTCTGCCGATGGTGTGCGATCACTCTGTTGCTTCTGTCACTCCTTCGATCACACCGATTGTGGAGTTTCTGGTATATGTTTGATTCTGGGTGTCTCCAGCAATGGGTACAAGTCCATGCTTCGTAGACCATTTTCATATGTGGGACAGCGTCATATCGGCACTCATCCTTGCCTCTTCAAGCTTGTTCTGCACTTTTCCTTGAAAAAGCCTAGGACTTTGCAGTTTACTCCAAGATGGCCACTTTCTTGGGTGCTGCTCTGCTTGGGGTGGGGGGGGGGGGCATTCACGCCTTTATCCGTAGTGGATATGCGTTTTCTCACATGCCAGATCTCTCCTGAATCCATTTCTTGATGGATTTGTCTTTCTATTCGTGCAGCTACCACTCGTCTAGCGACTGGCGATTGTATTACCAATCGTTTTTCTGCGACAAGGTGCATGCATTGTCTTCCTCTCGGGGCATATACTAACTCCGTCATGTTGTCGGATGTTATGCTGGCAGCCTACTGGAGAAATGCTACCTTCTCCACTTATCTGCGACAGTTGCAGGAGCAGGCAGAGGACCTTTGTTCTACCGGCCCTCCTTCTGCTCAGGCTGTTGTCTATCCCAGCCATTCAGCTTCTTACAAGGTCAGTTCCAGCTCCGTGCTGTTACTACCCTTTCTGTCTGTGCGTCGCACATCACCATATGCCTCATCTCTCATTGTCTTTTACTAATGTTTGTGATGCTATGCTTTGATAGGACTAGGGATCTCCTCCTCTGTCCATGGTTCCAGTGCAATTGAGTTATGTGTGGGTTGGTTATGTGATTCCCTCCATCCTATTGTCTATTCAGCCTGTTGTAAACAATTGTAAGGTAGGTTGATAAGAAATATAAATTTTATAGTGAATTTCCTTTCTTATTATACCTACCGCAATTGTTTACATGGAGGCCCTCCCGTTTTCTTATTCGGGTAAGAATCCTTCCTCCCCACTGATCACATAACTCCTGTGTTGGCGGACTCAAAAGAATGATTAATTGATGACTGCTTGTGCACTGGTTAACGGAAGTCGTGGAATTGTACTAAGGGAAGAGCGTCCCGTACTGGGTGTGCTCCAATGGCGCTCGGCCCAGTTTTGACTTATTTTTTCGTGGTGTTTTTTACACCACTTTTCTTTCCCACATCTCTTGGGAAAGATTAAAATAGAGAGTATTTTATCCGAGTTAGGGTCTTCCACTGTAGTGCAAGCCTGCCGTAAACAATTGCGGTAGGTATAATAAAGGAAATTTACTATAAAATTTATATTTCTCGACAGGTTGCAAGTTTTTTTATTCAAATAACAGGAATTTACTCTATATCCTATATTCAATTAACAGGTCAAATTTGTACTGGAGGTATGGTAAATGGTTTGTGTTGGGAAATTATTTTCAATTAACTGGGTTATTCAGTTAAGAGATATCCAATTACAGTGCTCAAAATAACATTTTTTCTATGCTTAGCAAAATGCTACACATTTCCAAAAAATGAAGAGCATTTTGTAAAAATTGCATAGCTATTTTTGTATACTGGAGTTATGTTATGCTGTTTTGTATTGAATTCTTCTAAGTAGATAGAATAGTTTCCATCCATTTCTGGGCATTTCCACATGATCTGCAACACATGAAACATTTACTATGTTTTTTTTAACTGAACTGCCTTTAAGGGTTGCATGGACTTGGATATTTTCAAATGACGTCGTGGTTGTTTAACAGAGTTCTCAAAATGGAAGTTGGGATTTTTAATTTGATGGGCATGAAGTTATTTTTAATGGACATTTTATGCAAAATGTTGTAAAAACAGGAAGAATTTAAACCAATAGAATTCACCTTACATATGAAGTTGCTAATGATGCTTGATGGAGAGTTAATCTGAGTTATGCCTGGAATGTTTCACAATCAGAAGTAAAGCATCAGTGAACTAGTTTTCAAATTTGTTTGCAAATTTTCATTTACATTTTGCGATACAAGATAATCAACTGCAGCCCAATGGGCTGCAGTTGATTATCTTGTATCGCAAAATGCTATACATAATTGAACATTGTGTAGCTTTTTGCAAGTTTTGCATAGCAAAAAGCGACGCGATACCGCTTATTTTGAGCCCTGTCCAATTAAGTGGACTCCACTGTTTCAGACTTTGGATATGTATTGAGTATATCTCAAATCATCAGATAGCATAAGCATTTATTTGGTGTTGTTAGGATCAGTAGTTTACTTTCAATCTCTTTGTCCCTCTTTGTGAAAAAGTGAGACAGCAAGTTCAAAGACACCCTATACATTAATGTGAAATTTTAGGTGTTAAGTTAAAATATCTGTGCCAAACTGTGGATTTATATTGAGTATACCCCATATCAACAGATACCTTCCATTTGGAAACTCTAGCACCAATACTTTATTTGCAGTCTCAGTTTCTTCCTGCAGTCTCATCTTAGTACGACGGGTCACCATAAACATCTCCCAAATCTTTTCTGTGAGGTATTAACATCATAGAAGAGTAAAACCTATATCTTGCCAACAACGATGACCCATGTGAAAACTGTCAAGAGAAAAACAAGAATGTGACTTTCTAGACCTAATATTAAGATTTAAAGCTCTAGAGCAAGTTCTCAGGCTGGCTAGAGGGTGTGAGCTGACATCACAACCAGCAGGCAGACTGTTACCCAATAGGCAGACTTAGTATACTGTGGGGAATAACCGTTGGAATATGCTGTGTAACTCTGATGTTCAACTGATGACTTGGAGACAAATTAAAAATTTAAGAGCGAGTCTGGTATTCCATATGTCTAATAGCAATAAAAAGTTAACAACTGGACTTGTTGGATATCTGAACAATATTATGTGATACAGGGTTCATATGCCATACTGGAAAATACTGGTTTTGCATTTTTCAGTCCTGGAAAAATACTGGAGAAATGATCTCAACTTGGTAAATACTGGAAATATACTTGAATTGTAATTTTTGCTACCCCTACACTGATTTATCACCCCAAACAAACTCTTGCTGATATGATAAATTGAAGTTGTTTGACATAGCTCATGCGTGGTACTTCAATTTCTCAGTGAATTTTGAAGACCTGTTCATTTCTTCTGCATTTTCCGAAATATGGTATATGCCGTTGTTATCACAAGTTTAAGTAGTTGTACAGTCAAGAAATTTGAATACGGTACTGGAAATTCTCCATGCACACTGGAAATATACTGGAAAAGTACTGGAATTTCAACCAAGTTTGAAGTATACAAACTCTTACTTGATTTTTCTCTCCATGTTGATTGCAGAGTTCATGTAAACATTGGAGAAACACATCAAGGGAGGTAACAAGTTGAAAAAAGAACAATGAATAATCCATTCTAACATGTCTGTAAACCATGCGTCATACAACTTCACAACACACATTTACATCAAAATTATTATTCAATTAAGAAACAAAGAATGTGTGCCCAGAATATTCCTGGTTAATCCAACTAAGTGTATTGTATCCTTACACAAAACCGTATTAACACTATTTACCAGAATAAAACACAATCTTCACAAGAGAACAATATCGTGTGATTGTATCGCTAGTAATGAACTTCTTCCCACACCCCAACCCTCCAAAATGCAAATATTATTTTGGCTAATATTGCCCAGCACTAAATATGCATTCTCTGAGAACTTATGTGGTATTAAGCTTTCGTAATAGATGATTTATCAATAAAATTCTGTAGTATAACAGGCACCAACAGATTTTCGTCTGTGTCCTATTTCCATCGAAATCGGCACAACTGGCAGAGAAATAATCGGTAATCGGTTCATAGCAACTTTTGATAATCGGTTCATCACTAGTACTGAGGCCAAATAGGTCTATAAACAAATGAAAACTAGAGCATATCAGGGTAATTTCTCGACATGTTAGAAGATTTTTTATTCAATTAACAGGAGTTTACTCTATATAACCTATATTCAATTAACAGGTCAAATTTGTACTGGAGGTTTGGTAAATGGTTTTGTGTTGGGAAATTATATTCAGTTAACAGGGTTATTCAGTTAAGAGACATCTAATTGGGTGGGCTCCACTGTACAATAGGTTTTGGATCCAACAGTAAACTTTCAAGTTTATATATCTGGGCCTTTAGATTGGTCTAATTTGGGGGACATCATAGACTTGCCAAGTCAGCAGCTATTCAGCCCCATTGAACAAATATTTTTGCAAACATTTACTGAAATGGCATTTCCTGGTTTTACCAGGCTGTATTGGTCCCCCAGAATATCTATTACTGGTAACCATATAAGGACTACAATTCTGATTACTTTCTACTGCAATAGAACAGGTGCCCCAACATGAAGTCTCTGTGTATCGCTGGGTAAGGTTTAATTATAAGTGCCTTGGCAGTTGTTTATAGGCAAGTATTAGCTGCCTATATAGGCAGCCCAAACAACTGAAAAGGCTTAGCATGTAGACTGTCATGGAGTAGCAAAAATACACATATCCACTATCCAGGCTATTACAGGTTAAATCATTGAAACGAAAATGGTCAAGAAAGTCTTAAATACCGAACCATACTATGTCCTCTATTGTGTTATGTCTTCTAATTTGGGAACATTCCTGTATTTTGGGCACACTTGTTACCGGTGTGAGTTGGGTGAAATAACCGAGAAAACGTACAAGGGTTTACTAGTACACAACCCACGCACCCCTATATTTTACATGTTACCAAAAATTCACAAATCAACTGTCAGAAAACAAATACCGGGGTGCCCAATTGTTATCGGCAACAATAGCCCAACTGAGAAAACCAGCAGCTTTGTAGATGAACACCTCAAACATTTGTAAAAAAGTACCCAAGTTACCTCAAAGATACAACCGATGTCATCAACAAGATTGAATCGCTTAATAACTTGCCCCATCACTTCTTGCTAGTTACAATGGATGTAACATCATTATACACCAACATACCTAACCAGGAAGGACTTTTAGCCATCGCCCGCTGCTTGAGAAGAGAAAAGCCTGACTGGAAAATCCAATACAGCAGCCTTATTTCCTTGTTACGAACAGTTCTACAGGTAAATAACTTTGAATTTAACGATAACCATTATAGACAAATTTACGGCACATGCATGGGCACAAAAGTGGCGCCCATGCATGCTAATATTTTTATGGGCAAATTAGAAGAGACACTCTTAAATGGTGCTCCCACACAACAACATGAATATTGGAGATACATTGATGACATATTCATGATTTGGACAAAAGGCGAAGAAAAACTAAGAGAATTCCTAGATTACTGTAATCAATTCCACCCAAGAATCAAATTTACAGCTGAATATTCCAACAACGAGATCAGCTTTTTAGATGTTTTGGTGAAGAGAGTAAACAATAAACTGGTCACAGACCTATACACCAAACCAACAGACACACATAGCTACTTAAAATATGACTCTTGTCACTCCACCCACTGCAAAAAAGCAGCACCATATGGCCAATTAATTAGACTCAAAAAAATATGCACAACCCAAGCTGATTTCACAAAAAACAGTGATATTATGTTGAAACATTATGCCAACTGGGGCTACCCATCGGATGCCCTAAAACAAAGTAGAGAGAAAGCTGCCAACAAGGACAAACAAAAACTACTAAACCCAGAAATTAAAAAGTCTCAAAATAAACGAATCCCATTCATCAATTATCAGCCTGCTGGAATAAATGTATTCAAGAAAACAATCAGGAAATACTGGTTCCTGTTACAAGCAAGCGACGAATGCAGAAATTTTGCAACTCATTTACCGCTACTAGCGCACCGTAAAAACCCAAACTTAAAAGATATTCTAGTAAGAGCAAAAACAGTGTTTCCGCCCACACTCCCACAAATTTCCAGTCAAACAATTTTAAACCTAACTGAGGAATGCATTAGTCAACCTAACTGCAAAATTTGCACGTCATTCAAACCATCACATTTCATAAGCAGCCATAATAAGAAACGATTCCATTTCAAACAGCGCGCAACATGCCGCAGCAGAAATGCCATATACTTAATCACATGCAATAAACAATATGTTGGTGAAACAAAGAGGGAGTTCAAACTAAGGATCAAAGAGCACTTTTACGACATCAGGAAAAATCTGGACAAACCAGTAGCCAAACACTTCAACATGACTGATCACGACATCAACAATTTAGTTTTCAAGTCCTCCATGGAGACCCTGACTCACACACCACAACCACCACAAGGGACAAGCGCAAAAAGCATTGGATCTATACATTACAAACCCTGGAACTCCTCGGCCTCAACAAACTGTACTAAGGTGACCACTTTTATTCTTTACGTTATCCTTTATGCCAAGGTTCGGTGAATTGGGGAGAATCTACTCCAATCAATCTAAATTTAACTACAGGTCTAGGCTCCACTGCCTTCTGAGAATACGTATCGCACAAATGTAACGTATTCCCATAACGTCACAATATAATTGGAGAGGTTATATAGACAATCAAAAAATGGACGCCTACTCTTGTGATCTGTGCAACATCTATAAAAATAGGAGCGGATTACAACGACACAGAAGGACGATCCACCATGGAACTGGTTTCATTCAATGTACCACATGTTCGAGCACTTTTGCTCGAAGAGAATACTTTAACTGGTAGAGTGCTGGAAGCCCATATTTGGGCTTTATCCTGAAGTGTCGGTTTCACAACTTAAAGACTAAATATTCAGTGGCTGTTCTACATACCACCTTTGAAGTGAAATTATTTAGTCTGTTTGGATTTGCCTTGTAACAATTTATGAGAGAGTGCCTATTGGCACTCTCTCATAAATTGTAACAAGGCAAAGATATGTGAACAAATTTTGATGACCAAAAATAATTCAGCACTCTACCAGTTAAAAAACATTTTACCGTAACAGGACACAGTTCACTAATCAGGAAAGTCGCCGTCCCCACACAATGGAATGGACTATCGGGGATCAAATTAGATATTCGTCACACCATAAAAAATGAGGCAGATAAAATGTATGAACTCATCAAAAATAAGCTGAAGGACACAAAGCCCATCAGAACACCCAACACCAATAGTGAAGGATCAGACGGCGCGAACCAACCAAATAAAGTACAACAACCAGATCATGAGAAAAGTGCTAGTGAAGAAATAATTCAAACATGGGAGGAGGAAGTATGGGAGAGACCACACATGGACAGTGCATTCAGTTTTCTGGACAACTTATTATCACCGGGCGACAACTAGAACACTAACTTTTCTACGGACACCAATAGAGAAAGAGAATTGCACACACCAGTTTTGGACATTAATTGAATAAATTTCAACCGTGAACAACAAACAATAACTCATTTGTTACAAACCCATATATTCCTTCTACAACCAGAAAAGATAAACAGGAATTTTAGTCCATTTTAAACATCATCTTAGGTACCTATAGTTTAATCCTTATATCATATACCCAAAACAGAATACTTCAGCCACACAAATTTTCTGTTTAAAAGAAATTCCCGGATTCATTCAATGGTTATAATACCAGTACAATAAGCATTAACGTCGGTATTTTTATTTACCGGGTATCAATGCCGTTAATGGACTAACATCGCCAAGAGACTGCGTCATTGGCTCAAGCGAGAGGATAGGGGGTACATTACCCGCCCATTTGTATATAAATAGGCTGCAAAAATCAAGAACCATCATTAGTCCACTGAAGAGACACACAAAGTTGAAACCGGTCTGGACAATTTAGACTGTTCTCAAAACACCACATCTCTCAAGCTCACATTTATGTACTTAAAAGTTAAGATGTTGAACAATGTATCCAATACATTTACCATTTTTTCTTGAAGTTATGATCTCTATAGACATAAGATATATACATGAAATTCAAATAATTTATTTCCAAATTAATGAACACAGTATGTTGTTGGTTATGATTATTGTACAAGAATATAAAAAAAAAACCTGACAAGTACACAATTATACTCATATTGTGTGCTTCCCTCTTGTAATTAATAATGAGCGTTTCATGCGCTCATGGCGCAGCAGTTTATTATCAATCCTCATCGGAGTGTGTACATTTTTATTTCCCAATTGAAGTAACAGATAAGAAATAAAAATATGTAGTAATGTAGGACTAGTCACGACATACCTCGTAAGTATGTTGTGGCTTATACATCCCCAGGTTAGGGTTGATATAAAGGCCTTCAGTTCTGAAGATATTGCCCATTACAAGTACCAACTGCTCAAGTACACAACATGATGGGTAGTACATGGTATCACAATACATCCAGAAAGAAAACTACTGCACGCCCCTCTTCAGGTCTGAAATCTCTTGTTGACGAGGATATATTCCTGCGCTCAGTCAAATATAAAATAATTTGTTCATCACCAATAAGGGATTTCGACCCGAACAGAAGTATGCCACAGTCCAAACCATCTGGGAGCACTCCAAGAGTTTTATGGTGTTGATTTCTGTAAACTGGGCAGTTGGGTAGAAAGTGCTTGGTTGTTACAAGTTCTCCACAAGCATGATCTGGAAAAAAACGTAAGGTGATTATTAAATAAATTAGCATTTAGGTCACTACAGTTTAGCTGCAATCTACAGTGATGTATTTGCCCCTAGCAAGGCTTTGCCTCCAGGTAAAAAGACAGTGGGCGGCATTGATAGATAAATGACTTACTTAAACTAGAAACTGTACACATTTTGAGACACATTAGAGTTAGTTGTCAAATTTGGGTATGTTTCAGTGGACTATTCTGGTTTACTTGGTTTATAGAGGGCACGCATAGACATATCAGAATAATAACCAGGTCGATTCATTCAACAGTTTACATTCTGAAAAATCATTCTGAATTAACTGGTTGAGTGCTAGAAGCCACTATCATGGATCTAATGATAAGTGCTTGAAGCGACTTTAGTAGCTTTACACAGTAGGCAATAGCTTGTTGGTTGCTCATTAGTAAGCAAAAATATCTGTTTATAAATTGTTTGGTTACAATTTATTGGAGAGTGCCTAGTGACACTCTCCAATAAATTATAATAATATTATATATGAACAAAATCTTGCTAAACTTAGGCTACTCTTGCTGATAGCATGGTGTCTTTGAAAAAAATACCCATGTTTCAAATCACCTTTGAAGAATAATTTAGCACTCAACCAGCTAAATCTTATAAAACCTCATCGAGAGGAGAGTTGTCAGTTTACATTTTATTCTTGACATGCATAGTGTAATGTACATAAAAGTTCTTAACCTTCCACACCAATGTGGTTTATCAATTAAGTTGACCCAATTGTCACATTCCAAACAGCTATCAAACCACAGTTATCACATTGAGTTCTCACCGAACTCCCCATTGGAAGCCCAGGGAAGTGTATCAGTGCTTGTTTACTGTGGTAAACGAGCTATCTTTTACTGGAAAATTGGACCTGGTAACCAATGTCTGGGGTGGAATTCCTCGAAAATGGGCAACATTGATATAAACGGTTGGTTGGACTTGACTTTACCTCCATGTTGCGGTCTTGATTAGCCATTGTGCAGAAATGTGTGACCTAAAACACCAATAAATAAATAAATAAATTCTTGTGAAACGTTCCATTGTTTGATCTTTTCAGCAAGAAGTAGACCTGAGAAGACCAGATCACAGGATATCAGGCCAGAAAGTTAAGGGTGTTGTGGAAAAATGAGATGACCAATAAATTAAAATGAAAAATAGATTGGAAAGAATAGGACTAGTTAACTTATGAAAAAGTGAGTATATTCAGCTCGAAACTTGAATGGTGGTGAAGTTAAATGCAGGCCTGACCATTTGAAAATTCAGTGCGAAAGCTCTGTAAAGGATTAATAAAGAATTCTTTCTGATCCTTGCCATATTGGCTTGTTTAGTAGTTTATCTAACACATCTAGGGTTGACACATGTGAACAAATATTTTTAGCTAATGACTCATCATTGAAATGAACGAAATGATCTTGTTCCAGTGAGGGGGTTTTAATCTATTTTTTGAGTGCAAAAAATTTTAAAAATAAAAAATTTCTGTGGCTCTTTTCGTAAATATTGCTTCCAAATTTTGCTTTTACTTTAGCTAAAAGATTAACCTCTACCAAACAAATTGATTGATTTACAAACTGAGCTGTTGAAAAAAATTATTTTAAAAATCAATTCAACAAAACCATATCATGTGACCCCCACATTGGAACGAGCTTAAGCTTTTTCCATTGAGGGCTCACATGATGTGGTTTTGTTGAAATATTGTGAACAATGTGGAAATAAATAAATTATAGAATAAAAAATTTGAATATCATGTGTGCTAGTTAAAGGGTTATGATGAAATGGAGTCTAAAACCAGAAGATACACAAAATAATTACTTTTCAGTTTTTGTAATTTGTTTTATTCTGGTCTCTTGAGTGCAGAATCCCCCTCCAATCAAATGTTCTTATTGGCATGTATTGTACTTAAAAAGAAGTGAGTTATTAAAGAAAAAAGATTAGTACTGTCTGCTATACTTGCATGAGATAAATGACTAATGAACGAAACAAGAATTGAAAACTAATCAGTTCTCTGTATACATGTTTGGGAGTGTGGTGGCTCAGTAATTAGAACATTGGGTTTTAAACTGAAAGATCGATGGTTCAATCCAGACCAGAGGTAACTGCATCATGTCCTTTGGCAAGACACTTAATTCCAATTGTGCATGTAGAGGTATGGGGCATACTGCTTTCTGATGGTCCACTTGCCTTCAACAGCTGTTACAGTACAGTGACTGTGGACTGGTCCTAATCCACGCATGGACATCAATGTCCATACATGCGTTTATCAGGTAATAAAAATCATCATCAAGATTTTATTAGCTCACCTGACTTTCAGTCAGGAGAGCTATAGTGATCACTCACCGTCCGACGTCCCTGAACATGGTGTTTGCATCTTCTCCTCCCAAACCACTGAACCAATTTAATTGATATTTGAGATAATAGTTTGTTATGACATCGCCCCTCGGTAGGGCCACGCCAAAAAATCTGCTTAAATCTTAAAAAATCTTCTTCTCATGAACCAGCAGTAGCAGAGACTTGATATTTGGTGTGCAGCTTCCTTTTGAGGTGTAAACTCAGATTTGTTCAAGAGAAGTTCGTGGAGCTATATTTGCCGTCGTTATGGGAGGGACAAGAATTTTCGTCCCGCCCAAAATTTCTATTTTCCAAACCGAGAGGTAGATTTGAACCAAATTTGATATGAGGTCTTATTGGGTCATAAGTACTTAATTTATGCCCAAATTGTTTTTCACGTTGCCCCATGGGAACCGCAGGAGCTAAAAATAGAAAAAATTAAAACGCCCATATCTCCAAAACTACATGGCACTGAGAATTCTTATTTGGTGTGAAGCTTCCTTAGGACCAACAGAATGGAATGGTAAAAAAAAATTGCCATCGGTTTTATCATGGGATACTTTTTGGGGACTTCGAAAAAGTGCTGAGTCAGCATTTTTTAACACTCTGGGTAATGGGAAAAACATTTAAGACTACTTTTCTCCCAAACCACTGCTCCAAAAGCTTTCAAAGTTCACATATAACATCTTTGGAAGATTGTTTCACATGTTTATTGAAATCAAATCCCTGGGTCCATATTTGGGCTCTCTATGGGAGCTCAAATGTTTAAATTAGTGCAGCATGAGGAATATTCTTTAAAAATCTTCTTCTTCAGATCTACCAATCAGAATCTTTTGATATTTGGTATGCAGCATTCTTAGTGGGATGAGATTCAAGTTGTTCAAGCCAAGTCCCTGGGTTCATATTTGAGCTCACTGTGGGAGCCTGAATTATAACTTAGTTCAAAATGAGGAATTTTCTTTAAAAATCTTCTTGTTCAGATCCATCAGTCTGAATGTTTTGATATTTGGTATGCAGCATCCTTAGGGGGGTGAGATTCAAGTTTGTTCAAGCCATGTCCCTAGGTCCATAGTTGGACTCACTGTGGGAGCTTGAATTGTAACTTAGTTCAAAATGAGGAATTTTCTTGAAAAATCTTCTTCTTCAGATCCAGCAGTTGGAATGTTTTGATATTTGGTGTGCAGCATCCTTAGGGGGGTGAGATTCAAGTTTGTTAAAGCCAAGTCCCTGGGTTCGTATTTGGGCTCTCTGTGGGAGCCTGAATTATTTCTTAGTTCAATATGAGGAATATTCTTTAAAATAGATCCGCTGGTCAGAATCTTTGAATATTTGGTATAAGCTTTTCTTAGGAGGGGAAGATGCAACTTGTTGAAATCAATTCCCTGGGTTGATATTTAGGCTACCATGTCAGGTGAGCACCCTCAGGCCCCCTGGGGCCTCTTTTTTAATGAAGCACCGGGTTGTACTCGGTGCTTCATTAATTAAGGATGATTATTTCTTATTAGTGTTTGCAATCTAATTTTATTGCGTCTGTGGAAATATTGCCCACCCTGTGGAAAGTGGCCGGTCCACTGCAGCTGAACTGTAACTCTACTTGTGCAGACTTAGTAAGCTGGTAAGTCTGACAGTTGTTTGTCCCAGCTTGGTGGTTCACTCTGGGTACTCCGGCTTCCTCCACCCATCAAACTGTCTGGCTCGATATGATCATGGCCATTCAAAGTGTCATTAAATTTCAATAAGTAAACCAACAAACTGTAAAAAGCTAAGAATAATAGTTCAATATTGAACCATTAATGTTCGAATACTGGAACTGTTTTGTCAAATGGGTTGTTCAGAAAAAATGAAATGTCCAGAGACTTATTTTTTCAAGCAGCTCACAAATCAAAATATTTCTGGCATGCAACCGATAGACTATCATTTATACTCCTGTGTTGGGAGCAGGGTGGCTCAGTGGTTATGGCATTGAACTTCAAACCAAAAGATCCATGGTTCGATTTCCAACAGGGGTAACTGCGTTGTGTTCTTGGGCAAGGCACTTCATCCTGATTGCCCATGTGGCACTGTGTATTAAGACATACTGCACATCGATGGTACACTTGTCTTCAACCAATGCTAACCCTGCATATGCTGAGTTAGTACATTGGGAAGTGTGACAGCTGCTTGTTGCTGCTCGGTGGTTCTCTCCAGTTACTCCAGCTTTGTCCACTTGTAAAACTGTCTGACACAAGGTGACCCTGGCTGCCAAAAGTGTCATTAAACCCCAATAAATAAATAGATACTCCTGTGTTGATTATCTGTTGCATTCTGACCTATTTAAAGAATAGTGTTTGATTGCCTAAACTTGACTTTATTCTTCATTGCAGTCCTAAAATAGCCAAAGATGCTGAAAGTAACCTTAAACACCAATTAATAAATGAAACTGAAAAAACTGAATACCAGTACACGAATAGTGTGGATTTATAAAAATCCTGATAATGATCAAATAAATTGATAAGCCATTCATTCTTGCCATAGGTTAACCCTTTACCTAACATGAAAAGCAGACGACACTTGCAAACAAAATTCTTGAATAACTAATTTTTTTCATTTTTTGTATCAAAAACATAGGTTATGACCCCCTCAATGGAACGAGCTCAATGAGCATGTTCTAAAGAGGGGTCATAACCTGTGTTTTTGAGACAAAGAATGAAAATTAATTGGCGATTTTTTAGAATAGCGCTGGCCGGTTTTGGTCATTATAAATTTCAGTTCTTCACTTATAACTAAGCAAAAAAGTGTATGAAGATGCCATGTGAAATAGTCAATTTTTATTTGGTTGGTTTATTCAGAAAGAAAGTGGATGAATGAAAATTAAGGTAACCTACTTTAACAGTTTTTACGACATCAGTTTGAACATAAAGAGAAAGAACTGAAATCTAAAGATGGTGAACTAAAATAGCTTGGAATATTTGAGCAAGCCTTGTGGGAAGCTATCACAGATCTTGAATATAAAAGAGTTCCGCTTCTGAATGTTGGTGGGGACTTAGGGGGTGATAATGGGGGTGGAGGGGAGGGCTGACAGAGCTCGTATTCATAATGGAACATAGGGGCAGAGCTTATGCATTGCAGTGAGACATATTTTTCATATCATCTAACCCAGTGATACCATAGGGTTCGTCATTCAAAGTGGTTGAATTTTAAAACTGAAATTCCAGGCTTTTTGGAAGAGCTTGAAAAATGTACCTTATGGGAAATAGTCATGGAATGTCCTTGAAAAATATATTCAGTTAAGTGCTTGGCTCATTTTGGCTAAATTTGTACTAATAAGCTGTGACATTTATGTCTTCTTGCTGCTAAAGTAGCACTCTTATACTCAGAAATAATACCTGTAGCTGATGCTGATCTTCAGGAAGCACGGAATCAGGTGCAAGTATTTATTGATTTTTATCTTACAGTAAGTTTATATTGAGTCCATTATTACCCAGATACATTGTGTGCAGTACAGCCACCATGGATTGGTCGTAATGCGTTTACCAGGTAATAAAAATCATCATCAGCAAAATTTTAATTAATTTAATTTTTGATGATTATTGCTATAATCAGTGTTGGGATTCTAATATTATTGCGTCCATGGAGATATTGCCCACCTGTGGAAAGTGACCGGTCTACGGCGGCTCCCGGAAATGTGGCGGCTCAGTGGTTATGGCAATGGACTTAAAACTGAAAGTTCCATGGTTTGATTCCCACTAGGGGTAACTGTGTTATGTCCTTGGGCAAGGCTCATAATCCTGATTGCCTGTTTGGGCGCACTGTGGTGGTATGTGTTAAGGCATACTGTACGTCGATGGTGGACTTGTCTTCAGCCAATGCTAACCCTGCTTGTGCAGAGTGAGTACGTTGGAGAGTCTGACAGTTGCTCACCACTGCTTGGTGGTTTTCTCTGGGTATGCCAGCTTCCTCCACCCATAAAACTGTCTGACACGAGGTTACCATGGCTGTTGAAAGTATTATTAAAACTCCAATAAAAAAAAGTGTCCCCTCACCCCCACCATACAAGATCTGTATCCTGCAGTATTCAAGTGCATTCTTTAGTTACAATTTGTACGAATTGTGAGATAAATCTATCATTACCATTATGATGAATGAATCTTGTCAAGATACAGTGGAACCCTGTTAATTAAATAGCCACTTTGTTGCCAAAGATAGTTACTGTATTCCATTAACAGGGATTGTGTCACTTTCCTGTATTCTAGAGATAAACTTAGCATTTATTCTATTATATCTTCTTTTTTTTATTCAGATTAAATGTTGTATACATCTCTGAGTAAAGAAATTGATACAGTACTCCTTGAGCTCTGTCAAACAAGATATAATAGATTAAATGCCTGTATTGGATATACTCGGGCCGGGCCAAATAATAAACAAAGGAAAACTGGGGAGAGTCGGTAATTTCTTGACAGGTTAAAAGATTTTTTAGCTCAACTTGACAAAGTCAAGCTGAGCTATTGCCATCACTTCTCGTCCGTCGGCGTACGTACGTACGTTAGTACGTTAGTATGTTAGTACGTTAGTACGTACGTCCACAATTTCCTTTGGCACACCTCACAGGTCGCATTTATGATCAGATTACTTTGAAACTTCTTATGCTTGTTTGGGGTGACCTCTAGATGGGAGCTATCGATTTTCTTCAATTTCCGGCAAAAAATGTTGCCGCGGCCAACGTTCTTAGAACTTAGTTTAGTCAAACCACAATATTTCCCTTTGGCACACCCTACAGGGCACATTTATGATTTGATTGCTTTGAAACCTGATACGCTTATTTAGGGTGACCTCTAGATGGGAGCTATCGATTTTCTTCAATTTCCGGCAAAAAATGTTGCCACGGCCAATGTTCGTAGAACTTAGTTTAGTCAGACCTCAATATTTCCCTTTGGCACACCCTACAGGGTACATTTACGATCAGATTGCTTTGAAACCTGGTATGCTTGTTTGGGGAGACCTCTAGATGGGAGCTATCGATTTTCTTCAATTTCTGTCAAAAAATGTTGCCGCGGCCAACGTTCTTAGAACTCAGTTTAGTCAGAAGACTCAATATTTCCCTTTGGCACACCCTACAGGGTACATTTATGATCGGATTGCTTTGAAACCTGGCATGCTAGTTTGGGGTGACCTCTAGATGGGAGCTATCGATTTTCTTCAATTTCTGTCAAAAAATGTTGCCGCGGCCAACATTCTTAGAACTTAGTTTAGTCAAACCACAATATTTCCCTTTGGCACACCCTACAGGACACATTTATGATTTGATTGCTTTGAAACCTGGTATGCTTATTTAGGGTGACCTCTAGATGGGAGCTATCGATTTTCTTCAATTTCCGGCAAAAAATGTTGCCACGGCCAACATTTGTAGAACTTAGTTCAGTCAGACCTCAATATTTCCCTTTGGCACACCCTACAGGGCCCATTTATGATCAGATTGCTTTGAAACCTGGTATGCTTGTTTGGGGAGACCTCTAGATGGGAGCTATCGATTTTCTTCAATTTCTGTCAAAAAATGTTGCCGCGGCCAACGTTCTTAGAACTTAGTTTAGTTAGAAGACTCAATATTTCCCTTTGGCACACCCTACAGGGTACATTTATGATCGGATTGCTTTGAAACCTGGCATGCTTGTTTGGGGTGACATCTAGATGGGAGCTATCGATTTTCTTCAATTTCCATCAAAAAATGTTGCCGCGGCCAACGTTTTTAGAACTCAGTTTAGTCAGACCACAATATTTCCCTTTGGCACACCCTACAGGGCACATTTATGATTTGATTGCTTTGAAACGTGGTATGCTTGTTTGGGGAGACCTCTAGATGGGACCTATCATTTTTCTTCAATTTCCATCAAAAAATGTTGCCGCGGCCAACGTTCTTAGAACTTGGTTTAGTCAGAAGACTCGATATTTCCCTTTGGCACACCCTACAGGGTACATTTATGATCGGATTGCTTTGAAACCTGGCATGCTTGTTTGGGGTGACCTCTAGGTGGGAGCTATCGATTTTCTTCAATTTCTGTCAAAAAATGTTGAGGCGGCCAACATTCTTAGAACTTAGTTTAGTCAGACCACAATATTTCCCTTTGGCTCACCCTACAGGGCTCATTTATGATTAGATTGCTTTGAAACCTGGTATGCTTATTTACGGTGACCTCTAGATGGGAGCTATCGATTTTCTTCGGTTTCTGTCAAAAAATGTTGCCACTGGCAAAAAAACTGACATTGGTCCCAATGATCTTCAATTTTGCCATTTCATTTATAACTTACCAAGTTTAAGTTTGTCAAGTTGAGCTACAGTGTCATTGACACTTTCATTATTCAATTAACAGGAGTTTACTCTAAAACCTATATTCAATTAACGGAAAATTTGTACTGGATGTTTGATAAATAGTTTTGTGTTGGAAATTATATTCAATTAACAGGGTTATTCAGTCTTCAACCAATCTAACCCTGCCTGTACTGCGGTGCAGAGTTCAGAGTTACGATGTTGGAGAGCTGACAGCTGCTCGTCGTTGCTCGGTGGTTCTCTCCGGGTACTCCGGCTTCCACCACCCGTAAAACTGTCACGGTCACGATTAACCATTGTGTATAAGTATGCGACCTTAAACACCAATAAATAAATAAATAAATAGTTAAAGAGATATCCAATTAAGTGGGCTCCACTGTATGGCCTTAGAAACAAAAGCAAGACTCACATACAACATTTTCTACATAAACATAATGGTAATAATTTATATGGAACACATATATATGAAATGTTACTTGCAATTGGTTTCTTAACAAACATCAGGGATGATGGAACTAAGGTCCTGGAAGTCCTTGAAAGTTATAGGTTTCATTTTTTCTCTCGGTAGGTTATGAATCCTGCACATTTCCAGATCTTATGAGGACATAAACTTTTTCATGATGTTACGAAAGTACTTTTCATTAACATGTATATGTTAAAACAATTGTCTTTTTTCAGGGTGATATTATTCCTGACCGTTAACTGAAGATTATTTTGACCACATTTCTTGGTTGCTGATTAACAGTGAACGTTATTATAGCCTGCTAAAATATGTGGAGTAAAAGAAACATTTGTAGGATAGTTTCAGCAAAGTTGGAGGTTGTAAAATCATGGAGACCCTTATCTTCTTCCTCAACTAGCAACAGTAGGCGAGTGGTTGTTACTGGTTTGGGATTGGTTACTCCACTTGGCATTGGGGTACAGAATGTCTGGCCCAAACTTCTTGATGGTCAGTGTGGTATTAAATCTATTGATAGACCAGGTGAGTATCAAGTCTATAGTTTTCTGGTGGGTGCCCCCCCCCCCCCACACACACACACTCCCCCCCACCCCACCCCACCCCATTGGTCTATTGATAGACCAGGTGAGTATCAAGCCTATAGTTTTCCGGTGGGTGGCCACCCCCACCCCCCACCCCCACCCCCACCCCATTGTTAAGTCCCACAAAGTAGATCTTCTATTTCTCAGGCCATTTGTTTACATGTGGGTGGGGTGCGGGCGGGCATTTTTTTATTTTATTTTTTATTCTTGTAATTATTTCTTTGCCATCAAAAGTTCATGTTCTTGGTTTACAGAATAGTATGGGTGGTGGAGTATATTCATCCCTTGAGTGCAAGAAGGCTTTGCAATGCTAAAACATTGCAAAGCCTTGTTGCATTCAGGGGACAGATTCATCAGATTTATTAACTTGGTTAATATATCAGACATAAACCATTTAATTTTTTTTTTTTCAAGTTTACATTGGTTATAAAAAGAGAGCATGTGGTAGCCATAAGAACCATGCAGGATGCCAGAGAAACAGATTTTTAACTTTTTTAAGCCATAACAATAAATCTGACTGAATCACACTGAGTCTCCCTAACCCTTGGAGGTTTGGCCATTTTCCAAACTTTCTACGGCACCCTTCACATGGCATATTTATTGGTCAAGTTTTGTCAACAATTCGACCTATGTTTTGATGAAGATCAGTGGGCATCCCTCCATCCAGTCGTCTGTCTGCCTGTCCACCCATCTGCCTGGACATCTATCTGGATGTCCATACATCCCTCGGACCATCTGTCTATGTCAAAATGTCAGCATGAGAACTTGAACAAACGTTATCAAAGTTTTACCAAATTTGGTCTGTGAGTTCTTCTCAAGAATGTCTTGGATGAGTTCGAAAAAACAGTATTTTTCAGGAATTATGCCCCTTAGATTATTTTCTTGTTTGAATTTCCGACTTACACTCAATTGGGATAGTCTCCGGTGCTTGAAATGAAGGTCCTCACCTCGATTCGTCCCAGGTTGGAGGAGGGATATCCAAGTTTGCAGACCGTTTGGGCCACGATCACATCCGATCCTTGGGTGTTAGATGTTCAGTCCAGTCTGCAGATATCTTTTCTGAGGCACCCACTCTGGCGAATGTGCCTCTTCTAACCTAAGTTCCTTTTGACGTTTCATGTCAGGAACTTTTGATCAAAGAGATAGACATTTTTCTGTCAAAGGGGGCAGTTGAGATCGTCCAGAACATTCATTCCGTGGGATTTTATTCCCGCCTGTTCTTGTGCCAAAGAAGGATGGCTGACTCTGACCGGTTATCTATCTGAGTATCCTGAACCAGTCTCCCATTGCTCCCAAGTTCAGCATGGAGACTTTCAGGTCGGTTTGCCGCTCCATTCACCAGAGAGTTTTAGCTTCCAGCATCGACCGGCATGACACTTACTTTCACATTCTGATTCATCGGACATCGTGAAAGTATCTCAGGTTTGCTTTTCTGGGGGCGAATTTGCCAGTTCAAGGCCATACCTTTTCGGCCTCAACCTGGCTCCTTGGGCCTTCATCCGACTGATGTCGCATGTGATAGGCTTCCATTGCACTCAGTCCAGGGTGACTACTTTGGCGTGTATCTGGACGATATCCTCCAGAGGCATTCCATTGCTGCTCTTCGGGAGTCTGATGTTGACACACTTGAGCCTGCTCACGTCGCTAGGGTTCAGAGTCAACGAGGAGAAGTCGGACCTGGCCCCATCTCAGTCGTTTTGTCATATGGGGATAGACTTCTGTACTCTACTGAATATGGTGCCGTTTCCCCGGGTGAGGGCTGTGATTCTCTCGGCTTTCGCCTTGACTCTCTCCCAGTCCAAGGCAGCTCAGAGTATTCTCCAGCTGCTTGGTCTCTGCGGTTCGGTGACGGATCTCATTCCTCTAGGTCGGTTGCATTTCAGACCTCTCCAACACTTTCTCAGTTGTTGGAGGCCGAATGTCGATCCTCTGGATCTGGTGCTTCGGTTACCAGCATCTCTTCATGGTCACCTTCTTCCCTGGACGGATGTTCAGTGGATTATGCAGGGAGTTCCGTTGGACTTGCCCATGTCCGCTCATGTTCTGATGACTGATGGCGGCGATCTCGGATTGTGCGCGACGTTGGATCCTCTGGTCTTTCCCTTCACGGTGTATGGGACCAGGATCATGTAGCTCTTCACATCACCCAGAAGGAGCTTCTTGCTCTTCTTCTGCGTTTCCGGCAGTGGATCCCCCACCTTTCGAATCGTCAGGTCCTTCTGTTGTCCGACAATTCGACAGTGGTTGCTTACATTTGGAACCAGGGTGGCACGCACTCGATTCCCATGTACGAATTGGCTTGGGATCTTCTACTGCTCACTCAGGGTGTAAACGCTAGGGTGATGGTTCATCACATTCCCGGTCATCTGAACGTCCTAGCTGACTCAGTGTCCCGACGAGGCAGGTTCTTTTCCACTGAGTGGGCACTTCACAGGGCAGTGTTCCAGTCGCTTTGCAATCTCTGGGGACGTCCCCACGACGATCGTTTTTCGACCCATTGGAACCCTCAGGTGTACACTTTCGTGGCCCTGTGTCTCGATCCTATGGCTTTCGCTGTGGATGCTCTGTCACTCGATTGGGACGGTCTAGTCGGCTACGCCTTCCCACCAGTTCCGATTCTGCCTCAGGTTCTAGCCAAGATACGAACCTGCAGTTGTCGCATCCTTCTGATTGCTCCCCTTTCGCCTCAACAGATGTGAATCCATACAGCTCCGCTCTCTGTTGGCGGCAGTTCTGGCGCATCTCCCTCTGCATCACAACCTTCTTTGCAAGGTCACGATTTCCTGTCGACCTGACTTCATTGTACCTTCACGCATATATTTTGTCAGGTCCTGTCTCCTCCATAGGGGTTTTTTGAGACGAGCAGTGAGGTGCTTTTCTTCAAGGCGGCACTCCACTGGTTTAGCCTCTACAGCTAAATGGAAGGTCTTCTGTCGATGGTGTGCTAATCACTCTGTTGATTATGCCGATTCTTCGATAACAGAGTTTCTGGTATATCTGTTTGATTCTCGGGGTCTCCAACATGTTACCATCTAAGGGTACTGGTCCATGCTTTCGGATACCTCTTTGTTTGGTGGAAAGCGTCGAATTGGCACTATTCCGTCCCTCTCTAAGCAAAACTCAGTCCTGCTTGAATTTGTTTTTCAGAAGTTATGCCTCTTAGATTGTTTTCTTGTTTAATTTTCCGACTTCTTCGAATTTCATTCTTGCAGGAAGTGTCAGCGTGATAACTTGAACAAACATTATTCAATTTTTACCAAATTTGTCCTATTCCTCCTACGTTGTTTCCTAGTTTCTGTAGTTTCAGGTGCTGGTACAGATTTCTTTAGAGCCACTGCAACTCGACCCCAGCATCTCTAATGTGAAACTCTTGTAACTACATTATATTCTCTTAACTAAGATTTAATACTAATATCTGCATGAAACTCTTGTGTACAAAATACCTCTTATCTTTCTAAATTAAATTCAGTGGCAGGCCTCATTATTCGATGTGAATCTGGGAAGCCGGTTCTTGTAATATTCCTGTAAAAGGAAACTGGATATCCAGATGGATTCCTGTTATTCAAATGTAAACTGTTCATAAAAGACTTGCTTTTGTATGTGCATGTGATGAACTTAATACATGAATTATCAACACAAAACCCATGATAGGGTTCACATTCTTAATTCAAGGTATGTTTTGTTTGGTTTTGAATCGCTCTTTTCCGAACCAATATCTGTGCAAGCGATTCAATTCATGAAAATTTATTCACGTAGAGATAACCATAGTCACACTGTTGAGTTGTTTCAAAGTTACAAACTACACAATGCAGTCATGTGTCAGATATACACCTGGAACTTAATTGAGCACCCCTGTTTTTTTGCAGTGGTCTTAATTGTCATGACTTTCATGCTATCTTTAAGATAGCCAAAAGTGCTTGTTTGCAGAAAGAATGGTCTATTGACAAAGGAAAGACAACATGATGAAAATATGCAGTATTTTAATGGCGCTAATTATACATATCTGTTACTAATGTTTTCGGCGGAAAAATGTTCTCTCGACAAGAATGGTGCTGGAACGGTCCATGATTACTGACAAAAAATGTAACTTATGATCTCCTGAATGCAATAGCAGTGTCTGACGTCGGTAGCTAGTGTATCCATCACGTTCCCGGATGACAGCCTGAACCCTCAAGCTACCAGTGAGCATTCTGATATGGTCCAGAGGTAACTGCTGCCAGTCCTCATGCAATGCAGCTTCCAAATCTGCCAAATTCTGTACAGGCGGATACCTTGCTTGCACACAACGTCCAAGAAAGTCCTAGATGTGTTCTAAGGGATTCAAATCGGGGCTCATTGCAGACCAAGGTTGAGTTATAATAGCGTTGTTCTGAAGGAATGCTCTCACAGCATGGGAATGATGTGGCCTTGCATTGTCATCCATGAATACAGGGTGAGTAGACAACGGGTGGTTGTCAAAATGAAGCACGACAACCAGATTGAGAATGTCCCAGATGTACTGTTGACCATTGAGATCCGATGTACAGTCACATATCAAGTTTACAATCATGAGAGGGGCATCCCCAGATCATTACTAATCCGCCACCATAAGGTCTGATGTTCCTGGGCATGTAAGCAGTATTTCTATGCCTCCACACTCTCATCCGACCATCTGTGACGTGAAGCAGGAACCTATACCCGTCTGACCAATGAACTCTCCTCCATGTACTGGGATTCCAATGTTGTTGTGCCATACACCTCTCCAAACGTCATCTTTGACACAGATCAGACAGAGCTGGACACTTAATGACTCTTCTGGACCTCATACCCAGTGCTTTGAGATGGTTTCGGACATTTCTGTTGTTCAAACACCAGTTGGGGAGCCAAAGGCATTTCAAAACCCCACTTGAAGCAAAGGGTTCATGCCTGACGAGGCATGCCAGTCTCCGATCTTCCAGAGGGAAAGTCTTTTGGGGTTGTCCAGGCCTTGGTCGGACCTTAACATCATTGGTTTGTGGATTTTTTCTAGCAAGTCTGATGATGACAGAATGACTATAGCCAAGTTGCTTTCCAATAGCTTTGAATGACATGCCTGTTGCATACATGCCAAGGATTTGCCATCTTTGTGCCTCTCACAGTCTCCTTGCCGTATCAACATTTACTGATAAAAGAAGTGACAAATTTTCTTGTTTTATACCCAGATATTGCATGTGGATGATAGTGTTTTTTGTGACATTCATGGGTAGCATGCTTCACAAGGACGAGGAGATGTGTTTGGGGTATGTTATCAGCCAGAAACATCATGTTTCACGAGATGAAATGTACTGCAAGACATAACAGTCATTAAAATATAATAATCAGTAACAGCAACTTCTCTGCCATGAAACATTTCAGGGGGTGCTTAATTAAGTTCCAGGTGTATAGAATGGGATCTAGAATTCCCAGTATGGTATTCAGGCTACCCAACTGGACAGTGATGTGATTTTTTTGTCATGGGGTACCAACACTGAATATTTGTCATCATTAGACCAGCAATAATGCAAAAATAAATGTCACAATATTTAAAATATTGCAAATTGCCAACGGAATTTGCCTGGATGAAAACAGATTATCAATTCTCAGTTATATGCAGTGGAACTCTGTTAATTGAATAGCCACTCTGCCAATGAAAATTATTCACTTAACAGGTGTATTCAATTAACAGGGATTGTGTCACTTTAATGTATTCTAGAGATAAACTTAAGCATTGGAGCTCTGTCAAACAAGATATAATAGAATAAATGCTAAGAATAAATTCTCCATGAGCTCTGTCAAACAAGATATAATAGATTAAATGCCTACATTGGATATAGTGAGGCCAAATTTGGCAATATAAAAGAGTAATTAAATGATTATCAGGGTAATTTTTTTACATATTGCAACATTTTTTATTCAATTAACAGGAGTTTTCTCTATAGCCCATATGCAATTAACAGGGCAAATTTGTATTGCAGGTATGGTAAATGGTTTTGTGTTTGGAAATTATATTCAATTAAAAGATATCCAATTAAGTGGGCTCCACTGTACCAACAATAACTTGATGTCAATGTCCACCCAACAAAATAATTTGATTCATTACAAATTACATGTTATGTAATTTCATAATGTGATCATTGAATATGTCAAGTTCAAAGAGTTAAAACTGAACTTGACCATCAGTACTGAATGTAGGGGCTGTAGAGTGGGTCGAGTATATATTTACTACCAGGGGCAAACAGGGGAAACAGGTCAGTTGTCCTCGGGTCAAGTCATCACATGTCAAGTTGTCGCCACAAAAATTAACAAAACGTTTTATATTTTTGTTTCTGACTTAATTTTGGTTTCGAAATTTTTGCTTTTGTTTTGGTATCCATTTTGCTCTGATTGTGATTGGTAACATAATCGGGTTGTGTATTCGTTTTGCTCCGATTGCTAACATAATCTAGTTGTGGTTGCTATCCAATTTCTGTTTACCCTCCTCATCAATCTGTATGCCCTGATATGCCATGCTTCTCTCAAAGATAAGGCTTTGAACCCTGATGGTATCGTCCATGTCAGTTCAAATATGGCAATTAGAAGAGTCCATGTTCATTATTAGCTCACCAACTTTAGTTGTGTGAGCTTATGGCATGGCTCGATCGGTCGGCGTCAGCGTACGTGTCCAATAATGTTAAAGCTTCTGTTTAGGTCACCTACTCGCCCTATTTCCATATCATGGCCTTTATAATGCTTCTATATGATGATTATTATCATTCTACCATGATTTAACCCCTCATACCCTGCATTTTAAAAAATTTTCTTGACATTTTTAGTTGCGTTTAGTTTTCTGTTTAGCTCAGAATTTCATGTTTAACTAAGTGTTTAGGTCAGCTGCTGTGCTCCTCTTCCCATGGCACTTATATTCATCATACATGTTCCTCAGTATCATTGTTCCATGATTAACCCCTCATACGCTGCATTTTAAACATTTTTCTTGACATTTTTAGTTGCGTTTAGTTTTCTGTTTAGCTCAGAATTTCATGTTCAACTAAGTGTTCAGGTCAGTTGCTGTGCTCCTTCTCCTCCCATGGTACTTATATCCATCATACATGTTCCTCAGTATCATTGTTCCATGATTAACCCCTCATACTGTGCATTTTAAACATTTTTAGATCACCTGAGCGAAGCTCAAGGGGAGCTTTGCTAATCACTTTCTGTCCGTCGTCCGTCCGTCCATCCGTCCATCGTAAACTTTACATTATCGACTTCTCCTCACAAACTACTGGACCAAATTCAACAAATTTTGCTGTGCATGTTCCCTATCATATGCCAATTCAAGTTTGTTCAAATAAAGTTGCCACGCCCACAGGGGGCACCACAGGGGGCATAACTCTGATAGCACCCATGAACTTTTTTCCAAAATCAAAAAAAATCTTCTTCAGATCCACCAGGCAGAATTC
Source organism: Pictodentalium vernedei (assembly GCA_031216915.1). Taxonomy (NCBI): domain Eukaryota; kingdom Metazoa; phylum Mollusca; class Scaphopoda; order Dentaliida; family Dentaliidae; genus Pictodentalium; species Pictodentalium vernedei. Next base: position 258,614,276 of record CM062294.1, read on the forward strand.
TTTCATATTTGGTATACGACATCTCTAGGGGGGTCAGATTCAAGTTTGTTCAAATCGAGTCCTTGGGTTCATATTTGGGCTCACTATAGAAGCCCAAATTCGAACTTAGTGCATTTCAGGCAAATTTCTTAAAAAATCTTCTCCAGATCCAGCAGGCAGAATCTTTTGATATTTGGTATGCAACATTGTGGGGTGGATTTGATTCAAGTTTGTTAAATCGGTCCCCTGGATTCACATTTGGGCTCAGTATAGAAGCCCGAATTCGAACTTAGTGAATTTCAGGCAAATTTCTTCAAAAATCTTCTTCTCCGGATCCAGCAGGCAGAATCTTTTGATATTTGGTATGCAACATTGTGGGGTGGATCTGATTCAAGTTTGTTCAAATCGGCCCCCTGAATTCATATTTGGACTCACTATAAAAGCATGAATTCGAACTTAGTGCATTTCAGGCAAATTTCTTCAAAAATCTTCTTCTCAAGATCCAGCAGGCAGAATCTTTTGATATTTGGTATGCAACATTGTGGGGTGGATCTGATTCAAGTTTGTTCAAATAGGCCCCCTGGATTCATATTTGGGATCAGTATAGAAGCCCGAATTTGAACTTAGTGCATTTCAGGCAAATTTCTTCAAAAATCTTCTTCTCCAGATCCACCAGGCAGAATCTTTTCATATTTGGTATGCAACAGTGTGGGGTGGATCTGATTCAAGTTTGTTCAAGTCGGCTCCCTAGATTTATATTTGGGCTCACTATAGAAGCTTGAATTCGAACTTAGTGCATTTCAGGCAAATTTCTTCAAAAATCTTCTCCAGATCCAGCAGGCAGAATCTTTTGATATTTGGTATGCAACATTGTGGGGTGGATCTGATTCAAGTTTGTTCAAATTGGCCCCCTGGATTCATATTTGGGCTCACTATAGAAGCCCGAATTCGAACTTAGTTAGTGCATTTCAGGCAAATTTCTTAAAAAATCCTCTTCTCCAGATCGAGCAGGCAGAATCTTTTGATATTTGGTATGCAACATTGTGGGGTGGATCTGATTCAAGTTTGTTCAAATCGACTCCCTAGATTCATATTTGGGCTCACTATAGACGCTCGAATTCGAACTTAGTGCATTTCAGGTACATTTCTTAAAAAATCTTCTTCTCCAGATCCAGCAGGCAGAATCTTTTCATATTTGATAAGCAACATTGTGTGGTGGATCTGATTCAAGTTTGTTCAAATCGGCCCCCTGGATTCATATTTGGGCTCACTATAGAAACCCGAATTCGAACTTAGTGCATTTCAGGCAAATTTCTTAAAAAATCTTCTTCTCCAGATCGAGCAGGCAGAATCTTTTGATATTTGGTATGCAACATTGTGGGGTGGATCTGATTCAAGTTTGTTCAAATCGACTCCCTAGGTTCATATTTGGGCTCACTATAGAAGCTCGAATTCGAACTTAGTGCATTTCAGGCAAATTTCTTAAAAAATATTCTTCTCCAAATCCAGCAGGCAGAATCTTTTGATATTTGGTATGCAACATTGTGGGGTGGATCTGATTCAAATTTGTTCAAATCGACTCCCTAGATTCATATTTGGGCTCACTATAGAAGCTCGAATTCGAACTTAGTGCATTTCAGGTACATTTCTTAAAAAATCTTCTTCTCCAGATCCAGCAGGCAGAATCTTTTCATATTTGGTATGCAAGATTGTGGGGTGGATCTGATTCAAGTTTGTTCAAATCGGCGCCCTGGATTCATATTTGGGCTCACTATAGGAGCCCGATTTCGAACTTAGTGCATTTCAGGCAAATTTCTTAAAAAATCTTCTTCTCCAGATCGAGCAGGCAGAATCTTTTGATATTTGGTATGCAACATTGTGGGGTGGATCTGATTCAAGTTTGTTCAAATCGGCTCCCTAAATTCATATTTGGGCTCACTTTTGAAGCTCGAATTCGAACTTAGTGCATTTCAGGCAAATTTCTTCAAAAATCTACTTCTCCAGATCCAGCAGTCAGAATCTTTCGATATTTGGTATGCAACATTGTGGGGTGGATCTGATTCAAGTTTGTTCAAATCGGCCCCCTGGGTTTATATTTGGGCTCAGTATAGGAGCCCAAATTGGAACTTAGTGCATTTCAGGCAAATTTCTTTGAAATCTTCTTCTCAAGATTCAGCAGGCAGAATCTTTTGATATTGGGTATGCACCATGCTTGGGGGGGGGGGGGGGGGGGGGGGGGGGAGATTCAAGTTTGTTCAAGCCAAGTCCCTGGGTTTATATTTGGGCTCACTGTGGTAGCCCGAATTATAACTTAGTTCAAAATGAGGAATTTTCTTTAAAAATCTTCTTCAGAATGTTTTGATATTTGGTATGCAGCATCCTTAGGGGGTGAGATTCAAGTTTGTTCAAGCCATGTCCCTAGGTCCATATTTGGACTCACTGTGGGAGCTCGAATTGTAACTTAGTTTAAAATGATGAATTTTCTTTAAAAAATCTTCTTCTTCAGATCCAGCAGTCGGAATGTTTTGATATTTGGTGTGCAACATTGTGGGGTGGATCTGATTCAAGTTTGTTCAAATCGGCCCCTGGGTTCATATTTGGGCTCAATATATGAGCCCAATTTGAACTTAATGCATTTCAGGCAAATTTCTTTAAAAATCTTCTTCTCAAGATCCAGCAGGCAGAATCTTTTGATATTGGGTATGCAGCAAGCTCAGGGGGGTGAGATTCAAGTTTGTTCAGGCCAGGTCCCTGGGTTCATATTTGTGCTCACTGTGGTAGCCCGAATTATAACTTAGTTCAAAATGATGAATTTTCTTTAAAAATCTTCTTCAGATCCAGCAGTCGGAATGTTTTGATATTTGGTATGTAGCATCCTTAGGGGGGTGAGATTCAAGTTTGTTCAAGCCATGTCCCTAGGTCCATATTTGGGCTCTCTGTGGGAGCCTGAATGATAACTTAGTTCAAAATGAGGAATTTTCTTTAAAAATCTTCTTCTTCAGATCCAGCTGTCGGAATGTTTTGATATTTGGTATGCAGCATCCTTAGGGGGGTGAGATTCAAGTTTGTTCAAGCCATGTCCCTAGGTCCATATTTGGGCTCAATGTGGGAGCTTGAATTGTAACTTAGTTCGAAATGAGGAATTTTCTTAAAAAATCTTCTTTAGATCCAGGAGTCGGAATGTTTTGATATGTGGTGTGTAGCATCCTTAGGGGGGTGGGATTCAAGTTTGTTAAAGCCAAGTCCCTGGGTCCATATTTGGGCTCCCTTTGGGAGCCCGAATTATAACTTAGTCAATATGAGGAATTTATAGCCCACCGAAGGGAGCTCAACTTATCACGTGCCGTCCGTCGTCATGAACATTTTTCAAACGACTTCTCCTCTGCAACCACTGGTCTGATTTTCACGAAACTTCATGTGGATGTTCATTACTATATGCTAATTCAGGTTCGTTCAAATGAAGTGGCCACGTCCCTTGGGGGCTCTGTATGGGGCATAACTCTGATAGCACCGTATGAATTATAGAAAAATTATTAAAAAATCTTCTCCTCCAGAACCAGTGGCAGAATCTTTTGATATTTGGTATACAGCAAATTGGTATGGGTCTGATTCAAGTTTGTTCAAATGGAGTTCCTTGATCAATTTTGGGGCTCACTATGGGGACCTGAATTTTTACTTACTGCAAGTTAAAAAAAAAAATTTAAAAATCTTCTTCTCCAGAACCAATGGGCAGGATCTTTTGATATTTGGTATACAGCATCTTGGTATGGGTCTGATTAAGTTTGTTCAAGTTGAGTCCCTCGATCAATATTGGGGCTCACTAAAGGGGTGTGAATTTTTACTTAGTGCAATTTAAGAAAATTTCTTTAAAAATCTTTTTTCGGAACCGATGGGTGGAATCTTTTGATATTTGATATACAACATCTTGGTATGGGTCTGATTCAAGTTTGTTCAATTGAATCCCCCGTTCAATATTGGGGATCACTACGGGGGTGTGAATTTTTACTTAGTGCAATTTAAGAAAAAATCTTTAACAATCTTCTTCACCAGAACCAGTGGGCAGAATCTTTAGATATTTGGTATGCAGCATCTTGGTATGGGTTGGATTCACGTTTGTTCAAATTGAGTCTTTTGATCAATATTGGGGCTCACTATGGGAGCGTGTATGTTTACTTTGTGCAATTCAAAGAAAATTCTTTAAAAATCTTCTTCAGAACCATCGTGCAGAATCTTTTGATATTTGATCAGCAGCATTGTCTCATTCAGTCCTGTTGATGTTTTAGAGAGTATAGATTTACTCTGTAGAACCTTAAGAATAGCTTTTGATAAAATTTGTGTCTTAACAGTATGGAACATTCGGTGAGTGCCTAAGGCCCCCTGGGGCCTCTTGTTCTTGACATTTTTAGTTGCGTTTTGTTTTCTGTTTAGGTCAGAATTTCATGTTTAACTTAGTGTTTATGTCAGTTTCTGTGTTTTACTTTTAAGAGGCTGTGTTTAGGTCAGCTTTGTCGCATGTTATGAGCCTGTTTGATACAGTTCTTGTGTTTGCCAAAGTTAATATCAAAGAGGAATGTTGGTGAGCTATAGGATGTTGGCGTCCTTGTTTGGGGTAGACTAATCAGTATTTTCAACTTGCAACCTTGTGGCTGCAAGTTGAAAATATCAATTGGTCTACTCCACACATTCACTTCGCAGCCATCCTCTTTAATGGAATTAAGGCTTATCATGTGCCTGGGTCTCAAAAGCGGCCTCTCGTGTTAAAGGGTTAATTCCCAAATCATTTTCTCTCCCTGGATTCATATTTGGATTCCTTATCAGAGCCCAAATTTTAACTAAGTGAAATATGAGGAATTTCTTTAAGAATCTTCTTATTCAGATCCACCAGTCACAATCTTTTGATATTCAGTATATTGCATCCTTAGTGGGGTCACAGACAAGTTTGTTGAGATCAAGTTGCTACCATATAGGCCTCAGTCATTTATCCTGTTCAACTTTTTATGTCTGTCTTTTGTATTTTGTTTTAAATTCAGACATATTAACCCTCCCGGAATGCCTGGGAAAATCCCGGGAATTCAACGTTGTTCCCAGCATCCCGGAAAAAGATCTCCTTTGGGCCAAAAATCCTGGAAAATATCAATCAAATTATTGGCAGTTTTGAAATGATTCGAGGGTCGATTAGTTTCAAAAGATTTATAGTCTTGGTATTACCCTGTTCAAAAATAATTAAAATGATCGTAAAATTCATTAATAAATGCAAAGAAAAAGATGTTTATACCTTTTTTAAAGTGTACAAAATTTGTCTCGATCAGCTGTTTACATTGTGCCAATTTGCAGTGACCCAGTTTTGAACACCTGATTACCAACAGCTTCAGATGTTTGGTTTGTGAAAAAAAGTTTATTCAACAGAGAATTCCCTTTTAATAGTATTCCATTTATATTTTTCCTGCATTTGAATAAGGGTGCCCAAGTTTTGCTTTAGAAACTGCAAAACTGTTTGAACATTGAAAAGAGAACATAAATCACACTTTCACAGTACAGTTGATGGGCATCGCCATTTTTAACTTTGGGGAAGTTCCTTTGATCTATTTCCAGTGATAAAAATATCTGTCTGGGAATCACTTATTTCTTTCTTGTTAATCTTTGAATCAAACGAGTCAGTGTTTAGGAAGTTGAACTGATGGCAACTCTGGTTCAATTCTAAGTTAAAGACCTTTATTGGAAGTGTTTTTATTTTATTATTTTATTTATTATTATTTCATGCAAAATTATATTAAAATGAATAGGATCTAGAGAGAAATTAATTTTGTCTTTTTTACATTTTTCAAGAGGTCCTCTGTTGAGTAATCCTTTTTAGCTCACCAACTTTAGTTGTGTGAGCTTATGGCATGGCTTGATCGGTCGGCGTCAGCATTCATGTCCAATAATGTTAAAGTTTCTGTTTAGGTCACTTACTCGCCCTATTTCCATATCTTTATAATGCTACTATATGATGATTATTATCATTTTACCATGATTTAACCCCTCATACTCTGCATTTTTAACATTTTTCTTGACATTTTTAGTTGCTTTTAGTTTTCTGTTTAGCTCAGAATTTCATGTTTTACTTAGTGTTTAGCTCACCTGCTGTGTTTCTTCTCTTCCCATGGTGTCTATATTCATCATACATCTTCTTCATTATCATTCTATCATAGTTTAACCCCTCATACTCTGCATTTTGAACATTTTTCTTGACATTTTTAGTGGCATTTAGTTTTCTGTTTAGCTCAGAATTTCATGTTCAACTTAGTGTTTAGCTAACCTGCTGTGTTCCTACTCTTCCCATGGTGCTTATATTCATCATACATTTCTTCATTATCATTCTACCATGGTTTAACCCTTGTCCAGTGAATTTCTTTAAATTTTTCTTCCAATTTTGAATGTTTAGTTTTCTGTTTAGCTCACACTTCGACATTTTCAGTGGGTTAAATTTTTTGTTTACATCGACTGCTGACACCCTTTTCATCCCATGGCCTTTATAATGCTTTCATATGGTGCTTATTATCATTCTACCACTATTTAACCCTCACCCAGTGTGTTTTAAACATTTCTCTTAACATTATTTAGTTATGTTTACTTTTCTGTTTAGCTCAGAATTTCATGTTTAACTTAATGTTTAGGTCAGCTGCTGTGCTCCTTCTCTTCCCATGGCACTTATATTCATCATACATGTTCCTCAGTATCATTGTTCCATGATTTAACCCTTCTCCAGTGAATTTCTTTAAATTTTTCATCAAATTTCGAATCTTAACTCTTCTTTTTACCTCACACTTACACATTTTCAGTGTGTTACAGTTTCTGTTTTGGTCAGCTGTCGACACCCTTTTCATCCCATGGCCTTTATATTGCTTCTATATTGTGTTTATTATCATTCTATCATTATTTAACCCTCATCTAGTGTGTTTTATTTATTTATTTATTTATTTATTTATTTATTTATTTATTTATTTATTGGTGTTTAAGGTCACATATTTATGCACAATGGCTAATCATGACCACGACAGTTTTACGGGTGGAGGAAGCCAGAGTACCCGGAGAGAACCACCGAGCAATGGCGAGCAACTGTCAGCTCCCCAACATACTAACTCCACACAAGCAGGGTTAGCATTGGTTGAAGACAGGTGCACCATCGACGTGCAGTACGCCTTAGTACACAGCGTCACCGTGCCCCCACGTGGGCAGTGGGGGTGAAGTGTCTTGCACAGGGACACAGCTCAGTTGCCGCAGGTGGGATTCGAACCGAGGACCTCTCGGCTTGCAGCCTGCACCCTAGTATGTTTTAAACCTTTTTCTTACCATTTTTAGTTACGTTTACTTTTCTGTTTACCTAAGAATTTCATGTTTAAGTTTGTGTTTAGGTCAGCTGCTGTTTTCCTTCTCTTCCCATGGTGCTTATATTCCATCATACATGTTCCTCATTATCATTTCCTGTTTACCTCACACTTAGACATTTTCAGCGTGTTAAAGTTTTTGTTTAGGTCAGCTGCGGACACCTTTTTCATCCCATGGCCTTTATATTGCTTCCATATATATATAAAATTAAAATGAGTATTTTTTCAGTTTTACTTTTAAGAAGAGGTTGTGTTTAGGTCAGCTTTGTCGCTTGTTATGAGCCTGTTGATACAGTTCTTGTGTTTGCCAAAGTTATTATGAAAGAGGAATGTTGGTGAGCTATAGGGCGTTGGCGTCCTTCTTGTTTTAGCTCATCTGACTGCAAGTCAGTGGGAGCTATTGCCATCACTTTTGTTCAGCGTCCGTCATCCATCGCCCTCCGTCCGTTAACTTTTTGCAAACTTGACATCTTCTTCACAACCACTAGGCCAAATTCAAACATATATTGCACATACCCTTTCTATTTTATGTAAATGAAGCGCTGCCATATTCGGGCTCTGGTTTATGCCCCAAAAGCTTAAAAAACTTTAAAAATCTTTTCATGAACCACCAGAGGGAATGCCTTGATATTTGGTATGGAACATCCTTTGGTGTAGAAGATTGAAGTTTGTTAAAGGGAAGTTGATAGGTCAATATCTGGGCTCTCTGTGGGGGCATATCCATATTGGGCTCTGCCCAAAATTTCTTTTTCAAGAACCGGTGGGCCAGTTTCAACCAAATTTGGCATGTTGTATAAGTGGGTCCCAAATAATTGATTGATGCCCCCCCCCCCCCCCCCACCCACCCCACCAAGAAAAAATAAATTTCACAGCCCTGTGGCAACCCCAGGGGCTAAAAACTGAAAAAAATTCAAAAGCCCATATATCCCAAACCACAAGGAACAGAGAACTGTTATTTGGTACGAAGCATCCTTAGGACCGGAAGAAGGGATTGGTTAAAAAAATTGCCACTGGGTAAATCAGGGTGCCCAGTTGAAGGTATTGACAAAATGATGAGTCAGCATTTTTGCAGTAGTTTATCCTGTAGAAAAGTTTTTTCATTCACTGAGAAGCTTAATTGACATAATGTTCTTAAATCAACAAAATTGCTGCTAGAAAACAATCTAATCTTGTTATTTTAATCAGAAAATTTTGTGGACTTCAGTTTGTTCTCCAAAGATTTTATTTCATGTTGAATGAACCCATTCAATGCTGGAAACATTTATCTGATTCCTGTATGCATGTCTTTAATTTAACCCTCTCAAGACTGCAATGTGGGTTCCAAAGATTTTATTGATGCCATGAACAAACAAACCCTTTCAATGCTGTATATGTTTTTTTCTGGTTCCTTGGAAAAAAAATTGATCTGATTCCTGTATGAATATCTTTAATTTAACCCTCTCATAACCTTCAGTGTGTTTTTCCAAAGATTATATTTCATGATGAACTCTTTTCACTGCTGTGCACATATGTTATTTCATGTTGAATGAACCCTTTCAGTGCTGGAAACTTTTTATCTGATTCCTGTATGCATGTCTTTAATTTAACCCTCTCAAGACTGCAATGTGGGTTCCAAAGATTTTATTGATGCCATGAACAAACAAACCCTTTCAATGCTGTATATGTTTTTTTTTCTGGTTCCTTGGAAAAAAAATTGATCTGATTCTTGTATGAATATCTTTAATTTAACCCTCTCATGACTTTGGTGTGTTTTTCCAAATAGTCCGGCCGCCGAGGCACTGAACCTGGTTTTGTTGTATTAAGTTTTTTTCTCAGCTGATTATTATTCTATAGGGTCTCCTTGATGAGATTTTTCTTACTAGACAGCTGACAGTGTTGAGCAATTTTTTTTATTCGACAAAATCCAAGATGGTCGCCAAGGTGGCTGCTATGAAAAAATACAATATCACCATATAACTTGGATCGGAATTTTTGGTAAGATAATATGGAATTTTGAAGATTTTTCTTCTTGATTCATCGTACACATATATAATTGTTACTTATTGGCCAAAATAAGATTACCAAAATCCAATATGGCGGCCAAGATGGCCACCAATGTGTCACACTTTTCTCATTTTTAGCTTAACTTGACATAGTCAAGATAAGCTATTGCCATCACGCGTGCGGAAGTCTGTTAGTCTGTGAGTCTGTTAGTCTGTGAGTCTGTGAGGTCTGTTCACATTTCCTTTAGCACGGGCTACACCCCGCAGTTCTTGTCTGATTGTCACGAAATTTCATATGCAGGTTTGGGGGTCATGTCTAGATGAGAACGTCCCCTTTTGGTCGCGATCGGGCAACCGTTATGGCTGCCCGAGCCCAAAACCCGAAAACCATTAGCACAGTCTACAGGGCGTATTTATGAAGGGATTTCATTGTAACTTGGTAGGATGCCTCTGTATAGTGCCTAGACGAGAACGTCCCCTTTTGGGCATGATCTATCAACCTTGATGGCTGCCCAAGCCCGAAACCCAAAAACTTTTAGCACAGTCTGCAGGTCATGTTTAATGTGGAGGGATTTCATTATAACTTGGTAGGATGACTCCTTATGATGTCTAGATGCGAATTTCCCCATTTGGGCATGATCTGCCAACCGTGACGACTGCCCGAGCCCAAAACCCGAAAACCTTTAGCACAGTCTACAGGTCATATTTATTGAGGAATTTCATTGTAACTTGGTGAGTTGACTTCATACAATGTCTAGATGAGAAAGTCCCCCTTTGGACGTGATTGGGCATCTGTGACGGCTACAGGAGCCCGAAGCCCGAAAACCTTTAGCACAGTCTAGAGGTCATATTTATGAAATGATTTCATTGTAACTTGGCAGGATGACTCCAAATAATGTCTAGATGTGAACGTCCCATTTTGATCGCGATCATGCAGCCTTGATGGGTGCCCGAGCCCAAAAACCTTTAGCATAGACAAAAGGTCATATTTATGGAAGGATTTCATTGTAACCTGTTAGGTTGACTCCATATAATGCCTAGATGATGACATCCCCTTTCGGTCGTGATTGGTCAGTTGTGATGGCTACAAGTGCCCGAAGCCCGAAAACCTTGAGCACAGTCTACAGGTCATATTTATGAAGGGATTTCATTGTAACTTCTTAGGATCACTCTAGATGATGCTCAGATGAGATTGTCCCCTATGGTTGCGACCATTCACCCATGATGGCTGCCCAAGCCCGAAGCCCGAAAACCTTTAGCACAGTCTACAGGTCATATTTATGAAGGGATTTCATTGTAACTTGGTAGGTTGACTTCATATAATGTCTAGATGAGAACGTGCGATCATTCACCCATGATGGCTGCCCGAGCCCGAAGCCCGAAAACCTTTAGCACAGTCTACAGGTCATATTTATGAAGGGATTTCATTGTAACTTGGTAGGTTAACTTCATATAATGTCTAGATGAGAACGTCCCCTTTTGGACATGATTGGGCAACTGTGACGGCTAAAGATGCCCCAAGCCCGAAAACCTTTAACACAGTCTACAGGTCATATTTATGAGGGGATTTCATTGTAACTTGGTAGGATGACTCCAAATAATGTCTAGATGAGAACGTCCCCTTTTGATCGCGATCATTCAGCCTTGATGGGTGCCCGAGCCCAAAAACCTTTAGCATAGGTAAAAGGTCATATTTATGGAAGGATTTCATTGTAACCTATTAGGTTGACTCCATATAATGCCTAGATGATGACATCCCCTTTTGGTCGTAATTGGTCATCTGTGTTGGCTACAAGTGCCCGAAGCCCAAAAACCTTGAGCACAGTCTACAGGCCATATTTATGAAGGGATTTCATTGTAACTTCATAGGATCATTCCAGATGATGCCCAGATGAGATTGTCCCCTTTGGTTGCGATTATTCAACCATGATGGCTGCCCGAACCCGAAGCCCGAAAACCTTAAGCACAGTCTACAAGTCATATTTGTGAAGGGATTTCATTGTAACTTGGTAGGTTGACTTCATATAATGCCTAGATGAGAACGTCCCCTTTTGGACATGTTTGGGCAACTTTGACGGCTAAAGGTGCCCGAAGCCCCAAAACCTTTAGCACTGTCTACAGGTCATATTTATGAAGGGATTTCATTGTAACTTGGTAGGTTGACTCCAAATAAGGTCAAGATGAGAACGTCCCATTTTGGCCGTGATCATTCAGCCTTGATGGGTGCCCGAGCCCAAAAACCTTTAGCATAGGCAAAAGTTTATATTTATAGAAGGATTTCATTGTAACATTGTTAGGTTGACTCCATATAATGCCTAGATGATGACATCCCCTTTTGGTCATGATTGGTCAACTGTGATGGCTACAGGTGCCCGAAGCCCGAAAACCTTGAACACAGTCTACAGGTCATATTTATGAAGGGATTTCATTGTAACTTCGCAGGATCACTCCAGATGATGCCCAGATGAGATTGTCCCCTTTGGTTGCGATCATTCAACCATGATGGCTGCCCGAGCCCAAAGCCCGAAAACCTTTAGCACAGTCTAAGGTCATATTTATGAAGGGATTTCATTGTAACTTGGTAGGTTGACTTCATATAATGTCTAGATGAGAACGTCCCCTTTTGGACACGAGTCGGCAACTGTGACGGCTTCAGGGGCCCAAAGCCCGAAAACCTTTAGAACAGTCTACAGGTCATAATTATGAAGGGATTTTATTGTAGCTTGGTAGGATGACTCCAAATAGTGTTCAGATGAGAACATCCCCTTTTGGTCACGATCATTCAGCCTTGATGGCTGCCCGAGCCCAGAAACCTTTAGCATGTCTGTAGGTCGTATTTATGGAAGGATTTCATTGTAACTTGTTAGGTTGACTCCATATAATGCCTAGATGATGACATCCCCTTTTGGTCGTGGTTGGTCAACTGTGATGTCTACAGGTGCCTGAAGCCCGAAAACCTTTAGCACAGTCTACAGGTCGTATTTATGGAGGGATTTCATTGTAACTTGGTAGGTTGACTTCATATAATGTCTAGATGAGAACGTCCCCTTCTACGCAATTGGGAAACTGACGGCTACAGGGGCCCGAAGCCCGAAAACCTTTAGCACAGTCTACAGGCCATATTTATGAAGGGATTTTAATGTAACTTGATAGGATGACTCATTTTGGAATAATTTCATTGTAATTTTGTTGATATATGTTAACTGTGAGGGCCACATATATTAACTGTGAGGTCATATTAACCCACCCCTCAGATCTTTAGTACAGTGTACACCTCATATTATTTTTATCATAAACATAGCATACAGGGAACAGAAATGAACATATTCCCAATTATCACAATTCTTGTCTTATTTCATAATCCTTTCATAAACATTGAACATTATCCTTTTCATCAAACACAACACACAAGTTAAGCTACAGTGTCATTGACACTTTCATTTTGAGATTTCACCACGTATCCTTCATATTGTTGCTAAGATGTTGACAAATATGCATGCTTATATAATTCTATTTACCAGAGGGGCCATTTCTGCACACACTGGTACTCTAATATCCACCAGAAGTGGATTGTTGCTCACTGTATCACGTTATTTATAAACGCCGGTATAACCTAATCAATCCGAAAAAAGTTGCGAATTATGTTATGTCCGTCGGAATTAACCGATATTATATGTATAAACAATGTAAGGTATATACACATATCGGCACATTTTCTTGAACCTACTGTTACTCTCGTGTGTCATATGAAATATATTCTCTCAAAACCCAAGATGGCATCCAAAATGGCCGCACATATGGCAAAAAATCATCATTTCTTACAAATATAGACGGCTATTAGGCGCTATTATTTTTAAATGTCCAACCATGATTACCGATATGAATTAGCCATATGGGGTGATGCTCTTTTGTTATATATGATCAAAGGAATTGTTTGGGAAACCCAATATGGCATCCAAAATGCCCCCAAATTGGAAAAGTAACAAAGCAATTACAGTCTACACTCATCTGCCCATAGTCCAGTCGCCAATACACTTAACCTGTTTTTTTCTTGGTGTATTATCGTATCACCATATTGTATAACTATATGGTCTCCTCGTTCGATTCCTTTTACTGGGCAACTGACAGGGTTGATCAATTTCCTTATAACCGCCAAAACCTAAGATGGCCTCAAATTCAAGTTTCCGCCGATACCACTGAAAATATTAAAATTGAAAGTCAAAAATCTTTACTAAATAATTCAGTACAGCACGCCATTTCCAACTGATTGTGTTGGTCACAAAGCGGGTCAGCTTATCCCCAGATTTTCCAGAAAAAATCAAAATGGCTAAAAAAATTAGTAACATTGTGCTATTTTCAGCAGTAGTGTTAAAGACTCCAAAACAGAGGTGGGAACTGAAATGTACGAGAAATTGTAACAAGAGATGTTTGCAAATATCATTGGTGAAGTACTTTATAAGGACCACACAAGATGCAGTGAATATCAAGTTGAATGACTGTGTAGTTTCTTAGATCGACTCATCACTACGCATTACTGCCAGCGATGTCTGTTCATTGCAGCAGTCTTCTGAAACACTGCACGCACAGAAAATGGTACACGCCATGTTTGCTGCATTACACTTACACCTTGAATATTTGCATGGCGTTTTACTCAAACATGTGCACCTAATCGCTATTTTCAGCAGTAGTGTTAAAGACTCCAAAACAGAGGTGGGAACTGAAATGTACGAGAAATTGTAATGAGAGATGATTGCAAATATCATTGGTGAAGTACTTTATAAGGACCACACAAGATGCAGTGAATATCAAGTTGAATGACCGTGTAGTTTCTTAGATCGACTCATCACTATGCATTACTGCCAGCGATGTCTGTTCATTGCAGCAGTCCTCTGAAACACTGCACGCACAGAAAATGGTACACGCCATGTTTGCTGCATTACACTTACACCTCGAATATTTGCATGGCGTTTTACTCAAACATGTGCACCTAATCATCTTCAGTATTTCATCAGGTGCTAGCTTGAAGTTGGACGCGACTGTCACAGGGTTCAAATATTTTGTATTCACGTCTTTCTCGAATCCAAATACAGTTGGGTCCATCTGCGGTGGGTTAGGTTGAAGGGCATGCTTCCATATACAAGTTTGCAAGTGGGCCCGTTTGACATTCTCAGTAAAAGCCTCTGTTGTGGGTGGTAGGGTGCACAATTTAGGAGCAGATGTTGCAGTCGGATTCCCAATTCGTGTTCTCCATATGCACAAACGAGCATCGGACATTGATGTTGATTTAGGAGATCTATAGCATAATGCTATGAACTTGGTGGCTTGTTCCAGAACATCCGATATCTCGACATTATTCTCACCAAGTGATTCCAGTGTCCCACCAGTTTGCAGAACCTTCAGTATACGCCCTTTGCTGATACCAAAGTATCCCCCTACAGTATCGCACCCTGAAAGTGCGTGAGCAGCGAGCAATTGAGGAACAATTTTCTTGTGTGTATCAACTGCAGCAGGTATATCTATCACCACCCGTCCATGGATTGGTGACTCCATAGTCATTGCAACCGTCAAGTGTTGTTCAAGGTAGTGATGCAGCAACAACAAATAGACGTCAGTGTCGTCAGCAACAACTACAACATTATTACATTCAGCTGCAGCAAACAATATTGCCTGTTGAACGATAATGTTGCCATATCTACTCTATCTGTTACCGATCCACAACTAACCTCAACTGGAACATCATGTTGGCCAGTAATTACAAGTTTGTGAGTTCGTGTGTTTTGCTCAGCAAAACTTTTGTCCGTGGTGAGTTGATCACATATAATGGAGATCAGTTGCTTTTTGTTCTCCACTACGGTCAGCACATATATTTGTGGTGGTAGCAGGGAGGTGGGTACAAGTTGAAACACCCGGCAGCTAACGGCCTTTCTGTGTGCCCTTGTCACGCACTTGGTGCTGTAGTCAACATATCTGTCAAACACCAGATACACATCACTCGATCACAACTTCTGTTTGATGTTGTCTTTAAACGCTGTAATGAAGTCTAGAACAGTTGCCGGTCTGGTTTTGGTAGACTCGGGCCAATGAGGTATCCAGAGCAGTGCACAGCCATCGATAACAATTGCAGATTTCTTATCCACACCAGACATTCTTTTTGGTTTCTCAACAACTGTTTTATTTTTCAATACTGATTTTGATGTACACACGCGCATATCCCCAGATTCATCAAATATGGCAGTTGGTAGTGGTGACAGTTCAAAGGAAAGGATATGTTTGATATCTAATTCGTTTTTGGGTTCATTGCTTGACCCGAGTCTCTCGTCATGCGGGTATTGTACCCATTGAACTCCTGACAGTTCTGGTCACTGACCACATCTTTCAAAAATGCGAAGTCAAGGTGACACCGGGTGTGTCTGTTGTGGTCGAGAGTAGAAAGGGTAGAGCGAGCACTATAAAATAATATCAGGCTCACCCTGCGATGACAGAGAGGCAGAAGCCGGCAAGTTCAGCAGGAAGCTCAGTGAGGTCTGAAGGACCGCAAGCGAGAGAGCCCCCCCCCCTCTCTTTTATAACAACATCTGGGGCCAGCTGTTGTGGTTCGTAACTTGCGTCAGTCGGAGCATACGTCCACGCCTCCCGTCCGGGACGCTCCATTCAGTTTACAGCCGGGGTCGGCTATAGTTACGGCTTCTTCTTCAGCGTATACCAAGCACACACGACCGCACCTTCGCTACGTGACTTCTGATATCCAGCCTGCATCGCCGAGGTCACTCTTCGTCATAGAAGTCACACCATACAGTAGCCAAGGAGACGAGGCCTCATTCATTGGGACGTCCGCAGAAAAGAGCCATCTCGGATACACTGTCCCAGGAGCAGCGGCAGCCAAGCAACAGAAGACCGCTGCTCCTTAGGCCTCTGTAACGGACTTGCTGTCGCAGATTGCACAGTTCATCGCAGCATCCCAGCAAGTGCAGAAGTAGCCGATGGCAGTCTCAGAACTTGATCTGTTGGATGGTGCTGGGTCGGTCCAGTCATCTGCGCGTTCAGATGCCAATGACTGTGAGTATAATCTGATTCAGTCGGATGGTGAAAGGGATTTGGAGGAGAATTACCCTTCCCTTTTGGAACAACACAGGGTGGCGATAGAGCTTATGCATCGATACTTCCCTAAGTTCATTCCTGAGAATCAGAATGCTGCAACAGCACGAAAGTAGCACTATTTAGTAGCTAAGACGAGGTCTCATATATTGGGACGTCTGGAGAAAAGGGCCGTCTCGGACACACTGTCCCATGAGCAGCCGGCGGCCAGAATAGAAGAGAAGGAAATGTCTTTTCCATTTAAGTATAAACAGGTGTTGCAGGCCTTTGGCCTTTTAGACGACGCCATAATCAACTTTCCAGTGGAAAGAAGTAAGGCCTTTTCTTGTCATCATCTTCCGTAATTTTACCGATTTTCAGAAAATGGGGAAGATGTATTGAGAGTTCCTCTGTGTTTGAATGAGTACGCTAAGGACCTAGCTATGGCCTTACCTTTGTCATTTACTATTCGCTCGGTCACAATTGAGGCGACATTTCTTCATTCAGAGCGAATTTAGACTCACTGTTTTACGTAGATCACCTTTAAGAACTGTGACACAACGTCTCTATGGAAAGGAATTTGAGGACGTTTGTACCTCAATTAGAGTCCTTTCCAGGGCTATTATATTTATCAGGTGTTACTCTGTCTTAATGGTTGCTAATTTGGAGTTAATCAGATGTGACGGAGCCCTTGCGTCGTCATCCTTAATAGATGACAAGGTGGAAAACTCTCTTCGAGTTGCTCCGGTTTCCGGACACAAAGTTTTTGACGATAAGCTTTCATTGGTTATGGCCAAGCTACAAAGAAAGCTAGAAAGGGCTTAGGTCTGATCGAGACTATCGGTCAGATGCCCCTAAACCAATGGGTCAGGGCTCTTCACGAATGAGATGCAGTTTCTCCTTCCGTAGGCCTCGCAGGTACTACAGATGTGGGTTAGGACCTCTACTGTTACTTGTACCGAAGCCATAGAGCTTGTTCCGACAGATAATAGACTGGAGCTGGATAACAAGTTTATCAAAGCGCTAAAAGTTTATTTATGGTTATCATTTAGTCGGTTAATATGAGCGTTTGAGTGATTGACTGTGCTATAAGCATAGATCTAAGGATATCTTCGGTCTGAAGATAGCGCCCTGGGCTGTCACTCGAATATTAAACTCGGTAATGTCTCACAACAATCTGGTTCGTCTGCCATTATCCAGAACGAAATTAGTTTTATGCGACTGATGGGGTTGTGCTGAGCAGCTGTGCATCTTGTTTAGATGGGTCGCTTACGCATATGTCCCCTCCAGCTATTCTTACCCAAAACTGGAGTGTGATAACGCATTCGCTCAGGACCAGTATTGTTTTAACGGATCTAGTAAACAAAAGGTCCATATTGGGGCAGATATTCAGTGGTTAACTCAAAGAGTTCCGCTGCAACTGCCAGATCCTGCTTTCACGATTATGACGGGTATGAGTCAGTAGTTTGGGGCACGGCCCTGAGTCCTACAGACTCGAAATGCAGGGGTCTTGGGACCCTCGGTTCTTGGAGAAACACATGAACATCAAGAATGATGTAAATATTGTTAGCACTACATCAATGCAGACACGCTTGTTCAGATATTGTTGGACAACTCGATAGTGGTAGCGTACATCAGGAACCAGGGCGGCACCCATTCATTTTCGTAATGATAACTAATGGAGAAGAATTTTCATGTTCATCTCTCTATCCATCATATACCAGTCGTCTGAACGTACTAGCAGACTCGCTCCTCGGAAAGGTTGCCTGTTTCATTTGTAAACATGCGATTATTTGGATAGTTTTGCTACCAGTGGGATCACCCCGTGATAGTTCAGTTAGCGACACACCAGAACAATTAGTTACCATCATGTGTGTTGCCATGCCCAGATTATTGAGCGCATGCAGTAGACGCTCTGCCGAATTCATGGGGATGAATGATAGGATACGCATATCCTCCATTTTATTTGATTCAATAGGTCTATTTAAGATTAAACAGTGTTGTTGTGAATCCTACTAGTAGCACCTCTGTTGTCACAGAAATCTTGGATCAGTATTCTCAAGTGTCTGTTATGGGACACTCCCCAGAAGCTTCCTCCATGAGAGGGTCTTCTTTCAGGGGAAGTTTTATTCTTCACGTCCTTCTCTGCCCATAGTGGCATAATGGAGTCAGTTAGATGTGAGGGAACCATCGCGGTTCCTATATTTTTGTTAACTGACACAAGAACAATTAAATAATGCAGGTGAGGAGATTTTGATATGACTTCGAATTCCGGCATCCGGGGTGACCATCCGTTGTTCGTCTATCCTTTGTCCATCCATCTGTCCATCCGTCCGTCCGTCTGTCTGTCCGTCTGTCCATCCGGTGTCCGTATCCATTTCTTTGGCATTCGATAACATGAAAAATATTGCTTGGATTGTCAAGTTACTTTATATTTGTGTTCAGGTTACTGATGTGCCAAGCTGTATAGTTTTTGGTGTAAATCTGATAATTTGATCCTGAGATATTAACTCTTTATCCTTCAAATTGAAAATTTCTCCAATCCCTTTGGCATTCGATAACTTGAAAAATATTGCTTGGATTGTCAAGTTACTTTATATTTGTGTTCAGGTTACTGATGTGCTGAGCTGTATAGTTTTTGGTGTAAATGGGATAATTTGATCCTGAGATATTAACCCTTTATCCTTCAAATTGAAAATTCCTCCAATCCCTTTGTCATTCGATAACTTGAAAAATATTGCTTGGATTGTCTAGTTACTTTATATTTGTGTTCAGGTTACTGATGTGCCGAGCTGTATAGTTTTTGGTGTAAATCTGATGATTTGATCCCGAGATATTAACCCTTTATCCTTCAAATTGAAAATTCCTCCAATCCCTTTGTTATTCGATAACATGAAAAATATTACTTGGATTGTCTAGTTACTTTATATTTGTGTTCAGGTTACTGATGTGCCGAGCTGTATAGTTTTTGGTGTAAATCTGTTATTTTGATCTTGAGATATTAACCCTTTATCCTTCAAATTGAAAATTTCTCCAATCCCTTTGGCATTCGATAACTTGAAAAATATTGCTTGGATTCTCCAGTTACTTTATATTTGTGTTCAGGTTACTGATGTGCCAAGCTGTATAGTTTTTGGTGTAAATTTGATAATTTAATCCTGAGATATTAACCCTTTATCCTTCAAATTGAAAATTCCTCCAATCCCTTTAGCATTTGATAACTTGAAAAATATTGCTTGGATTGTCAAGGTACTTTATATTTGTGTTCAGGTTACTGATGTGCCGAGTTGTATAGTTTTTGGTGTAAATGGGATAATTTGATCCTGAGATATTAACCCTTTATCCTTCAAATTGAAAATTCCTCCAATCCCTTTGTCATTCGATAACTTGAAAAACATTGCTTGGATTGTCTAGTTACTTTAAATTTGTGTTCAGGTTACTGATGTGCCGAGCTGTATAGTTTTTGGTGTAAATCTGATGATTTGATCCCGAGATATTAACCCTTTATCCTTCAAATTGAAAATTCCTCCAATCCCTTTGTTATTCGATAACTTGAAAAATATTACTTGGATTGTCTAGTTACTTTATATTTGTGTTCAGGTTACTGATGTGCCGAGCTGTATAGTTTTTGGTGTAAATCTGTTATTTTGATCCTGAGATATTAACCCTTTATCCTTCAAATTGAAAATTCCTCCAATCCCTTTGGCATACAATAACTTGAAAAAGATTGCTTGGATTGTCAAGTTACTTTATATCTGTGTTCAGGTTACTGATGTGCCGAGCTGTATAGTTTTTGGTGTAAATCTATTATTTTGATCCTGAGATATTAACCCTTTATCCTTCAAATTGAAAATTCCTCCAATCCCTTTGGCATTTGATAACTTGAAAAATATTGCTTGGATTGTCAAGTTACTTTATAATTGTGTTCAGGCTACTGATGTGCCGAGCTGTACAGTTTTTGGTGTAAATCTGATAATTTAATCCTGAGATATTAACCCTTTATCCTTCAAATTGAAAATTCCTCCAATCCCTTTGGCATTTGATAACTTGAAAAATATTGCTTGGATTGTCAAGTTACTTTATATTTGTGTTCAGGTTACTGATGTGCCGAGCTGTATAGTTTTTGGTGTAAATCTGATAATTTGATCCTGAGATATTAACCCTTTATCCTTCAAATTGAAAATTCCTCCAATCCCTTTGGCATGAGATAACTCAAAAAATATCAATCCGATTGTCATGTTACTTTATATATTTATTCAGGTTACTGATGTGCTGTGCTGTATAATTTTTATGTAAATCTGATAATTTGCTCCAGAGATATTAACCCTTTATCCATCAAATTAGACACTCCAATCCATTTCTATATGTACTCATATCTTGTATGGTGTACATAATGTCGGCATCCGTGGTGGTCCTCCGTCATACAGCTTTCTACTAGTTGCGCGTTTGGGTACACATCTGACGATTTCATTGGCCTATTTTTCTTTTGAAGACTTCTTCAAAAAAAAGGGGGGTGTGTGATTTTTACCCCTTCTCTGGCTTAAAAAGTATGTATCTTTGAATGAAGCTGTTTTATCCGTATTTATATCCTGCATACAGCTGAAGTGTTATTGTAAGGCGTATGTTTGTGGGAGATTTTCACTCATTCTCAAATATGCCATCCTAATTTTTGGGGCTTAGTCCAGACTAGCCTTAAAAATTAGGAACTTGTTTTCATGCTTACAATAAGGAATTACTTAAAATTGGGCTCCTTATTTAGAATATGTCTCCTCTATTACTGTATAGGGAGACATACATGTAATTCCTAATTATTCTAAGTTCCTTCATCATGGATTGCAGGGTTGGAATTATTTCAGAAGTCCTAGGCCCTCCACCTATTTACGATTTAGCTGTGTCTGGTTCCATTGGTATACTGTGTAAAAATATGATAAATTTATAGTAATTTGTATATTTTTATACTTACCAGTGGCCCAGACGGGAAGGGCCCTCTCATGAGTGGGCACTCATACCTCCCTGCTGAATTATTATGTAATACTCTCTTTTACAAAGAATGGTGTTGGTGCCAATTCTGGTCACTTCCTGACGTCCGCACATGCGCAGAGAGTAAATATATGGAGGACCAGATAGGACTTCTAATTTTCGGTTTTGCATGAAAATTTTGGGATTGGGGTGGGCAAAATTTGTGTTTGGCCCTAGCTATTTTAGAGTTAGCACCAGCTATGTCTGAGCCATTGGTAAGTATAAAAATATTCAAAATACTATAAATTTATCATTTTCCAACTATTTTATTTTATGTTGAACCCTTTCAATTCTGTGCAAATATATATGTTTTTTTTCTGGTTTCTTGCAAACATATATCTGATTCCTGTATGGATGTCTTTAATATAACTCTCACAAGACTTCAGTATGGCTTTCAAAGATTTTACTGATGCCTGGATCAAACCTTTTCAATTATGTGCACATATATGTTTTTTCTGGTTTCTTGGAAAAAATTTCTCCAATTTCTGTATGAATATCTTTAATTTAACCCTCTCAAGGCTTCAGTGAGGGTTCCAAAGATTTTATTTCATGTAATATTGTTAATGAAAACCTATTTCTGATTTCTTGACAAATATTTTACCCCCCAAAATAAGCCTCCATAAATTCTCTTTCTGTTTTGTTTTATTTTTGATGTTTTAACCATTTTCACACAGACTTGAATTTACTAGTGGCAGTAAAATTCTGTTTCTCTAGTTTGAAATCTTTCTTATTCTTTAAAACCACTGGGCCAAATTCATTCATTTATGGCACAGACCATCTTTGGAGTAAACCTTTTCTCCTTTGTTCAAATGAAAGCTGCTGCCACCTTCAGGCTGGTGGAATTTACTTTTTTGATTTTTCCCTCCAAATTACTATATCCCTTAGGGTAGGGTTAATGCTTCTTAAGCCTAATATGCTTTCAAAATCCTCTTTTTATAAGCAACTTGCAATAATGCTTAGATTTTTGTACTGTACCCAGCGACCCAGACTTAACTGGTGCTAACTCTTAAATATTCAGGGCCAAACACAAATTTTGCCCCCCAATCCCAAAAATTTGCATCCAAATCAAAAAAACTGATGTCCTATATGGTCCTCCATACTTTTGCCTACTGCACATGTGCAGTGTCAAGGAAGTACCGAAATTGGCGCCAAAGACTCATTCTTTGTTCGGCCCTTCTGTCAGTAACATCTCACTGACTTCTGTGCTTATAATCTCAGTTAAAATGATGCCAGACACAATATCATGATGGAAATGGTGGATCCAAGGAAGCAATAAGAGGATGAGAGGAAGAAACAGTGGATGGATGTGTTCAGGGCTGTAACTTATCATTTTTATACAAAATTATTTCAAGTTCCCTAATTTCGGGGCATGGGCCTGATGTTTCATTCTTGCTATGAAATCTCCACTGTTTGTTAAGTGTTTCCTCTCTCCCTTTCCTTGAAACCCCCCTAGTTAATCTCCCATGCTTTTGGAATAATTTTGGAATCCCTGGGTTTTTACAGTCGCCTGTTCCTGGTACTGAAGTCAGACGGCTCGTTCCATCCAGTTATAGATCTGAGCTAGATAAACAAGCTGATTGTGGCTCCAAAGTTCTATATGGAGGCCATTCGATCAGTGAGAGCGAGCATTTGAGTGAATGACTATGCATCAAGCATAGATCTCAAGGATGCGTACTTTCATGTCATGGTACATCCGGCATTCAGAAAGTACCTTCGCTTCGCCATCCTAGGAGTCGTTTATCAGTTCTGAGCGATGTGCTTCGGACTCAATCTAGGGCCCTGGGCTTTCACTCGAATAATGAACTTGGTAATGGCTTATTTCCAAGCTCATTCGTCTGTGGTAACGTCGGCTTACTTGGACGACATTCTTCAGAGGTACGGCAACAAAACTATTCTTCAAAACGATGTTCAGAGTCTGCTTCAATTGCTCCGATGTCTTGGTTTCATAGTAAACGAAAAGAAGTCGGATCTAGTTCCGTCCAAGTCATTCATTCACTTAGGAATGAGCTTCGAGACTCACAACAATCTAGTTCGTATTCCGTTACCCAGAGCGAAGTTAGTCAGTTGTTATGCTCGCTTTTGTCTACACTCAGACGTAGTAACAGCGAGAGAATTCATGCGACTGATGGGATTGTGTGAAGCGGCGGCAGATCTCATTCTGATGGGCCGCTTGCGCGCACATCCACTCCAGATATTTTTCACTCGAGTTTGGAGTGTGAAGGTTCATTCGCTCGAAACAAACATCGTTTTAATGGACCAAGTAAAACTAAGGATTCAGACTTGGGCAGATATTCAGTGGTTAACTCAGGGAGTTCCACTGCAACTGCTGGATCCGGTTTTTACGATTATAACGGATGCGAGTCAAAACAGGTTGGGGTGCGACATTGAACCCAACAGACTACAAGTGCCAGGACCTTTGGGATCCAGAGTTCCTAAACAAGCACATAAACATCAAAGAGATGATGTCAATTTGGCTTGCGCTACGACATTGGATGAACATAATTCAGAATTCACATGTTCAAATACTGTCCGACAATTCGACGGTAGTTGCGTACATCAGGAACCAAGGAGGCACTCATTCGATTCTGTTATTCAGTCTAACGGAAACAATTCTTCTGTTTGTTCTAGAACATCATGTTCTTCTGTCGGTCCGTCATATTCCGGGTCATCTGAACGTTTTAGCTGATTCGCTCTTGGGGAAAGGTTGCATGTTACCGTCAAAATGGACTCTCAGCAAGCGAGTGTTCAATCAGATTTGCTACCAATGGGATCAACACATCTCAACATTCAGTTTCAGACGTATGTGTCGCCATGTCCAGATCCCCGAGCGTTCACTGTAGACACTCTCTCAATCTCTTGGGACGGAATGATAGGACATGCATATACTCCAACTCCGTTGATTCAACAGATCTTGCTAAAGATCAAGCAATCGCACTGCAAGATACTGTTGGTAGCATCTCTGTCCTCTCAGAAACCATGGATAAATCTACTCAGGTGTCTGTTATTGGATGTTCCTCGGAAGCTTCCTCCACAGGAGGATCTTCTCTTTCAGGGGAAACCTCGCACACTGCATCACAACCCGCAAGGTCTCAACCTTCACATGTTTCCGTTGTGCAGTCCTTCTTGCACGAGAAGTGCTTTACAGGACGAGCAGTGGACGCAATTTTTAACTGTAGGAGGATCTCCTCTTCGCTAAATTATGCGGCAAAGTGGAAGGTTTTTTCTCGTTGGTGTGAGGATCATTCTGTTGACATTTTTGATCCTTCCATTCCAGACATTGCTAATTTTTTGGTCTACTTGTTTGACGAGATCAAACTGCAACCAGTAACCATTAAGGGTTATAGGTCTATGCTATCGGACACATGTGCTCATCATGATAGCTTACAGATTGGATCGAATATTTCTTTATCTAAGTTAGTAAAGAACATTTTTATACTGTACCAATGACCCAGACTTAGCTGGTGCTAACTCCAACAAAACCAGGGCCAAACACAAATTTTGCCCCCCAATCCCCAAAATTTGCATCCAAAACAAAAAGAAATCATGTCCTAAAGGACCTCCTTACTACGCCTCTACTGCGCATGCGCAGTGACGCAGTCGTCCCGAAATTGGCGCCAATTATCATTCTCTGTTTGGCCCTTCATCAGTCAACATCTCACTGATCTTTGTGCTTGTAAATCTCAGTTTAAAGGATGCCAGACACGTAATTTTTGGAGAAAATGTGATTCTAAGGAGGATAGAAGGAGGAGAGGAAAAAGAAGTGGCAAAAAATAATCAGGGCTGTACTTAAAATTTTTTGATGAAATTATGTTAAGTCGCCTATTTTCGAGGCATGGGCCTCTTGTTGTCATTCTTGCTAATTGTTGCACTGCTTATTCAGTGTTTCCTCTCCCCTAGCCTTCTAAAGTCCCCCCTGGCAATTCTCCCATGCTTTTGGCATATTTTTGAGAAATTTCATTTCTAAAATTTCCTGGGAGAGTTGCTTGGTTACAGAATGTTTTCTGTTATTTTCCCCATAGTTACGTTTTCACCCATGGGTGTATAACGTTTGTGTTCTGCATCTTCCATCTGATGTTCTACAGATTCTCCCCTGGGAGTCTCTGTTTTGCATCAGATAGAGTGTAATTGATGACTGATTCCGGGCCAGTTTTTTCAGTGCCTGGAGTCATGTTTTCTAGTGTGTTTACACTGTTTGTTTTCATTGGCAACAGCCTTTTTTGAGGGGGGCTGTTTGCCTTTGTGGTAGTTTATCTCATTATAAGATACATTTATATTATCCGAAAGTGTCTCATTAATTATTTTATATAAATTTAAAATTTTTGACCACACTTTGCCATCGGATCCATCGGGGCTCAACGTTACTTTTCAGCAACTTGGGCTTCTCTAAAAAATATTTTTTTCAAAATTATTTTGTTTTGCAATTGTTTTTTCATTTATTAATGGATCATGTTATTATGGATCTTTGTGTCGGGGGTTTTTGCGAGTAACTAGGACTTATTGTTGTTCTTTCACAATGAAGGGACGTTGTTCAAATTGTAATAGGAAGAAATCTTCCTCTGATTTTCATGATCATTGTATTAATTGTAGTCAGTGTTCTCGCATTAATCCCTGTCCTATATGTGAACATTGGGATGAGAAACATTGGAAACGTGTGTCACGATATGTTGTTTCTGGAGAAAGAGCGATGCCGGCTCTTTCTCCACAAGGTCACTCTACTCTCTCAGTTTCTATTTCAGAGGAACCAGAACAGGGTGATGTTTCCATGTTATCTTCTTCAAGTGTGCGTCCGTCGTCACAAATGAATTCAGAGCTAGCGGCAAAAGTGCTCATGGAGATTAGACAAATGTCGTCCGCTAGCTCGCCCGGTGTAGCGTCCATTCACCGAATGGTTCGGCAGCCGGGTTCGTCCGATGCGGTCCAAGAGGAAATTTTGGGTGATGCGAGCACTATAAACATAATAGATGCACACCCAGTGACGGCGGATAGTAAGCGAGAACGGAAGAAGCCTTTTAGTCCGGTTCCTAGCTCGTCCAGGTCCAGCCGGGCCGCGAGCGAGAGAGGTCCCTCTCTCGTACAACAACATCTGGGACCAGATGTTGTGGTACAAAATGTGTCTTTAGCGGAGCATACGTCCGTCGCTCGGGACGCTCCGTTGTATAAGCAGTCCGCAGAGACTGTTAAGGCTTCCTCTTCTCGTCAGCGCACACGACCGCACCTTGGCTGCGTGACCGCCGATATATTACCAGCTTCGCCGATGAAGGATTCTTCGGCGACCAGGTCACACCATCCGGCAGCCAGGGATTCGAGACCGATGGACTCCGGACGTTCGCATAGGAAAAGTATGCGGGAGCCATCTGATGCGGAGCTGCCCTCGGCGAAGCAGCGAAAGACTGCGCCTCCGCAGGTCTCGACGCCGGACATTCTTGTGCAGATAGCACAGCTTATCGCAGCATCCCAGCAGCCGACAGAAACGGTGTCGGATCGAGAATTATCCGACGGCGCTGGGTCGGTACGCTCCGCCGAAGCATCGGGGGCGGACGACCGGGAACATCGTGAGGTCCGACCGGATGGTGAAAGGGATACGGATGACTTGGAGCTATCCCTTTCGGAACAACATAAAGCTGCCGGGGACTTCATCCGGCACTTTCTCCCTCAAGTTGTTCCGTCGGGCCAGACTGCTGCGCTTCCGGACAAGAGAATTATAGCGTCATTGGACTCTGAATTTTTTGAGCGGTTCAGGGACATCGCTCCCGAGTTTCCGTCGCAGTCCAATAATGTTGCTAGAACATTTGAATTATTGAACGACGCTATATTTAAACTTGCTTCCAGGACGGGGAAAGCAGGTTTCTTGTCCGCTAATACTCTCAACCTGCCTTTCATTAATGCAAGGAATAAATTTGATATGGCAGGACAGGGTATACCGAGAGTTCCTCTGCATATGGACGACGAGGCGGAAGACTTAGAGCTATCATTACCGTCGTCAGCTTCTATTCCAACCGCGGTGTTGGAAACAGCTATTGCGTCTAACAGAGCCAATTTAGATGCCTTATCTTACGCAGATCACCTTACTAAGGCGTTATCACTGCGCCTTCAAGGGGAAGAGTTTCAGGATATACAATCCTCTTTAAGACTTCTTTCAAGGGCAGTAGCTTATTCCACGTGTAACTCCGCCCTTTCAGTGGCAAATCTGGAGTTGGTTAGACGTGACGCAGCCCTAGCTACATCCACACTAGTGGATTCTAAGGTGAAGAACTCTCTTAGAGTCGCTTCGGTCTCAGGAGAACTTCTCTTTGACGGCAAGCTTTCTGCTATTTATGATAAAATTAAAAAGAAAGCTAATGATTCTCTGTTGTTCAGATCGGCTTCTAAAAAGTCGGATACAGCAGACACGAATAAGACAGGCACTTCTGGGTCTAATGCGCCCAAGAGAGGTTCCTATAGAGGTTCCGGTGCGTCCTCTTGGTCTTATTCGAGAGACCGTCAGGATAGCGACTCTCGTTCGGGACGTCCTTCAGGCCGGGACAATCGGTCGGACGCCCCGAGGTCGACGAGGCGAGGTGCGGGTCGTGGAAGACGTGGTTTCTCCTACCGCAGGCCTCGCAGGTCCAGGAGGTGATGGCTTAAACCTCTATCGCGTTCCGGTTGGCGGAAGGTTGTCGAGTTTTTCACAAGAGTGGGCGTCGATTACAGACGACCCTTGGGTGAGAGGAGTGACTTCGGAAGGTCTAAAGATATCCTTCAAACGAAAGCCTCCATTAACTCGAAGTCCAAAGTGGACTCATCTTCCATCAAATCCACAGAAAAGAGACGCTCTGTTATCAGAGGTGCAGTCTCTTTAAATGAAGAACGCGGTAGAGGTCGTAGAAAACCAGGAATCTCTGGGATTCTACAGCCATCTGTTTCTGGTTCCAAAACCAGACGGCTCGTTCCGTCCAGTCATAGATTTGAGCTGGATAAACAAGCTGATCGTCGCTCCGAAGTTTTATATGGAGACGATTCGATCGGTCAGAGCGAGTATTCGGGTGAACGATTATGCTACGAGCATAGATCTCAAAGATGCGTACTTTCACGTCATGGTACATCCGACATTCCGAAAGTATCTACGCTTTGCAGTCCTGGGAGTGGTGTATCAATTCCGGGCGATGTGCTTCGGATTGAATCTAGCACCCTGGGCTTTCACTCGGGTAATGAACTCGGTAATGATCTACTTTCGAGCTCATTCGTCTGCGGTAACGTCGGCCTACCTGGACGATATTCTTCAGAGGTACGGCAACGAGTTAACGCTTCAGAACGATGTTCAGAATCTTCTTCTATTGCTCCGACGTCTCGGTTTTATAGTAAACGAGGAGAAGTCGGATCTGGTGCCGTCCAAGTCATTCACTCATCTGGGAATGAGCTTCGAGACGCACAACAATCTCGTTCGTCTGCCGTTAACCAGAGCGAAATTAGTCAGTTGTTACGCTCGCTATTGTCTGCACGCAGACAAAGTCACGGCGAGAGAATTTATGAGACTGATAGGTCTGTACGGAGCCGCCGCGGATCTCATTCCGATGGGGCGGCTACGCACACGTCCTCTTCAAATTTTCCTGACTCAGAATTGGAGTGTGAAAATTCATTCGCTCGATGTAGACGTTCTCTTGTCAGATCAAGTGAAACTAGAGATTCAGAATTGGGCAAACATTCAGTGGTTAACTCAAGGAGTTCCGCTGCAGTTGCCGGATCCGAGTTTTACCGTTATGACGGATGCCAGTCAAACAGGTTGGGGTGCATCATTAATCCCAACGGATTCGAGATGCCAGGGTCTTTGGGATCCGCAATTCCTGTGCAAGCACATAAACATCAAGGAAATGATGTCAATTTGGCTTGCGTTACGTCACTGGATGGACATTATTCACGATGCTCATGTCCAAATCCTATCCGACAATACGACAGTAGTGGCGTATATACGGAATCAGGGAGGCACTCATTCAGTTCCGTTGTTCAATCTAACGGAAAGAATCCTTCTGTTTGCGTTAGAACATCACGTTCTTCTTTCGGTCCGTCACATACCGGGTCGTCTGAATGTGCTAGCAGACTCTCTTTCACGAAAGGGTCGCTTGTTGCCGTCGGAGTGGACTCTCAACAAACAAGTATTCAATCAGATTTGCTACCAATGGGAACGGCCAATGATAGACTTATTTGCGACACATCTCAACAATCAGTTGCAGACGTATGTGTCTCCGTGTCCGGATCCAAGAGCATTTGCAGTAGACGCTCTGTCGATCCCTTGGGACGGAATGATAGGATATGCGTATCCTCCAGCGCCGTTAATTCAACAAGTATTGCTAAAGATAAAACAATCTCAATGCAAGATTCTGTTGGTAGCATCTCTGTCGCCACAGAGACCGTGGATAAATCTACTCAGGTGTCTGTTGTGGGACCTACCGCGGAAGCTTCCTCCACGAGAGGATCTTCTTTCGCAGGGGAAATCGCGCCAACTCCATCACAACCCGCAAGGTCTCAACCTTCACGTTTTTCCGTTGTGCGGTCCTTCTTGCATGGCAAGCACTTTACAGGACGAGCAGTGGACGCGATTTCTAACTGTAGGAGGACCTCCTCTTCGCTAAACTATGCGGCTAAGTGGAAGGTTTTTCGTCGTTGGTGTAGGGATCATTCTGTAGATATATTTGATCCCTCTATACCAGACATTGCAAACTTTCTAGTATACTTGTTTGACGAAATCAAACTGCAGCCTGTTACTATAAAGGGTTATAGATCTATGTTATCTGATACCTATGCACATCATGATAGTTTACAAATTGGATCTAATGTCTCTTTATCGAAATTGGTTAGAAACTTTTCGATAAATAGACCCAGAACTCTTAGATTAATTCCTAAGTGGAATTTAGCTTGGGTTCTCCTTAAATTGAAGGAAAAGCCATTTGAACCTCTTGGGACAGTAGATTTCAAATTCTTATCTTATAAGACAGCTTTTCTCTTAGCTTTCTCTTCTGCCAGAAGAGTCAGTGAGCTTCATGCACTATCGGTGGATGATTCTCATTATCGTAGTGTTGGGAACACTATCACCTTCACTACTAATGTCGGTTTTTTAGCTAAGAATCAGGCTCCTAATAAATATCCGGAACCTATTGTTATTAAGGCTCTTCCGTCTTCAGACGGGCATAGGCCTTTACTCTGTCCTGTTAGAGCACTACGTATCTATAAACAGAGATCTCAGTTTATCAGAAAGGGACGGAAACATTTCTTTCTGTCTTTGATGCCTAATAGAAAGGACATTTCAGTCCATTCTATTGCTAGATGGATTCAGTTAACTATCCGTACTGCTTATGAAGATTTATCTTCTTCTCAGCAGTCTGTGCTTAAGATTTCTGCTCATGAAGTAAGAGCTCTTTCTACTTCCTGGGCTTATGCTAATAGTGTTGCTATTACAGATTTAATGAAGGCTGCTTATTGGTCTCAGCCATCCACATTTACGAATTTTTATCTCAGAAATATTGAGCCCATTTCTGGAGACCTGCATTGTTTAGGTCCGTTATCTGTTGCTCAGAATGTCGTCCACTAAACAGTTGCAACTATAGTTATGCAGGCTTTCTGTTCCGGCAGTGACTCCATCCGGCTGCCCTCTTCGCTCTGGGCTATTTGACCCAGGGCAAGGGGAAGGGGGGGGGGGGGGGGGGGGGCGGGTGTTCCCTTAGGTCACCTGCTTTATAGTGAAAAGCAAGGGAATGCCTCCTCCAAGTCAGTATTTCTGAGTCGCTTCCGGGATGGTTTTAAAGTGTAATATTAATGTTTAAATTCATTCATGTCTTATTTTTAAAGTGTAGCTCGGTGTGAAGCATTTGTATATGTCAAGTGTCAAACGGGCTTTAATATACAATACTCGGACACTTTTAAATGATTATAAAGAGTCTCAATTCTCTGGACTACTTTATTTATTGGCTTGCTTTAAAAATAATTAGTATAAGGGTTATACTGGATGTTAATAGAGAACATGAATGTTATTGTGCTCAATTATTAAGGGTAGTGTATCTTTCTAATTTAATATTAAATAAGAAAGATACATGTAAAGCCTAATACTCCTTTTCTCCTTAAGGGGTTACCTCTTTACTATATAGTTGAGCTTATTGGATTTTCCTCTATGTCCTAGGCCCTCCAGCCTGTTTACTATTCAGCTAAGTCTGGGTCATTGGTACAGTATAAAAATGTTAAAAAATTTATAGTAATTTATATATTTTTTATACTTACCAATGACCCAGACGGGGATGGCCCTCCCTGGAGTTGGGAACTCTTGCCTCCCCGCTGAGTACATAGCGCTGACCAGGCACTGCCAGTAAGAATGATAATTGGCGCCAATTTCGGGACGACTGCGTCACTGCGCATGCGCAGTAGAGGCGTAGTATGGAGGTCCTTTAGGACATGATTTCTTTTTGTTTTGGATGGAAATTTTGGGGATTGGGGGGCAAAATTTGTGTTTGGCCCTGGTTTTGTTGGAGTTAGCACCAGCTAAGTCTGGGTCATTGGTAAGTATAAAAAATATATAAATTACTATAAATTTTTTAACTTTTCGATAAATAGGCCTAGAACTCTTAGGTTAATTCCTAAATGGAATTTAGCTTGGGTTCTATTGAAGCTTAAAGAAGCTCCTTTTGAACCTCTTAATACTGTAGACTTCAAATTTTTGTCATATAAGACAGCTTTTCTCTTAGCCTTTGCTTCTGCAAGAAGAGTTAGTGAGCTTCATGCTCTGTCTATTGATGATTCTCATTATCGTAGTGTTGGAAATACTATTACTTTAACTACTAATATGAGACTTTTGGCTAAGAATCAGGCTCCAAATAAGTATCCTGAGCTTATTGTCATCAAAGCTCTTCCATCTTCTGATGCCCGTGGGCCTTTGCTGTGTCCAGTTAGAGCTATGCGTATTTATAAACACAGATCAGAATTTATCAGAAAGGGGCGTAAACGCTTCTTTCTGTCCTTAATTCCCAATAGAAAGGACATATCTGTTCATTCTATTTCTAGATGGATTCAGTTAGCTATTCGTACTACTTATGAGAATTATCTTCCAATCAGCAGTCCGTGCTTAAGATTTCAGCGCATGAAGTTAGGGCGCTGTCAACATCTTGGGCTTTTCTAACAGTATTGCTATTACAGATCTCATGAAGGCTGCTTACTAGTCACAGCCTTCTACCTTCACTAATTTTTATCTTAGAAATATAGAGTCTATTTCTGGCGACCTTAGGTGTTTAGGTTCGTTATCTGTTGCTCAGAATGTCGTCCACTAAACGATTACAGCTATAGTTATGTAGGCTTTCTATCCCAGCAGTGACGCTGTCCTGCTGCCATCTTCGTTCTGCGGTGATTTGACCCAGAGCAAGGGGAAGGGGGGGATGGTGTTCCCTTATATCACTGGCTTTATAGTGAAAAGCAAGGGAATATATTCTCCTGAGTCAGTAATTCCGAGTTGGTGCTGGGATGGTTTTAAAGTGTAAAGCTAATGTTTATCTCATTTATGTAATATTTTTAAAGTGTAGCTCGGTGTGAAGCATTTGTATATGTCACGTGTCATACGAGCGTTAATATACAATCCTCGGACACTTTTAAATGAGTATAAAGAGTCTCATTCTCTGGACTATCTTTATTTATTGGCTTTCCTTTAAGGAATTAGTATAATGGGTTATACTGGATGTTAATAGAGATCATAGATGTTATTCTTCTCAATTATTGATTGATGTGTCTTACATATGTAAATCCTTCTCTCCTATTCTCCTTAAGGGGATTTATTCTTTATGCATAATTGAGCCTATTGGATTTTCCTTTATGTCCTAGGCCCTCCAGCCTTTTTTCTATTCAGCTAAGTCTGGGTCATTGGGTACAGTATAAAAATATGAAAAAATTTAAAGTAATTTATATATTTTTTATACTTACCAATGACCCAGACGGGGATGGCCCTTCCATGAGTTGGGAACTCACTACCTCCCTGCTGATTATATAACATTTAGCAGGCACTGGTTGGAAGATTGAGGCTTTGGCGCCAATTTCAGTACTTCCTTGACACTGCGCATGCGCAGTAGGCAAAAGTATGGAGGACCATATAGGACATCAGTTTTTTTTATTTGGGTGCAAATTTTGGAGATTGGGGGCAAAATTTGTGTTTGTCCCTGAATATTTAAGAGTTAGCACCAGCTAAGTCTGGGTCATTGGTAAGTATAAAAAATATGTAAATTATTTTAAATTTTTTCATATTTCTTGTTTGGAACTTACTTTAGTGATGCAGGTTCACTTTTTTCAAAGAGACTCAGTAAGTCAAAATTTGGGCTACACTCAATATTTCTATTTTCAGATTTAATGGGCAGATGTGAAGATATTTGTCATATAGTATATAACTGGGTCATAAGTATTTCATTTATGCCGGAATTTTTTTTTTTTTTGGCCGGGGGAGGGGGGTGGAAGGTGGGGATAGAGAGAACCACAGTAGTTGAAAACAAAAACAAAAATTCACAGAACAGAGCTTGCTAGAAAGCTTTCCCAGGACCAGCAGAAATGAATGGCCAAAACCAAAAAACATTGCCTTTGGTTATGTCATAGCAAATCAATTGCTGTTGATCAGTTACTGATTCACTCATCTCTTTTGACAACTTGAGCCAGATGAGCGTTTTAGGCTCCCTTGAGCCTCTGGTTTTATTCCTGAGAATTTTCTTTAAGTTTTATTTCTCTCAACTCATGTCTGATCTTCAGCAGCCATGAAGTGATTGTAGAAGAACTGCGAGAATTTTTTTTAAGTTGAACAATTGAAATTTCTGAGCATTTGTGGGATTTAATTAAACTCATTTTAAAAAAAATATTATTTTTCTTCAGATTACTGCTAGTCATGAACTGATTGTAGGAGAAATGCAAGAGAACAGTTTTTTTTAAAGTTTGACATCTACATGTGTTGTACTTGAAACTGAAAAAATATGGGTTTTTTTCCCCACGTAATTTTTGGTTCTATTTTGTTGGGAGGGGGGGGGGGGGGCAGCATACTGGGAGAAACCTGATTACTGTTGTGATTTCAGTGTTTGTGAATAGAATGCAGTTTGAATAAGGATACAGAACCAGCTGAGATGTGGGGGGGGGGGGGGGGGGAGAGGGGGGAGGAGGGCAGTAGCAGGAAAGGGCTGGGGGTAAAAAAAAGGGAGATGAAGTATTTGAACCAGTGTTTTTTAGCTTAACTTGACAAAGTCAAGATAAGCTATTGCCATCACACGTGCAGAAGTCTGGTAGTCTGTGAGTCTGTTCACGTTCTCCTTTAGCACAGGCTACATCACGTAGTTCTTGTCTGATCGTCAAGAAATTTCATATGCAGGTTTGAGGTCATGTTTAGATGAGAATGTCCCCTTTTGGTTGCGATCGGTCAACCGTGATGGCTGCCCAAAACCCGAAAACCTTTAGCACAGTCTACAGGTCATATTTAATGAAGGGATTTCAATATAACTTGGTAGGATGCCTCTGTATAATATCTAGATGAGAACGTCCCCTTTTGGTCATGATCTGTCAACCATGGTGGCTGACCAAGCCCGAAAACCAAAAACTTTTAGCACAGTCTACAAGTCATATTTAATATGGAGGGATTTCATTGTAACTTTGAGGATGACTCCGTATGATGTCTAGATGAGAATTTCCCCATTTGGTCGCGATCTGTCAACCGTGATGACTGCCCGAGCCCACAACCCGAAAACATTTAGCACAGTCAACAGGTCGTATTTATGGAGGGATTTCCGTTGTACCTTGGTAGGTTGACTCCATTTAAGGTCTCGATAAGAATGTCCCCTTTTGGTCATGATTGATCGACTGTCACGGCTACAGGGGCCCGAAGCCTGTAAACCTTGAGCACAGTCTGTTGGCCGTATTTATGAAGGGATTTCATTGTAACTTGGTAGGATGACTCCAGATAATGCCTAGATGAGAACGTCCCCATTTGGTTGCGATCATTCAACCATGACCGCTGCCCGAGCCCTAAACCCGAAAAACTTTAGCAGTCTACAGGTCGAATTAATGAGTTAATCTGCTTATTGTTAGCTCACCTGATTGAAAGTCAGGGTGAGCTATTCTGAGAGAGGACAATTTGAACCAAATTTAATATGAGATATTATTGGGTTATAAGTACTCAATTTATGCCAAAAACATTTTTCCTGCAGCCCTGTGGGAACCTCAGGATCCAAAAATAGAAGAAAACGAAAACGTCCATATCTCCAAAACTGCACAGCACTGAGAATTTTTATTTGGTGTGAGGCTTCCTTGGGACCAACAGAAAGGAATGGTAAAAAAAATTGCCATCGATTTTGTCATAAGGTACTTTTTCGGGACTTTGAAAAAATGCTGAGTCAGCATTTTTTAACACTGTGGGCAATGGGAAAAAATTAAAGAATCGTTTGCTTTCAAACCACTGCTCTAAAAGCTTTCATATTTTACATATAACATCTTTGGAACATTGATTCACATATTTGAAGTTGTTGAAATCAAATGTTGAAATCAAATCCCTCGGTCCATATTTGGGTTCCCTATGGGAGCCCAAATGTTCAAATTAGTGCAGTATGAGGAATATTCTTTAAAAATCTTCTTCTTCAAATCTACCAATAAGAATCTTTTGATATTTGGTATTCAGCATGCTAAGGGGGGTGAGATTCAAGTTTGTTCCAGCCAAGTCACGGGGTTCATATTTAGGCTGAGAATTTGGGGTCCTGGTCCGGACTTAGAAATTTTGGACCAAAATCCAGAAATTAGTTTTTTGTTTTTTTATGCGTTTTGGTCAGTTTCAAGAAGAAAAAAAAATTTGGTCTCAAAATATTTTGTTTGGGACTTCGAAAATTTCCGAACAAAAATAAAAAAAAATCTGTTTTTTATGCGTTTATCTCAATTTTGGGATGTAAAAGTGCAGGAACTGAAAATAAAAGGAAAATCCTGTGTATTGTTTGGGCACAATCGCTTCATCTAGTTGGTATATTCTTTTCTTAGGAGGGGCGTATGCAGCTTATTCAAGTCAAGTCCCTGGTTTGATATTTAGACTACCATGTCAGGTGAGCGCCCTCAGGTCCCCTGGGGCCTCTTGTTAGCTCACCTGACTGAAAGTCAGGGTGAGCTTTTCTTATCACTCTTCGTCCGTCGTCCATCTTCTGTCGTCCGTCGTCAAGGTGGTGTTTGAGCCTCTTTCTCCTAAACCACTGGCCACATTTTAATTAAATTTCATGTAAATAGTGGTTATATAGGGGTATTTTGATTTTTATCCAAATTAGTTTTCGGCTCAGATTGAGCAGAGGTGTGGGGAAAAAATGGCCAAATTTTTTGAAAATCTTCTTCTAATGAACCACCAGTAGCAGAGACTTGATATGTGGTATACAGAGTCCTTTTGAGGTTCAGAATCAAATTTGTTCAAGAGAAGTTTGCCGGGCATTATTTGCCTTCATTATGGGAGAGGCAAAAATTTTGGCCACGCCTAAAATTTCTATTTTCTGAACCGTGAGGTCGATTTGAACCAAATTTGATATAAGATGATAATGGGTCATAAGTAGTTGATTGATGCAAAAAAAAATTTTCTCATTGCCCCGTGGGAACATCGGGAGCTAAAATTAGGAAAAACCTTCAAACTGCCATATCTCCAAAACTACACGGCACAGAGAATTCTTATTTTGTATAAAGCTTACTTTTATCCAGTAGAATAGAATGGTTAAAAAAAATCCCTATCGGTTTGATCACAAGGTACTTTTTTCAGGACTTTGAAAAAGTGCTGAGTCAGCACTTTTTAACACTGGAGACAATGGGAAAAACATTAAAAAATCTTCTTCTCCAGGTCCAGCAGGCAGAATCTTTTGATATTTGGTTTGCAACATTGTAGGGTGGATCTGATTCAAGTTTGTTCAAATTGGCTCCCTGGGTTTATATTTGGGCTCAGTATAGGAGCCCGATTTCGAACTTAGTGCATTTCAGGCAAATTTCTTAAAAAATCTTCTTCTTCTCCAGATCCAGCAGGCAGAATCTTTTGATATTTGGTATGCAACATTGTGGGGTGGATCTGATTCAAGTTTGTTCAAATCGGCTCCCTAGCTTCATATTTGGGCTCACTATAGAAGCTCAAATTCGAACTTAGTGCATTTCAGGCAAATTTCTTCAAAAATCTTCTTCTCCAGATCCAGCAGGCAGAATCTTTTGATATTTGGTATGCAACATTGTGAGGTGGATCTGATTCAAGTTTGTTCAAATCGGCCCCCTGGATTCATATTTGGGCTCCTATAGAAGCCCGAATTCGAACTTAGTGCATTTCAGGCAAATTTCTTAAAAAATCTTCTTCTCCAGATCCAGCAGGCAGAATCTTTTGATATTTGGTATGCAACATTGTGGGGTGGATCTGATTCAAGTTTGTTCAAATCGGCTCCCTAGATTCATATTTGGGCTCACTATAGAAGCTTGAATTCGAAGTTAGTGCATTTCAGGCAAATTTCTTCAAAAATCTTCTTCTCCAGATCCAGCAGGCAGAATCTTTTCATATTTGGTATACAACATTGCGGGGTGGATCTGATTCAAGTTTGTTCAAATCGGCCTCCTGGATTCATATTTGGGCTTACTATAGAAGCCCGAATTCCAACTTAGTGCATTTTAGGCAAATTTATTAAAAAATCTTCTTCTCCAGATCCAGCAGGCAGAATCTTTTGATATTTGGTATGCAACATTGTGGGGTGGATCTGATTCAGGTTTGTTCAAATCGGCTTCCTAGATTCATATTTGGGCTCACTATAGAAGCTTGAATTCGAACTTAGTGCAATTCAGGCAAATTTCTTAAAAAATCTTCTTCTCCAGATCCAGCAGGCAGAATCTTTTCATATTTGGTAAGCAACATTGTGGGGTGGATCTGATTCAAGTTTGTTCAAATCGGCCCCCTGGGTTTATATTTGGGCTCAGTATAGGAGCCCAAATTTGAACTTAGTGCATTTCACGCAAATTTCTTAAAAAATCTTCTTCTCCAGATCCAGCAGGCAGAATCTTTTTATATTTGGTATGCAACTTTGTGGGGTGGATCTGATTCAAGTTTGTTCAACTCGACCCCCCTGGGTTTATATTTGGGCTCAGTATAGGAGCCCAAATTTGATCTTAGTGCATTTCAGGAAAATTTCTTTGAAAATCTTCTTCTCAAGATCCAGCAGGCAGAATCTTTTGATATTGGGTATGCCCCATGCTTAAGGGGGTGAGATTCAAGTTTGTTCAAGCCAACTCACTGGGTTTATATTTGGGCTCACTGTGGTAGCCCGAATTATAACTTAGTTCAAAATGATGAATTTTCTTTAAAAATCTAATTCAGATCCAGCAGTCGGAATGTTTTGATATTTGGTATGCAGCATCCTTAGGGGGGTGAGATTCAAGTTTGTTCAAGCCATGTCCCTGGGTCCATATTTGGACTCACTGTGGGAGCTCGAATTGTAACTTAGTTCAAAATGAGGAATTTTCTTTAAAAATCTTCTTTTTCAGATCCAGCAGTCGGAATGTTTTGATATTTGGTGTGCAGCATCCTTAGGGGGGTGAGATTCAAGTTTGTTAAAGCCAAGTCCCTGGGTTCATATATGGCCTCCCTGTGGGAGCCTGAATTCTAACTTAGTTCAATATGAGGAATATTGTTTAAAAATCTTTTTAGCTCACCTGACTGAAAGTCAGGGTGAGCTTTTCTGATCACTTTTCGTCCGTCGTCCGTCGTGAAGGTCGTGTTTGGGCCTTTTTCTCCCAAACCACTAGCCGTATATTAATGAAATTTCAGGTGAGTAGGGGTTATATAAGGGCATTTTGATTTTTTATCAAATTAGGTTTCGGCTCATATTGAGCAGAGGGATGGGGCAAAAATGCTCCAATTCTTAAAAAATCTTCTTCTCAAGAATCAGCAATAGCAGAGACTTGATTTATGGTATGCAGCTTCCTTTTGAGGTGTAGACTCAAGTTTGTTCAAGAGAAGTTCGAGGAGCTATATTTGACGAAGTTAAAGGAGGGGCAAAAATTTTGGCCATGCCCCAAATTTCTATTTTCCAAACCGCGAAGCCGATTTGAACCAAATTTTATGTGAGTGCTTATTGGGTCATAAGTACCTAATTTATGCAGAAATTGTTTTTTCCCATAGCCCCGTGGGAACCACAGGAGCTAAAAATAGAAAAAAATTAAAACGCCCATATCTCCAAAACTACATGGCACTAAGAATTCTTATTTGTTGTGAAGCTTCTTAGGACCAACAGAATGGAATGGTAAAAAAAAATTGCCATCGGTTTTATCATGGGGTACTTTTTGGGGACTTTGAAAAAGTGCTGAGTCAGCATTTTTTAACACAGTGGGTAATTGGAAAAACATATAAGACAACTTTTCTCCCAAACCACTGCTCCAAAAGCTTTCAAATTTCACAAATAACATCTTTGGAAGATTGTTTCACATGTTTATTGAAATGAATTGCCTGGGTCGATATTTGGGCTCTCTATGGGAGCCCAAATGTTTAAATTAGTGCAGTATGAGGAGTATTTTTTAAAAATCTTCTTCAGATCTACCAATAAGAATCTTTTGATATTTGGTGTGCAGCATCCTTAGGGGGGTGAGATTCAAGTTTGTTGAAGCCAAGTCCCTGGGTTCATATTTAGGCTGAAAATTTGGGGTCCCGTTGCGGACTTAGAAATTTTGAACCAAAATCCAGAAATTTTTTTTGTTTTTTTTATGCGTTTCGGTCAATTTTAAGACAAAATAAAAAATTTTTTTACACTGAAAATTTGGGGTCCGGGTGGGACTTAGAAAATTTTGGACCAAAATATGGAATTTTTTGGTTTTTGTTTTTTATGCATTTCTGTCAATTTTAAGACAAAAACAAAAAAAAAAAATTTTCCTGAAAATTTGGGGTCCAGGTGGGACTTCGAAAATTTTGGACCAAAATCTGGAATTTTTTTTTTTTGTTTTTCATGCGTTTCTGTCAATTTTAAGACAAAAAAAAAATTTTTTTTTTCCCCTGAAAATTTGGAGTCAGGGTGGGACTTTGCAAATTTTGGACCAAAATCCAAAATTTTTTTTTTTGTTTTTTATGCATTTCTGTCAATTTTAAGACAAAAAAAAATAAATTTTTTTCCCCTGAAAATTTGGGGTCTGGATGGGACTTCGAAAATTTTGGACCAAAATCCGGAATTTTTTTTTTTGTTTTTTATGCGTTTCTGTCAATTTTAAGACAAAAAAAAGGTTTTTTTTTCTCTGAAAATTTGGGGTCTGGGTGGGACTTCGAAAATTTTGGACCAAAATCCGAAAAAAAATTTTAAGACAAAAAAAAAATATAATTTTTTCCCCTGAAAATTTGGGGTCCAGGTGGGACTTAGAAACTTTTGGAGCAAAATCCGGAAATTAGTTTTATCGTTTTTTATGCGTTTTAAGAAGAAGAAAAAAATTTAGGCTGAAAGTATTTTGTTTGGGAAAAAAATCTGTTTTTTATGCGTTTATCTCAATTTTGGGATGTAAAAGTGCAGGAACTGAAAATAGAAGGAAAATCCTGTGTATTGTGTGGGCACAATCGCTTCATCTAGTTGGTATATGCTTTTCTTAGCAGGGGCGTATGCAGCTTATTCAAGTCAAGTCCCTGGTTTGATATTTAGACTACCATGTCAGGTGAGCGCCCTCAGGCCCCCTGGGGCCTCTTGTTTCTGTTTGTCATGACATGCCATATCTCCTTAGCCTCTTTGAGCCCTATTGACTTTAAACACTGTATGTATGTGTATTTCTAACCAATATGACTAAATGGAATGTTTGGTAGCAATATTTTGCATTATTTACAGAGAATCGGCAATTGTGTTTTAAGACAGGTGTTGGTAAAACAGAGTGTTGGAGCATTCTATGGTAGAAGGGAAGTAACTCAAAATGCCACCTATCAAAAACCATGTATAGCTTGGATCCATCTGCTAGTTTGTAATAATGCAATTTTCATTTGGCAGTGTTTGTTCTTTCACACCATTGCATCCACTGATTTCAGCTTTTAATCACAGGAATTTTTAAATTTTATTTTCTACAAAGTTGCAGGGAAATGGTCTTTCAAAAATGCTCTCATGTTTTCACTTTTGGCATTGAATTGCAATATAAGGAGGTTCAGATTCAACACTTTATGTTTCAATAAACTTATTTGGTTGTGTGAAAGACTACATTCTATTAGTTATTATTGTCTCTTTATCAGGTTTTGAAAATATTCCATGCCAAATTGCCGCTTTTGTTCCAAGGGGAGATGGCCCCGGGGAATTGAATCTGAACAAGAAGTTTTCCAAGTCTGAGTTGAGATCAATGTGTCTATCAACCTCTTATGCACTAATAGCTGCTGATGAAGCTCTTTCTGATGCTAACTGGTCTCCAGTGGATAAAACTGACAGGCAGAGAACAGGTTTATAACTTAATATATCATTTACAAGTGGATAATTACAGTATGGGGAGAGTACATTGTCACTATAAAACACCCATGAAGTGGAGAATCCACTTCAAAAATAACCCTAAAAAATCTGAAAAAACATAAGAAATGTAAGCAAAGTTTGCTACATTGTATTATTGGGCTAATATGTCGGAAAACTTGGCTCGAAAGTGAAAGTTACCAAATCTGCCCGAATTGTCAGTGCATTTCTCATTCTTTCATACTATTATTACTACCTGTTAGGAGGACAGACAATGACGATATGTACATTATCCAAACGAACTTACTGATTTACATGCATAGAATTTGAGATTGGATGGATTCTGCCACTCTGTCGTCACTTTTTGGAACTCTTTACTGTTTGTTTGGTTCATTGTGTGGGAAATAAATACCAGATAAACAGTCAGAAATTTGGTGCGAAGGCTGCAAGGAGTCATTTCAACAGACAAACTTTCTCAAATCATGGACCATTTATGTCATTCGTCTTTGGTCAGGGTGAGTTTGTTTACTTAATACTCTTAAAAAGGGTATGATTAGTCAATTACTGTCGGTTATCTCAGATGATTAGGTGATAAGGTCACACAAAGTAGATCTTCTGTTTCTCAGGCTATTATTTGTAGAATTTCATTTGGGCGAGCTGTTTTTAGCTCACCTGAGCGAAGCTCAAGGTGAGCTTTACTAATCGCTTTCCATCCGTCGTCCGCCCATCGTCTGTCGTCGTCCGGCGTAAACTTTACAAAACCAACTTCTCCGAAGAAACCACTGCCCAATATTTTTCAAATGTTCGGTAAATGTTTATTACCTAATATCAATTCAGATTTGTTCAAATGAAGTTGCCCCTCCTCCTGGGTGGGGCCACGACCCCAAGGGGCACCAAAATCTTTGAAAATCTTCTTCTCATGAACCAGCTGTAGCAGAAACTTGATATTTGGTGTGCAGCTTCCTTTTGAGGTGTAGAATCAAATTTGTTCAAGAGAAGTTTGTCGGGCATTATTTGCCTTCGTTATGGGAGGGGCAAAAATTTTGACCACGCCTAAAATTTCTATTTTCTGAACCGTGAGGTCAATTTGAACCAAATTTGATATGAGATGATAATTGGTCATAAGTAGTTGATTGATGCCAAAAATTTTTTTCTCATTGCCCCGTGGGAACCTCGGGAGCTAAAAATAGGAAAAACCTTAAAACTGCCATATCTCCAAAACTACACGGCACAGAGAATTCTTATTTTGTATAAAGCTTACTTTTATCCAGTAGAATAGAATGGTTAAAAAAAATCCCTATCGGTTTGATCACAAGGTATTTTTTTCAGGACTTTGAAAAAGTGCGGAGTCAGCACTTTTTAACACTGTAGGCAATGGAAAAACATTGAAAAATCTTCTTCTCCAGATCCAGCAGGCAGAATCTTTTGATATTTGGTATGCAACATTGTAGGGTGGATCTGATTCAAGTTTGTTCAAATCGGCCCCCTGGGTTCATATTTGGGCTCAGTATAGGAGCCCGATTTCGAACTTAGTGCATTTCAGGCAAATTTTTTAAAAAATCTTCTTCTCCAGATCGAGCAGGCAGAATCTTTTGATATTTTGTATGCAACATTGTGGGGTGGATCTGATTCAAGTTTGTTCAAATCGGCTCCCTAAATTCATATTTGGGCTCACTTTTGAAGCTCGAATTCGAACTTAGTGCATTTCAGGCAAATTTCTTCAAAAATCTTCTTCTCCAGATCCAGCAGGCAGAATCTTTTCATATTTGGTATGCAACATTGTGGGGTGGATCTGATTCAAGTTTGTTCAAGTCGGCTCCCTAGATTTATATTTGGGCTCACTATAGAAGCTTGAATTCGAACTTTGTGCATTTCAGGCAAATTTCTTCAAAAATCTTCTTCTCCAGATCCAGCAGGCAGAATCTTTTGATATTTGTTATGCAACATTGTGGGGTGGATCTGATTCAAGTTTGTTCAAATCGGCCCCCTGGATTCATATTTGGGCTCACTATAGAAGCCCGAATTCGAACTTAGTTAGTGCATTTCAGGCAAATTTCTTAAAAAATCCTCTTCTCCAGATCGAGCAGGCAGAATCTTTTGATATTTGGTATGCAACATTGTGGGGTGGATCTGATTCAAGTTTGTTCAAATCGGCTCCCTAAATTCATATTTGGGCTCACTTTTGAAGCTCGAATTCGAACTTAGTGCATTTCAGGCAAATTTCTTCAAAAATCTTCTTCTCCAGATCCAGCAGGCAGAATCTTTTCATATTTGGTATGCAACATTGTGGGGTGGATCTGATTCAAGTTTGTTCAAGTCGGCTCCCTAGATTTATATTTGGGCTCACTATAGAAGCTTGAATTCGAACTTTGTGCATTTCAGGCAAATTTCTTCAAAAATCTTCTTCTCCAGATCCAGCAGGCAGAATCTTTTGATATTTGTTATGCAACATTGTGGGGTGGATCTGATTCAAGTTTGTTCAAATCGGCCCCCTGGATTCATATTTGGGCTCACTATAGAAGCCCGAATTCGAACTTAGTTAGTGCATTTCAGGCAAATTTCTTAAAAAATCCTCTTCTCCAGATCGAGCAGGCAGAATCTTTTGATATTTGGTATGCAACATTGTGGGGTGGATCTGATTCAAGTTTGTTCAAATCGACTCCCTAGATTCATATTTGGGCTCACTATAGAAGCTCGAATTCGAACTTAGTGCATTTCAGGTATATTTCTTAAAAAATCTTCTTCTCCAGATCCAGCAGGCAGAATCTTTTCATATTTGATAAGCAACATTGTGTGGTGGATCTGATTCAAGTTTGTTCAAATCGGCCCCCTGGATTC
The DNA here is from genome assembly GCA_031216915.1 of Pictodentalium vernedei. Classification (NCBI taxonomy): domain Eukaryota; kingdom Metazoa; phylum Mollusca; class Scaphopoda; order Dentaliida; family Dentaliidae; genus Pictodentalium; species Pictodentalium vernedei. The sequence continues at coordinate 258,658,940 of CM062294.1, forward strand.
ATATTTGGGCTCACTATAGAAGCCCGAATTCGAACTTAGTGCATTTCAGGCAAATTTCTTAAAAAATCTTCTTCTCCAGATCGAGCAGGCAGAATCTTTTGATATTTGGTATGCAACATTGTGGGGTGGATCTGATTCAAGTTTGTTCAAATCGACTCCCTAGATTCATATTTGGGCTCACTATAGAAGCTCGAATTCGAACTTAGTGCATTTCAGGCAAATTTCTTAAAAAATCTTCTTCTCCAAATCCAGCAGGCAGAATCTTTTGATATTTGGTATGCAACATTGTGGGGTGAATCTGATTCAAATTTGTTTAAATCGACTCCCTAGATTCATATTTGGGCTCACTATAGAAGCTCGAATTCGAACTTAGTGCATTTCAGGTACATTTCTTAAAAAATCTTCTTCTCCAGATCCAGCAGGCAGAATCTTTTCATATTTGATTTGGTATGCAACATTGTGGGGTGGATCTGATTCAAGTTTGTTCAAATCGGCGCCCTGGATTCATATTTGGGCTCACTATAGGAGCCCGATTTCGAACTTAGTGCATTTCAGGCAAATTTCTTAAAAAATCTTCTTCTCCAGATTGAGCAGGCAGAATCTTTTGATATTTTGTATGCAACATTGTGGGGTGGATCTGATTCAAGTTTGTTCAAATCAGCTCCCTAAATTCATATTTGGGCTCACTTTTGAAGCTCGAATTCGAACTTAGTGCATTTCAGGCAAATTTCTTCAAAAATCTACTTCTCCAGATCCAGCAGTCAGAATCTTTCGATATTTGGTATGCAACATTGTGGGGTGGATCTGATTCAAGTTTGTTCAAATCGGCCCCCTGGGTTTATATTTGGGCTCAGTATAGGAGCCCAAATTGGAACTTAGTGCATTTCAGGCAAATTTCTTTGAAATCTTCTTCTCAAGATTCAGCAGGCAGAATCTTTTGATATTGGGTATGCACCATGCTTGGGGGGGGGGGGGGGGGGGGGGGAGGGAGGGGGGGGAGATTCAAGTTTGTTCAAGCCAAGTCCCTGGGTTCCTATTTGGGCTCACTGTGGTAGCCCGAATTATAACTTAGTTCAAAATGAGGAATTTTCTTTAAAAATCTTCTTCAGAATGTTTTGATATTTGGTATGCAGCATCCTTAGGAGCATCCTTGGGGGTGAGATTCAAGTTTGTTCAAGCCATGTCCCTAGGTCCATATTTGGACTCACTGTGGGAGCTCGAATTGTAACTTAGTTTAAAATGATGAATTTTCTTTAAAAAATCTTCTTCTTCAGATCCAGCAGTCGGAATGTTTTGATATTTGGTGTGCATCATCCTTAGGGGAGGGGGTGAGATTCAAGTTTGTTAAAGCCAAGTCCCAGAGTTCATATATGGGCTCCCCGTGGGAGCCTGAATTATAACTTAGTTCAATATGAGGAATATTCTTTAAAAATCTTTTTTTTTAGATCCACTGGTTAGAATCTTTGGATATTTGGTATAAGCTTTTCTTAGGAGGAGCAGATGCAACTTGTTGAAATCAATTCTCTGGGTTGATATTTAGGCTACCATGTCAGGTGAGCGCCCTCAGGCCCCTTGGGGCCTCTTGTTTATTTTATTTTTTATTTCTGTAATTATTTCTTTGCCATCAAAAGTTCATGTTCTTGGTTTATGTTTTAGGCCTCATTATCTATGGAATAGCATGGGTGGTGGTGTATTTTGTCCCTTGAGAGCAAGAAGGCTTTGCAATGCTAAAGAATTGCAAAGCCTTCTTGTACTCAAGGGACAAATTTATCAATTTTTTTAACTTGGGTAAAATATCAGACATAAACCAGTTAATTTTTATTTTTTTTAAGTTTACATTGGTTATAAAAAGAGAGCATGCAGCTGCCAAAAGGACCCATGTGCGAGAGCCTGAGAAACATATTTTTAATTTTTTTAGGCCTAAGAAAAATTAGTAATTGTAACAACCCTGATACCATCATTTCAAGACATGTTGACAGTAAATATAAAACTGACAATTCCAGTACAGAGTTGTAGAGAGGGAAGATTATATGTTTCTTAATACTTAATATGACTGGATGATGACACTTGCAAAAACCTTTCTTGAATGATTGAAAATTTTCATTTTTGCTTTAAAAACACAGCTTATAAACCCCTTCAATGGAGGTCAAAAAATATGTTTTGAAGGCAAAATATAATGAAATCCTGACTGCACTTCAATGAATAACACTAGATGGATATGCCCATTACCTTCACCATTTATGCAATGTATCGGTTGTACCCATCTGCATAATAAACCATTTGGGTAGTTAAAAAAGAAAAATTCAGAAGATTTCAACAAAACCATATGGTGTGATCCCCTCATTCGAAGAAGCTCATCAAGCATGTTCCAATGAGGGTGTCACATGATATGGTTTTGTTGAATTTTTTGACAAAAATATAATTAAACAACAAAGTTTCACATCTTGTGCATTGGGTAATTGGTTTATGTAAAGGGTTAATCAGTTCGGGTAAGGGTATTTTCCACTCATTGGATATTATATTTTCTTGAGAAAACCTTTTTTTCTGTCAACAGGAATGTTAGTTCAAACTTGGAAGTAGCAATATCGCCCACAGTAAAACATCTCATTTGGAGAATACTTAGCGACCTATTAATGTGGTGGAATGTCCCATAACCTCGCACAGTGTAAACAAACCTCTTCTTGTGCCTGATTGAAGTTCTGAGAAGTTTGTATTTCTTCCATTTTCACCAGAACAATTTGCCTACATCATGGGAATCCATTTTGAAATTTTCAAGTGTTTCCATTTTAAACATTTTGAGAGAAACTGTTTGTTTATTGGCGTTTAACCCTTAAGGGCCTGGAGATTTTTATACGTTTTCGATATACGTTGAAAGTTTACCTTCCGTGGCTTTGCAGTTGTTTCTAGACAAGTCTTGGCTGCCTACAGAGGCAGTCAAGACTTGCCTAGAAACAATGGGCAAGATACTTAAAAAACAAGTTTTGAGTTTACCCAAATAATACATGTTGGGGCACCTGTTTCTTTGTATTAAAAAGTTATCAAAAAAGGAATTAGGCCCTTAAGGGTTAAGAGTATTTTCAGCAGCCAGGGTCTGGTTGTATTGGACAGTTTTATGGGTGGAGGAAGCTGGAGTACCTGAAACGAACCACTGAGAAGTGGCAAGCAACTGTTAAACTCTTTCTGACCTGGCACAAGCAGTGTTAGCAGAGGTTGATGGCACCATAGATGTGCAGTACACCTTAGTACAGACTGTGACCATGTGCCCATGTGGACAATCAGGATTAAATATCTTGCCCAAGGATACAGCACAGATGGTGCTGGTCCAGATAAAACATCAACCTTTCGGCTTAAAGTCCAATACTCAAACCAATGAGAAACCATGCTCCCAGAAAAACTGTTGAAATGGATGTGATGGACATGTGACATCTGCACTTGTCAATGAAATTCCCAGACAAAGTTTATTCTTGGTAGTCAGTGTATGGAAAACTTTGGCTTCTTGTACTTTCTTTTGGAATTAAAAATAGTTTAGTGAATCACTGAATTCAATGTAAATTTTACTGAATGTCAATACGTTTGAATTTGAAGCTGAAAGAAGCAGGTTTTTTCACTGTTAGTTTTACAAAAGCACATACCATGGCAACAACCATATAATTTATTGTTCATCACTTTTAAACACAAAAGGCCAATCCTTGAGACATGTGTCCACATTGCTTTGAGCTTGGAACTTGAGATTCAAAGATTGATGCTTTGATCCTGACCCACGTCATCTGCATTGTGCCTGTGGGCAAAATGCTTCTACCCATCTGCCTCTGGGTGCATCGTGGCGGCGCTGTGTACGCATGGCAAGAGAATAGTACCTTCAGTGGTTGTTATCCCTGCTCATGGTGGGTTTGTAAGAAGGAGAGTCTGACAGTTACAGTACAGTTGCCGTGGAATGGTCAAACTCCACTCGTGGTCAGTGTTGCCCACAGGTGCTTTGCTCAATCAATAATCAGTTTTCAGCAAATATTCAGTGAAAGAAGCACTGGGTCATTGAATATTTGATGGCAACTCCATTTGTTTTATGTTGGAGACTCACTGCTAACGCATACATGGAAATATTGCCCACATGTGGATTTTAACCTTTCCATGATGGCCGTATTCTACTCACCATTGCTTGGTGGTTCTTTGGCTTCCTTCACCAGGTGAAGTGGCCAACACAATATGACCTTTTCTGTTGAGAGTGTTGTTGAACCCCAGAAAACAAAGAAATATAAGGTAACTGAAAAACAGATATCTAATCCACATCTTGTGTTTTCAGTTTTCATGCTGATGTAAAGATTGTATGGTGGTGATATGACTGGCTTTTAAAAAACAAAAAAAACAACAAAACAGTTATTGTTTACAATGGCATGGCAGGGATTCGAACTCACGAACAAAAAAACAAAATCCAGCATCCTTGATACCATGGCACACGGAAATTTGGTAGATAAGTTCTTACTGATTTCCTTGCAGTGCAGTATGTAGAATTGATGCAATTACTTAATGAATAACTTAAAAATAACTGAGAGAGAATTCTATGTGATCTGTACTGATCTCGTAAAAACTTGGTTAACTAACATTTCTTTTTTGGGGTCTCTGTCAGTGGCCAAGTGGTGTGCGTGGTTCAGTGTAGTTACGCTAGGTGGCTGGTGCTGTAGAAAAACTCTCTCGGCATGGGTTTGAGCCCCTGCCATGCCATTGTAAACAAAAACCAGCATCCCTGATTCTATGGCACGCAGAAATTTGATAGAGAAGTTCTCACTGATTTCCTTGCAGTGCAATAGGTTGAATTGATGCAATTACTTGATGAATAACTTAAAAATAACTGGGAGAGAATTCTGTGTGATCTGTACTGATCTCGTATATACTTGGTTAACTAACATTCCTTTTTTGGGGTCTGTCGGTGGCCGAGTGGTGTGTGTGGTTCAGTATAGTTTTGCTAGGCGTTTGGTGCCATAGGAAAACTCTCTCAGCGTGGGTTCGAACCCTCTGCCATGCCATTGTAAACAAAAACCAAGGTCCTTGATTCTATGACACTTGGAAATTTGATAGAGAAGTTCTCACTGATTGCCTTGCAGTGCAGTATGTAGAATTGATACAAGCACTTGATGAATAACTTAAAAATAACTGAGAGAGAATTCTGTTTGATCTGTACTGATCTCGTATATACTTGGTTAAACTAATATTCCTTTTTTGAGGTTGGTGGCTGAGTTGTGTGCGTGGTTCAGTATAGTTTCGCTAGGCAGTTGGTGCCATAGGAAAAGTTTCTCACTGATTTCCTTGCAGTTCAGTATGTAAAATTGATGCAATTACTCGATGAATAACTTAAAAATAACAGAGAGAATTCCGTGTGATCTGTACTGATCTTGTGTATACATGTACTTGATTAACTAACATTCCTTTTTTGAGGTCTGTCGGTGGCTGAGTGGTGTGCGTGGTTCAATATAGTTTTGCTAGGTGGTTGGTGCTGTAGGAAAACTCTCTCAGTGTGGGTTTGAACCCCCGCCATGCCATTGTAAACAAAAACCAGCATCCATGATTCTATGGCACGCGAAAATTTGATAGAGAGTTCTCACTGATTTCCTGGCAGTGCAGTATGTTGAATTGATGCAATTACTTGATGAATAACTTAAAAATAACTGAGAGAGAATTCTGTGTGATCTGTACTGATCGCGTATATACTTGGTTAACTAGCATTCCTTTTTTGGGTCTGTCGGTCACTGAGTGGTGTGTGTGGTTCAGTATAGTTTCGCTAGGCAGTTGGTGCTGTAGGAAAACTCTCTTGGCATGGGTTCGAACCCCTGTCATGCCATTGTAAACAAAAACCAGCGTCCTTGATTCTATGGCATGTGGAAATTAGATAGAGAAATTCTCACAGAAGTTCTCACTAATTTCCTTGAAGTGCAGTATGTCGAATTGATGCAATTACTTGTTGAATAACTCAAAACAGTTTTGTTTATCCAAATACCAAAACTCACTACATACCCTGATATACCAGTTATTAAGTGTCAAAATATACTGTTACTGGTTTGAATACCAGTATTACCAGAATATCGAAATTCTATGCATCCCTAGTCTCTGACAGTTTTAGAGAATACAATGTTGTGCCTGTCCAGAGAGATGATGGTCCTGGCGCAAATGTTTGGAGTACCAAAAGGAATTTTTGTTCTGTACTAAATGATTTTTTTTTTGTGTCAAATAAAAGATTTTAGTGCCAACTGGAATCTGATCGTAAATGAGAACAAATTAACCATGTATCAGCCATTGAGTGCAACAAGGTGCCATCTGCAATGCTATAGCATTGCAGATGGCAGATTGTTTCACTCAAAGTACGATATTTTAAAATACTAAATTACCTGGCTTTTTTCAGTATTTTGGTTGAAAAAAATACAAATGATAAAAAGGTAGATAATAAAAAAGTAAAAGGCTAGTTTTAACATTATTAACCTTTTCACAATAATTTCATGATTATTATTTACTCACTGTTTATTCACTCCAAACAAACTCGAAGTAAATAATTTATTATCTTCCAGAAGGATTGTTAAAAAGATAAGATAAAAAAAATGATTAAGTAATAAAGAAAAGTTTTGATATGAATTTGATTAAATGGATAAACTGTTAACAAAGAATGATTATTATACCTAGGTGTTACCTATAGATTACTTGATAGGCATGAATTCTGTCTCGCCTGTGTTGTCAGATAGTGATTTTATCAAAAATGATACACTGAAATAATAAACCACAAAGTCTTTGAGACCTACCAAAAGTATATTTTGGGTACCACATTTTAGTGCCAACTGCTGTATTTTTGGTGGCAAACAAAATGGTTTAGTGCAACTGGCTCCATTGGCACCCGACAATGTGAACACTAATATTGTCACTCTCAGACTACCTTGTGGCAGCCTGGGTCACACAAGTGACAGAGGATCTCAACTTAGATGTTATTGCTCAGATATGTGTCTTGCCACATTCCTTGAGGAAGATTGTGTATACTTTTGCCACCAACATGAGTTATTAGGAACTTGTTCAAAGGATGAAATACTTGATTCAACCATTACTTTTAAGATGTTCAGTGGGCAAAGTTGCATTCATTTCTCTCTGTTTGGTTCCTCTCCTTTTGACAACTAAATTTCTTTTCTCAGAGATGTTGGAAAATCAATTTGATCAAATTGGATTGCAAGGCAGATTCACAGTGTTTTGGAACAAACATTCTTCAACCTCTCGGGGTAATTCCACCACTTTGTAGGGGTTCCTGTACTCATTATAACAGTTTATGTATCTTCCAGAGTAGGTGGTTTCTAACAGTAGTGGAAAGTGATAATCTCCACCTTGAATCAAGCCATAATGGGAAACAAATTTCATGATTTTAGGGTTTCTTTTAAAGTGGCTTTGAATATCAAATGATCCCTGGATATTGGGACTTCATACAGTTTATTTCACTGAATAGCCCCCTCTAACAAATTCAGCCATCAACTACTGCCTCATACAGATCTGTTTGCGTCAACCTGCTTTTCTTAGAAATTCCAATTCTGTTAGGGAAGGACTCAATCATGATCTTGCAGGACACCGCCAAAAGGTTTTACACTTTAATCTTTGTTATGCCCAAAAAGATCAGACATCTGAGCTCTGTACAGTACATGAGCAGACAGAACCTGCATGTGAAGGCTTCAGATTTCTGTGTATTCTGGTCTGTCAGTGACCAGTTCAAAAGAATGACAGTTGCAGAAAGCCTATATCTTGAAGACACTTTCATGTGCAAATCCATGTTTCTTCTTCAAGAAAGTGCCTTCAGTTTTCATTTGACAGCATAGCCTACCAGTTCGAAAATATGTTGTTTGCTCTTGGAAGTTCAATTATCTAATGAACCAAGTCATCAGGGCAAACTCATCAGAACCTTTTCAACATATAAACCTCAAAATTGCCCTTCATGGACATTGCAAGGCTCAGACCCTGGAATCAGTTATTAACTGCTTGATCGATTTGCTGTGTACATTGGGTTATTGCTGGGTGGTATTTCAGTACACCGATTATAACCGGTCTTAAATCCAATACTCTTGGTAATAATTGGAGATCTGTATTTATTTTTTATATCAAAAACAGGGTATTACCACAATATTTTAAACAAAAGTCCAAAGGCTAAGCCAGTGAGTCACAGTACTCCAGGTTTTACACTGTCATCTTTCAATTTGTGTATTAACGAATTGAAAGATGAAGATGACATGTACTTTTGTCAGTTTAACACAAGACATTACAACCTGCATTATGTTTTTGGAAGAGCGAATTGCAAATAACCAGCCTTGACTAATAACCACTAATTTACACATGCCATCCCTGTGGGAACCCCGGTAAGTGAAGCAGTGTTTGTTTACTGTGGGTAAACAAGCTCTGTTTTACTGGTAAAATAGGACATGCTCATCAGTGCCTGGGGTGGAAGTCCTTTAAAATGGGTAACTAACATGGGTATAAACAATTGGCTGGACTTGACTTTACCTCCATGTTGCGGTCATGATTAGCCATTGTGGAAAAGTGTGTGACCTTAAACACCAATAAATAAATAAATAAATAAATTACACATGGCAACTTGCTTTAACATTGTGAAAAGTGGGGTCATACTAAAAACCAAGAACAACCGTGCTATCAGCAATACAGAATGTTATTTTATCATATTAGTAAATCATTCAACATACTGATTAGTTGATTTTCTTCATATATTTATAACTATTTCAGTAATCACATTGCAGTGACATGTGATTTGTTTAGTGTCACTGGGAAAGTGGGCATATCAAAGGAGCTAACTACACTGTATAACTATACATGTCAATGAGTAATTTTCTTGTGAATTACAGCAACGCTGTCACGATTAGCATGTGTGCAGAAATATGTGACCTTAAACACCCATAAATAAATAATTAAAGCAACCATTTAAAAATGATTAATTGATTAGAATTCTTTGTAGTTGTCGGTAACATTTACCATAGAAAGGTCTTTCCAATGACAGAGCTTTAGCATAAGGATTCCGACAGAAATTGGCCAGGTGTTTGATTGGCATTTCAAGTTGGTGGTTATGGCTGCCATTTTCAATTTACTCAGAATGTGTGTGGCTGACATCAGGTGGCCAGATTGATAATACCATATGTCATGATACTTAATATGTAAATATAATAATAACAAATAACGCAACATTTTTTTTTATCCCAGTACCACCCAACCCTACATTGGGTTGAATTGAAGTAAAAAAATTATATCATGTGGCCCCTTTGGCATTCACACATAATGGAAAGAAGCCTTTTTTGCAAGATGGAATTAAATGCACATGTATATCATCCCTCCCTTGAGTGGAACAAGGAGCCATCTGCAATGCTAAAGCAATCCCTTGAATGAAACAACGAGCCATCTGCAATGCTTCAGCATTGCAGATGACCCCTTGTTCCATTCAAAGATGTGTTTTGTTTTTCTGTTGTTCTTTTTTACCTGAACTCTGACATGTGAGTTACAGTGGTCTTTCATCTTTTACTGCATGGATTCTTAATGAAAACTAGTTCATCAAAAATTTCTTGGGTAACTTAAAATTTATTAACCTGATTGGAGTTACTTCCCTTTCATATTCATATGCTTAGAAGAATTTTTTTTCACTACTGTAAAGAGGTTGCCCATGTGGTGAAATCAACTCCTCCCACACATTTTAGTTTGGAACATTGAAACCTTACAAAATTATAGTTTACAGTTTGCTGATCTGCAACATATACATGTATACTAGTGATTAACCGATTTTTTGCAATCTCATCTGACATCAGTTGATTTTATCGGTTGACCATCGGTAGAAATGTTTGAACATTGGTTCGTGCCGATGGTTACTTGGAACACCATTGATCAAAATTGTTTGTATTTATGTTTGATTCACGATTTCATACAAGCAGTATCAAGTTTTATAAGTTGCCGCAATGATGGGCAGGAATCATAATTGGTCTTATTTCATTGATTGGTCTTATCTTCCCCTTGATAGCTGTTCAAGACACAGGTGCCACGTGCCATGTGATGACCCTATGAAATCCGATATCAGCAGAAACAAGTTAACCCTTGACCCAACGTAATGGCATGGCCAAAAACGGCTAGTGCTATTTACAAAAATCCTCATTCAATTTTCATTATGTTTAAAAAATTTTGACTCAGAAACGTAGCTTAGGACCCCTCATTGGAACAATCTCGATGAGCGCATTCCAATGAAGGGTCATAAGCTATGTTTTTGAGACAAAAAATTTAAATATTTAGTTATTCAAGAATTTTGTTTGCAGGTGTCATCTACTTTTCGTGTTGGGTAAAGGATAACAGCATGGCATCTTTGATTATTGATCAAAGATGCTGTGCTGTTAACTTCTTTTCGATGATGTCGTATTTTATTTTAATACACACAGTGACATGCTCTTGAGGTCAACGAACCAATCAACCTGACTGTACTGTAAAATTAACTCTATTCTATGCATTCTTGAGCTTACTACTCCTTTTGGTTGTCACTATCTGACACCGGCACTCACAATCGGCCGTTTGTGCATTCATCTAATTGACAAGCAGATGACGGTCGGAAATCCTTATCGGTTAATCACTAATATATACAAACAGCAGGATTCTGCTCTTTCTTTATCTTTATTTCTGGGAGCGTGGTGGCTCAGTAGGTAGAGATGCAGGCTGCAAGCCGAGAGGTCCTTGGTTCGAATCCCACCTGCGGCAACCGCGTTGTGTCCTTGGGCAAGACACTTCATCTCCATTGCCCGCGTGGGGGCACGATGACGCCGTGTACTAAGGCGTACTGCACTTCGATGGTACGCATGTCTTCAACCAATCTAACCCTGCCTGTGCTGCAGTGCGGAGTTCCGATGTTGGGGAGCTGGCAGCTGCTCGTCATTGCTCGGTGGTTCTCTCCGGGTACTCCGGCTTCCTCCACCCGTAAAACTGTCACGGTCATGATTAGCCATTGTGCATAAATATGTGACCTTAAACATCAATAAATAAATAATCTTTATTTCTTTTTTTTTTTTTAGAAGTCACTGTCTTTGAAACCTGTAATGGGCAATCAGTTTCTTCACTTCCATTTTAAAGTGAAACCATTTTTTGGAGTCGATTCACAGCATATCATGCATATTACTTGAAGACTTCAATAAGTTAATTTTAATTGGATACAAGCCTGGTATGACATTGAAAAGATGAAGAGGAAATGAATGTCCCAGCAAACCTGGCTACTCCTGTTTAAATTTTTTGAATAATTTTTATGCAGGCTCAGGAGTCTGTGGCCATATGGCTTTTCTTGTTGACAATAAAAAAATATGGGTAATTATAAAAAATTTCAGGACCACCAAAAATCCTCTGTTACTTGCCCAGCTGGGAAAGAGTATTTTAAAGTTTACGTCAAAGCCTAAAATTAAATCTTTTGAGAAATGTGTTTGTCTTACAGTGAAGATTTATATTATATGTGCATGTGAATCATTGACTTAATATTTGAAACTGATTTGATTACTTTCCTTCAATATATGTTTGTAGGTGTAGCAATAGGAATGGTATTGCCATCATTAGATTACACAGTGGATGCTGGTATACAAATGAGAAGTGAAGGATACCGCAAGATTAGCCCATTCTTCATTCCTAATATCATGCCTAATCTGGCAGCTGGACATGTTAGCATGCGCTTTGGGTTCCAGGTACAAATAATCATTGTGTATGAAAAGATCAAGCCTTGAAGTGACGAGTTACTGAATCATTTTGTTGAATACAAAAGTAGATTCTGCTGTATGATTTCTGAAATTCGAATGCAATTTATTTTTTTTTCACTGAAAGTCAGGGTGAGTGCAGGCCTGAAAATAAGCAGTCTGACATTTGCAGGATGAGGTTCCCTGAGGGCGAATTCGATGATGCTATCCCATACAGTGGTCCATTTTATCCTCTGGGTACCTCTTTCTGTTTAGTTTTGAGACCCTGATTCAGATTGAGGATAACAGAGGGTAAATTTAGTGATGCTACCCTGCTAGGCAGGGTAGCATCACTAAATTCCCCCCTCTAGTGACCTCATTTTGCAGATGACAGTCTGCTTATTTTCTGGCTTGAGTGAGTGACTGCCATCACTTTGCATCTGTTATCCAGCATCCGTTAACTTTACATATTAGTCTTCTTTGAAACCACTGAACTAAACTTGGCATAAATTACCTTTTGGGGATATCCTTTCAGGTTTGGGGCAATATTTTTGGCCTGGCCAAAAATATAATTTTTTTGACCCAGTGGGCCAGTTTAGACCAAATTTGGTATGTAGTAGTATGAGGGCATATGTACTTGATTTATACCCCAAAAAGATTTCCGGGCCTTGAATAGGAGCCCAGGAGCTAAAAATAGAAAAACTGTAAATGCCTTTATTTCCCCCATTGCACAGCATTGCACGGAGCAAAATTGAAAAACATTTTTCTTCAGAACTACTGATCAGTATATTTCGATATTTGCTATACAACATCCTTAGTGGTGTCTGATTCAAGTTTGTGCAAATCAAGTTTCTGGGTTTATATTTTGGCTCCCTGTGGGTGCCATAATTATACCTCCTGCAATGAGTTGTGGAGGGGGAGGGGTTATACTGGAATCACCTTGCACATTCATCCATCTGTCCATCCATCTGTAGACATAATTTTTGTCTGCAGATTTTCTCAGTCCAACCTGCTCAAACCTTGGTATGAATGTTCACCACCATGGAAACCTGTGCTTCTGCAATCATAGCTCCAGTCGGATTATTGTTGCCAGAATTATGCCCCTTTTTGACTTGAAAAAGCAGGTATAGAATTTTGTCCGGAGATTTTCTCGGATGTTTATGGGTCGATTCCTTTGAAACTTGGTATGGATATTTACTGCCATGGGAGAGAACCTGTGCATCTGCGATTATAGTTTTGGTCAGGGTTTTTTTTGCCAGAGTTATGCCCCTTTTCATCTTAGAATGCCTGAATTGCTTAGAATTTTATCCGGAGATTTTCTCAGATGTGTATGGGTCAATTCCTTTGAAACTTGGTATGGATGTTCTTTTATAGTTTCTTCTGACTTTTTTTTCCCAGAGAATGTCAGGAGATTTTCTCATGTTTATGGGTCAATTTCTTTGAAACTTGGTATGGATGTTCACTACTATGAGAACCTATGCCCCTGTGATTATAGTTTCGATCAAACTTTTTTGCCAGAGTTATGCCCCTTTTCATCTTGGAATGCCTGAATTTTGTCCGGAGATTTTCTCAAATGTTTATGGATTGATTCCTTTGAAACTTGATTCCTTTGAAACTTGGTTCACTACCATGGGATCCTGTGCATCTGCGATTATAGTTTTGATTTGACTTTTTAGCTCACCTGACTGAAAGTCAGTGTGAGCTTTTGCCATCACTTGGCGTCCGTCATCCATTAACTTTCGCAACTCGGTCTTCTCCTTCAAAACCACTAGCCCAAACCCAAACAAATTTGACATACAGTATATTGGAGGTATCCTCTTTCCAGTTTGTTAAAATGAACTCGGTGCCCCCACTGGGGTGGGAGTGATGCCCCAAAAGCATCAATTTCTCCTGAAATCTTCTTCTTATGAACCACCAGTCAGAATGCTGTGATATTTGGTATGTAAGCTCCTTTGGTACTCAAGATTCAAGTTTGTTCAAAGAAATTTTCTTTGTCAATATTTGTGCTCACTACGGGAGGATCCTATTTTGTGCCCCGCCCAAAATTTCTATATTTTTATACTGTACCAATGACCCAGACATAACTGGTGCTAACTCTTAAAAATATAGGGCCAAACACAAATTTTGCCCCCCAATCCAAACCGAGAGGCCGATTTGAACCAAATTTGCTATGAGGTACTATTGGTCCTAAGTACTTGATTCATGGCAAAACAATTTTTCCCGCTCCCCCGTGGGAACCTCAGGAGCTGAAAATAGAAAAAAATTCAAACGCCCATATCTCCAAAACTGCACTGCACTGAAACTTTTTATTTGGTGTCAAGCTTCCTTAGGACCAATAGAAAGGAATGGTGAAAAGAAATCGCTATCGGTTTTGTCCTAAGGTTCAGTTTCGGGACTTTGAAAAAATGCTGAGTCGGTATTATTTAACACTGAAGGTAATGGGGAAAAATATAAAATAATCTTTTTCTCCCCAACCACTGCTCCTAAAGCTTTCATATTTCACATATAACATCTATGGAAGATTGATTCACATGGTTGTTGAAATTTAACCCCTGGGTCCATATTTGGGCACTCTGCAGGAGCCCAAATGTTCAGATTAGTGCAATATGAGGGATATTCTTTAAAAATCTTCATCTCCAGATCCAACAGTCAGAATCTTTTGATATTTGGTATACAGCATCCTTAGGGAAGGGAGATTCAGGTTTGTTCAAGCCAAGTCCCTGTGTTCATATTTGGGCTCTCTATGGCAGCCCAAATTGTAACTTTGTTCACTATGAGGAATATTCTTTAAAAATCTTCTTCTCCAGATCCAGCAGTCAGATTCTTTTGATATTTGGTGTACAACACCTCTGGGTGGGTTAGATTGAATATTATTCAAATCAGGTCCCTGGGTCAATATTTGGGCTTTTTATTGAAGCCCAAAGGTTAACTTTGTCAAATATGAGAAAATTTCTTGAAAATTCTTCTTCTTCAGGTCCTCCAGTGAGAATCCTTTCATATTTGGTATGTAACATCTCTAGGGTGTCTAATTTAAGTTTGTTCAAATCGAGTCACTCGAGGGGGGGTGAGGGGGTGCTAGAGGGAACCACAGTAGTCAAAACAACAATTTTGTTTGGTTATTGTTTTTTAATACTTCACTGAACAGAGCTTGCTAGGAACCTTTCCTAGGACCAACAGAAATGAATGGTCAAAAAAGTTGCCTTTGGTTGTTGTGTCACAGCAAATCAAAAAATTGCTCTTGCTTCTGTTCACTTACTGATACACTCATCTCTTTTGACAATTTGAGCCAGTTGAGCGTTTCAGACTCACTTGAGCCTCTGGTTTATCATGGCACTGGGGATGGCAGGGTTATGGACAGGCCTATTTGGGACAATCTCACCTCTAGATTTAACTTGGTGCAATATGAGGAAAATTCTTTAAAAATCTTTTTCAAATCCACCTGTCAAAATCTTTTGATATTTGATATATAGCATCACTATGGGGGGAAGGCGGGGGGGGGGGGGGGGGGGCAAATTCAAGTATGTTCAAATTAAGTCCACGTGTTCATATTTGGCTCCTTATGGAAACCCAAATTTTAACTTAGAGCTGTATGAGGAAAATTCTTTCAAAATCTTTTTCTTCAGATTCACCGGTCAGAATCTTCTCATATTATGGGGTCGGATTTAAGTTTGCTCAATATGGGGCCATATTTGGGCTCCACATTTTAACTTGGTAAAATATGAGGATTATTCTTTAAAAATATTGTTTGGTATCCTTAAGTGGCTCAGATTTAAGTTTGTTCAAATCAAGTCTGTGGGTTCATATTTAGTTTCCCTATGTGAGCCCGAATTTCAACATGCAATATGAGGAATATCATTTAAAAATCTTATTCAGATACTCCACTCTGAATCTTTTGATATTTGATATACATCTTCGATGTAGTGGCCAGATTCAAATTTGTTCAAATCAAGTTCACGAGTTTATACTTTGGTTCCTTGTGGCAATATGAGAAAAATTATTTCAAAATCATCTTCTTCAGCTCCATCAGGCAGAAACTTTTCATATTTGGTATTCAGCATACTTGGAGGTCGGGTGGGGTTCAGATTTGAATTTGTTCCAACCAAATGCCTGGGTTAATATTTGGGTCCAGTATGAGAAATGTTCTTTAAAATCTTCCTTCTTAAGATCTACAATTCAAAATCTTTTGATATTTGAAACACGGCATCCTTCTGCGGATCAGATTCAAGTTTGTTCAAATTAAGTCCAAAGGGTTTATTTTGGTGCTTATTATGGAATCCAAATTTTGACATATTTAAGTGCAATATGAGGAAAATTTTCAAATCATCTTCTTCTTCTGATTCCTTTGTCAGAATCTTCTCATATTTGGTATGCTCTACCCTTAGAGGAGGGGGCGGGGGGGGGGGGGGGGGGGGGGGGGGGGGGTTCGCAGATTTTCGTATTTGGGCTCCCTATGGATTTACATGACTTCATTGTAAGATTTCAGAGTTATTGTCCATGATCTGCATTCTGGTAACATTTGTAGCAGAACTTAAGATTTTTGGTTTGTGTGTGATGAATTTTCTTTGAAACATCCATTTAGTTTGGGAATGTTATTCAGACCACTAGGTACTAGAACAGCATTTTCACATTATTAATAAGTGATAAAAATCTCCAGGAACACATTTACAAATACTAAAAAAAACCAGGTTTTTCCATCCCCCGATACACTTGCCCAACCCTCCCTGCCTAGTGTTTGAAATTTTTTGTTGAATTCCACCCCTATCCCTCACCCTTTATTAGCTCACCTGACTGAAAGTCAGAGTGAGCTTTTCTTATCACTCTTCGTCCGTTGTCCGTCCGTCCGTCGTCCTGCGTGAAGGTGGTGTTTGAGCCTCTTTCTCCTAAACCACTGGCCACATTTTAATTAAATTTCATGTAAGTAGTGGTTATATAGGGGCATTTTGATTTTTATGCAAATTATGTTTCAGCTCATATTGAGCAGAGGTGTGGGGAAAAAATGGCCAAATTTTTTGAAAATCTTCTTCTAATGAACCACCAGTAGCAGAGACTTGATATGTGGTATACAGAGTCCTTTTGAGGTTTAGAATCAAATTTGTTCAAGAGAAGTTTGTCGGGCATTATTTGCTTTCGTTATGGGAGGGGCAAAAATTTTTGCCACACCTAAAATTTCTATTTTCAGAACCGTGAGGTCGATTTGAACCAAATTTGATATGAGATGATAATGGGTCATAAGTAGTTGATTGAAGTAAAAAAAAATTTTCTCATTGCCCCATGGGAACCTCGGGAGCTGAAAATAGGAAAAACCTTAAAACTGCCATATCTCCAAAACTACACGGCACAGAGAATTCTTATTTTGTATAAAGCTTACTTTTATCCAGTAGAATAGAATGGTTAAAAAAAAATCCCTATCGGTTTGATCACAAGGTACTTTTTTCAGGACTTTGAAAAAGTGCTAAGTCAGCACTTTTTAACACTGTAGGCAGTGGGAAAAACATTAAAAAATCTTCTTCTCGAGATCCAGAATGCAGAATCTTTTGATATTTGGTATGCAACATTGTAGGGTGGATCTGATTCAAGTTTGTTCAAATCAGCTCCCTAGATTCATATTTGGGCTCACTATAGAAGCTCGAATTCAAACTTAGTGCATTTCAGGCAAATTTCTTCAAAAATCTTCTTCTCCAAATCCAGCAAGCAGA
This sequence comes from Pictodentalium vernedei, assembly GCA_031216915.1. Lineage (NCBI taxonomy): Eukaryota > Metazoa > Mollusca > Scaphopoda > Dentaliida > Dentaliidae > Pictodentalium > Pictodentalium vernedei. The sequence goes on from CM062294.1 coordinate 258,676,335, forward strand.
ATCTTTTGATATTTGGTATGCAACATTGTGGGGTGGATCTGATTCAAGTTTGTTCAAATCGGCCCCCTGGATTCATATTTGGGCTCACTATAGAAGCCCGAATTCGAACTTAGTGTATTTCAGGCAAATTTCTTTAAAAAAATCTTCTTCTCCAGATCCAGCAGGCAGAATCTTTTGATATTTGGTATGCAACATTGTGGGGTGGATCTGATTCAAGTTTGTTCAAATTGGCTTCCTGGGTTTATATTTGGGCTCAGTATAGGAGCCCAAATTTGAACTTAGTGCATTTCAGGCAAATTTCTTTGAAAATCTTTGAAATCCAGCAGGCAAAATCGTTTGATATTAGGTATGCAGCATCCTTAGGGGGGTGAGATTCAAGTTTGTTCAAGCCATGTCCCTAGGTCCATATTTGGACTCACTGTGGGAGCTCGAATTGTAACTTAGTTCAAAATGAGGAATTTTCTTTAAAAATCTTCTTCTTCAGATCCAGCAGTCGGAATGTTTTGATATTTGGTGTCCAGCATCCTTAGGGGGGGTGAGATTCAAGTTTGTTAAAGCCAAGTCCCTGGGTTCATATATGGGCTCCCTGTGAGAGCCTGAATTATAACTTAGTTCAATATGAGGAATATTCTTAAAAAATTTTAAAAATCTTTTTTTTTAGATCCACTGGTCAGAATCTTTGGATATTTGGTATAAGCTTTTCTTAAGAGGAGCAGATGCAACTTGTTGAAATCAATTCTCTGGGTTAGGGGTTATTTAGGCTACCACGTCAGGTGAGCACCCTCAGGCCCCCTGGGGCCTCTTGTTGATTTAGTTGGCAGAAAAAAGTTGAGAAGAATCGTGTTTATCTAATGTGTTAACAAAATTTACATGGTGCTATACATTAAAAGTTTGATTCAGATTTTGTTGTTTTTTGCATTAAGAGCCATTGCATTGTGATCCCTCACTGGAATGAGCTCTGACTAGGTTTATAAATACTGATTTGGAAGATTTGGAAGAAAAAGAAACATAATCTCATTAAAAAAAACCAGTTTGTCAGTTTTATAATTAAAATTGTATAAATAAAAAAAGCTTTAGAAATACTTTTCCACACTGGTTTAATTATATCAGATTTTTCCTTACAAACTATTCCAGTGAGGATGATTACAGATACAGTGGAATCCTGTCAAGTGAATAGCCACATAGCATGTGAAAAATATTCAGTCATCAGGAGTATTGAATTACTTGTAACAGGAATTTGTTCATTTTTCTGTCTTCATGTGATAAACTGAGTATTTATTCCATCACCGTGGTACCCTGTCAGTCAACTTACCCACTGAACATTATTCAAATAACAGGAAAATTTCAATTAACAGGGATTCCATGATTTGGTCACTTTACTGTATTCTAGAGATAAACTAAGCATTTATTCTTTTATATCTTGTTTGACAGAGCGCCAGATAAAATGGCTGCATGGGATGTACTGAGGACAAATAGGTCTATAAACAAAGGGAATTCTGTGATTGTCAGGGAGATTTCTCAACAAAGTACAAGATGTTTTTATTCAATCAACAGGAGTTTATAAAGTATATGCAATTTACAGGTCAAAGTTGTCTGGAAGGTATGGTAATTGGTTTTGTGTTTGGAAGTTATATTTTTATACTGTACCAATGACCCAGACTTAGCTGGTGCTAACTCTAACAAAACCAGGTCCAAACACAAATTTTGCCCCCCAATCCCCAAAATTTGCATCCAAAACAAAAAGAAATCATGTCCTAAAGGACCTCCATACTACGCCTCTACTGCGCATGCGCTGTGACGCAGACGTCCCGAAATTGGCACCAATTATCATTCTCTGTTTGGCCCTTCATCAGTCAACATCTCACTGATCTTTGTTTAAAGGATGCCAGACACGTAATTTTTGGAGAAAATGTGATTCTAAGGAGGATAGAAGGAGGAGAGGAAAAAGAAGTGACAAAAAATAATCAGGGCTGTACTTAAAATTTTTTGATGAAATTATGTTAAGTTGCCTATTTTCGAGGCATGGGCCTCTTGTTGTCATTCTTGCTAATTGTTGCACTGCTTATTCAGTGTTTCCTCTCCCCTAGCCTTCTAAAGTCCCCCCTTGCAATTCTCCCATTCTCTTGGCATATTTTTGAGAAATTTCATTTCTAAAATTTCCTGGGAGAGTTGCTTGGTTACAGAATGTTTTCTGTTATTTTCCCCATAGTTACGTTTTCACCCATGGGTGTATAACGTTTGTGTTCTGCATCTTCCATCTGATGTTCTACAGATTCTCCCCTGGGAGTCTCTGTTTTGCATCAGATAGAGTGTAATTGATGACTGATTCCGGGCCAGTTTTTTCAGTGCCTGGAGTCCTGTTTTCTGGTGTTTTTACACTGTTTGTTTTCATTGGCAACAGCCTTTTTTGAGGGGGGCTGTTTGCCTTTGCTGTAAGATACATTTATATTATCCGAAAGTGTCTCATTAATTATTTAATATAAATTTAAAATTTTTGACCACACTTTGCCATCGGATCCATCGGGGCTCAACATTACTTTTCATCAACTTGGGCTTCGCTGAAAAAATATTTTTTCAAAATTATTTTGTTTTGCAATTGTTTTTTCATTTATTAATGGATCATGTTATTATGTATCTTTGTGTCAGGGGTTTTTGCGAGTAACTAGGACTTATTGTTGTTCTTTCACAATGAAGGGACATTGTTCAAATTGTAATAGGAAGAAATCTTCCTCTGACTTTCATGATCATTGTATTAATTGTAGTCAGTGTTCTCGCATTAATCCCTGTCCTATATGTGAACATTGGGATGAGAAACATTGGAAACGTGTGTCACGATATGTTGTTTCTGGAGAAAGAGCGATTCCGGCTCTTTCTCCGCAAGGTCACTCTACTCTCTCAGTTTCTATTTCAGAGGAACCAGAACAGGGTGATGTTTCCATGTTATCTTCTTCAAGTGTGCGTCCGTCGTCACAAATGAATTCAGAGCTAGCGGCAAAAGTGCTCATGGAGATTAGACAAATGTCGTCCGCTAGCTCGCCCGGTGTAGCATCCATTCACCGAATGGTTCGGCAGCCGGGTTCGTCCGATGCGGTCCAAGAGGAAATTTTGGGTGATGCGAGCACTATAAACATAATAGATGCACACCCAGTGACGGCGGATAGTAAGCGAGAACGGAGGAAGCCTTTGAGTCTGGTTCCTAGCTCGTCCAGGTCCAGCCGGGCCGCGAGCGAGAGAGGCCCCTCTCTCGTACAACAACATCTGGGACCAGATGTTGTGGTACAAAATGTGTCTTTAGCGGAGCATACGTCCGTCGCTCGGGACGCTCCGTTGTATAAGCAGTCCGCAGAGACTGTTAAGGCTTCCTCTTCTCGTCAGCGCACACGACCGCACCTTGGCTGCGTGACCGCCGATATATTACCAGCTTCGCCGATGAAGGATTCTTCGGCGACCAGGTCACACCATCCGGCAGCCAGGGATTCGAGACCGATGGACTCTGGACGTTCGCATAGGAAAAGTATGCGGGGGCCATCTGATGCGGAGCTGCCCTCGGCAAAGCAGCGAAAGACTGCGCCTCCGCAGGTCTCGACGCCGGACATTCTTGTGCAGATAGCACAGCTTATCGCAGCATCCCAGCAGCCGACAGAAACGGTGTCGGATCGAGAATTATCCGACGGCGCTGGGTCGGTACGCTCCGCCGAAGCATCGGGGGCGGACGACCGGGAACATCATGAGGTCCGACCGGATGGTGAAAGGGATACGGATGACTTGGAGCTATCCCTTTCGGAACAACATAAAGCTGCCGTGGACTTCATCCGGCACTTTCTCCCTCAAGTTGTTCCGTCGGGCCAGACTGCTGCGCTTCCGGACAAGAGAATTATAGCGTCATTGGACTCTGAATTTTTTGAGCGGTTCAGGGACATCGCTCCCGAGTTTCCGTTGCAGTCCAATAATGTTGCAAGAACATTTGAATTATTGAACGACGCTATATTTAAACTTGCTTCCAGGACGGGGAAAGCAGGTTTCTTGTCTGCTAATACTCTTAACCTGCCTTTCATTAATGCAAGGAATAAATTCGATACGGCAGGACAGGGTATACCGAGAGTTCCTCTGCGTATGGACGATGAGGCGGAAGACTTAGAGCTATCATTACCGTCGTCAGCTTCTATTCCAACCGCGGTGTTGGAAACAGCTATTGCGTCTAACAGAGCCAATTTAGATGCCTTATCTTACGCAGATCACCTTACTAAGGCGTTATCACTGCGCCTTCAGGGGAAAGAGTTTCAGGATATACAATCCTCTTTAAGACTTCTTTCAAGGGCAGTAGCTTATTCCACGTGTAACTCTGCCCTTTCAGTGGCAAATCTGGAGTTGGTTAGACGTGACGCAGCCCTAGCTACATCCACACTAGTGGATTCTAAGGTGAAGAACTCTCTTAGAGTCGCTTCGGTCCCAGGAGAACTTCTCTTTGACGGCAAGCTTTCCGCTATTTATGATAAAATTAAAAAGAAAGCTAATGATTCTCTGTTGTTCAGATCTGCTCCTAAGAAGTCGGATACAGCAGACACGAATAAGACAGGCACTTCTGGGTCTAATGCGCCCAAGAGAGGTTCCTATAGAGGTTCCGGTGCGTCCTCTTGGTCTTATTCGAGAGACCGTCAGGATAGCGACTCTCGTTCGGGACGTCCTTCAGGCCTGGACAATCAGTCGGACGCCCCGAGGTCGACGAGGCGAGGTGCGGGTCGTGGAAGACGTGGTTTCTCCTACCGCAGGCCTCGCAGGTCCAGGAGGTGATGGCTTAAACCTCTATCGCGTTCCGGTTGGCGGAAGGTTGTCGAGCTTTTCACAAGAGTGGGCGTCGATTACGGACGACCCTTGGGTGAGAGGAGTGACTTCGGAAGGTCGAAAGATATCCTTCAAACGAAAGCCTCCATTAACTCGAAGTCCAAAGTGGACTCATCTTCCGTCAAATCCACAGAAAAGAGACACTCTGTTATCAGAGGTGCAGTCTCTTTTAATGAAGAACGCGGTAGAGGTCGTAGAAAACCAGGAATCTCCGGGATTCTACAGCCATCTGTTTCTGGTTCCGAAACCAGACGGCTCGTTCCGTCCAGTCATAGATTTGAGCTGGATAAACAAGCTGATCGTCGCTCCGAAGTTTTATATGGAGACGATTCGATCGGTCAGAGCGAGTATTCGGGTGAACAATTATGCAACGAGCATAGATCTCAAAGATGCTTACTTTCATGTCATGGTACATCCGACATTCCAAAAGTATCTACGCTTCGCAGTCCTAGGAGTGGTGTATCAATTCCGGGCGATGTGCTTCGGATTGAATCTAGCACCCTGGGCTTTCACTCGGTTAATGAACTCGGTAATGATCTACTTCCGAGCTCATTCGTCTGCGGTAACGTCGGCCTACCTGGACGACATTCTTCAGAGGTACGGCAACGAGTTAACGCTTCAGAACGATGTTCAGAATCTTCTTCTATTGCTCCGACGTCTCGGTTTTATAGTAAACGAGGAGAAGTCGGATCTGGTGCCGTCCAAGTCATTCACTCATCTGGGAATGAGCTTCGAGACGCACAACAATCTCGTTCGTCTGCCGTTAACCAGAGCGAAATTAGTCAGTTGTTACGCTCGCTATTGTCTGCACGCAGACAAAGTCACGGCGAGAGAATTTATGAGACTGATAGGTATGTGCGGAGCCGCCGCGGATCTCATTCCGATGGGGCGGTTACGCACACGTCCTCTTCAAATTTTCCTGACTCAGAATTGGAGTGTGAAAATTCATTCGCTCGATGTAGACGTTCTCTTGTCAGATCAAGTGAAACAAGAGATTCAAACTTGGGCAAACATTCAGTGGTTAACTCAAGGAGTTCCGCTGCAGTTGCCGGATCCGAGTTTTACCGTTATGACGGATGCCAGTCAAACAGGTTGGGGTGCATCATTAATCCCAACGGATTCGAGATGCCAGGGTCTTTGGGATCCGCAATTCCTGTGCAAGCACATAAACATCAAGGAAATGATGTCAATTTGGCTTGCGTTATGTCACTGGATGGACATTATTCACGATGCTCATGTCCAAATCCTATCCGACAATACGACAGTAGTGGCGTATATACGGAATCAGGGAGGCACTCATTCAGTTCCGTTGTTCAATCTAACGGAAAGAATCCTTCTGTTTGCGTTAGAACATCACGTTCTTCTTTCGGTCCGTCACATACCGGGTCGTCTGAATGTGCTAGCAGACTCCCTTTCACGAAAGGGTCGCTTGTTGCCGTCGGAGTGGACTCTCAACAAACAAGTATTCAGTCAGATTTGCTACCAATGGGAACGGCCAATGATAGACTTATTTGCGACACATCTCAACAATCAGTTGCAGACGTATGTGTCTCCGTGTCCGGATCCAAGAGCATTTGCAGTAGACGCTCTGTCGATCCCTTGGGACGGAATGATAGGATATGCGTATCCTCCTGCGCCGTTAATTCAACAAGTATTGCTAAAGATAAAACAATCTCAATGCAAGATTCTGTTGGTAGCATCTCTGTCGCCACAGAGACTGTGGATAAATCTACTCTGGTGTCTGTTGTGGGACCTACCGCGGAAGCTTCCTCCACGGGAGGATCTTCTTTCGCAGGGGAAATCGCGCCAACTCCATCACAACCCGCAAGGTCTCAACCTTCACGTTTTTGCGTTGTGCGGTCCTTCTTGCATGGCAAGCACTTTACAGGACGAGCAGTGGACGCGATTTCTAACTGTAGGAGGACCTCCTCTTCGCTAATTATGCGGCTAAGTGGAAGGTTTTTTGTCGTTGGTGTAGGGATCATTCTGTAGATATATTCGATCCCTCTATACCAGACATTGCAAACTTTCTAGTATACTTGTTTGACGAAATCAAACTGCAGCCTGTTACTATAAAGGGTTATAGATCTATGTTATCTGATACCTATGCACATCATGATAGTTTACAAATTGGATCTAATGTCTCTTTATCGAAGTTGGTTAGAAACTTTTCGATAAATAGACCCAGAACTCTTAGATTAATTCCTAAGTGGAATTTAGCTTGGGTTCTCCTTAAATTGAAGGAAAAGCCATTTGAACCTCTTGGGACAGTAGATTTCAAATTCTTATCTTATAAGACAGCTTTTCTCTTAGCTTTCTCTTCTGCTAGAAGAGTCAGTGAGCTTCATGCACTATCGGTGGATGATTCTCATTATCGTAGTGTTGGGAACACTATCACCTTCACTACTAATGTGGGTTTTTTTAGCTAAGAATCAGGCTCCTAATAAATATCTGGAACCTATTGTTATTAAGGCTCTTCCGTCTTCAGACGGGCGTAGGCCTTTACTCTGTCCTGTTAGAGCACTACGTATCTATAAACAGAGATCTCAGTTTATCAGAAAGGTACGGAAACGTTTCTTTCTGTCTTTGATGCCTAATAGAAAGGACATTTCAGTCCATTCTATTGCTAGATGGATTCAGTTAACTATCCGTACTGCTTATGAAGATTTATCTTCTTCTCAGCAGTCTGTGCTTAAGATTTCTGCTCATGAAGTAAGAGCTCTTTCTACTTCCTGGGCTTATGCTAATAGTGTTGCTATTACAGATTTAATGAAGGCTGCTTATTGGTCTCAGCCATCCACATTTACGAATTTTTATCTCAGAAATATTGAGTCCATTTCTGGAGACCTGCATTGTTTAGGTCCGTTATCTGTTGCTCAGAATGTCGTCCACTAAACAGTTGCAACTATAGTTATGCAGGCTTTCTGTTCCGGCAGTGACTCCGTCCGGCTGCCCTCTTCGCTCTGGGCTATTTGACCCAGGGCAAGGGGGGGGGGGGGGCGGGTGTTCCCTTAGGTCACCTGCTTTATAGTGAAAAGCAAGGGAATGCCTCCTCCAAGTCAGTATTTCTGAGTCGCTTCCAGGATGGTTTTAAAGTGTAATATTAATGTTTAAATTCATTCATGTCTTATTTTTAAAGTGTAGCTCGGTGTGAAGCATTTGTATATGTCAAGTGTCAAACGGGCTTTAATATACAATACTCGGACACTTTTAAATGACTATAAAGAGTCTCAATTCTCTGGACTACTTTATTTATTGGCTTGCTTTAAAAATAATTAGTATAAGGGTTATACTGGATGTTAATAGAGAACATGAATGTTATTGTGCTCAATTATTAAGGGTAGTGTATCTTTCTAATTTAATATTAAATAAGAAAGATACATGTAAAGCCTAATACTCCTTTTTCCTTAAGGGGTTACCTCTTTACTATATAGTTGAGCTTATTGGATTTTCCTCTATGTCCTAGGCCCTCCAGCCTGTTTACTATTCAGCTAAGTCTGGGTCATTGGTACAGTATAAAAATGTTAAAAACTTTATAGTAATTTATATATTTTTTATACTTACCAATGACACAGACGGGGATGGCCCTCCCTGGAGTTGGGAACTCTTGCCTCCCCGCTGAGTACATAGCGCTGACCAGGCACTGCCAGTAAGAATGATAATTGGCGCCAATTTCGGGACGTCTGCGTCACTGCGCATGCGCAGTAGAGGCATAGTATGGAGGTCCTTTAGGACATGATTTCTTTTTGTTTTGGATGCAAATTTTGGGGATTGGGGGGCAAAATTTGTGTTTGGCCCTGGTTTTGTTAGAGTTAGCACCAGCTAAGTGAGGAAAGGTATGGAGGACCATTTAGGACATGTTATTTTTGGTTTTAGATGCAAATTTTGGGGATTGGGGGGCAAAATTTGTGTTTGGTCCTAGATTTTGAGAATTAGCACCAGCAATGTCTGGGTCATTGGTAAGTATAAAAAATATATAAATTACTATAAATTTTTTAACATTCATTCAATTTACAGGGTTATTCAATCAAGAGATGTCCAGTTAAGTGGTTATCACTATATATCTTATTTGACAACGCTCATGTCTGGCCTGACTTTGTTGACATCCACTGGGCTTATTTTCGGCCGTTTTTTTGTTGCGAGAGAATGGTCCCACCCTAAACAGACATTTTGTTTTTATGATTATACTGATGGGAGCTTGGATTTGTAGTCTGCGTCCTGGATGAAATTTTTTTTTTTTTTGCTGCGGACGATGATCTCTTTTTTTGGAGGGCTCACCGTATGAGACTTTTGGGAGTTGGGTCTAGGCTCTAATTCTAACAAAGACAGGCAAATAGGTACTATCATTTATTACGCTTATATTGCATCTTGCTTTTGACTGTGCCTTATATCCCTTATATCGGAAGATTGAGAAGAACTTGGCTGATATTTCCAAACTTTTAAACAGCATGTTCCACAGAGGGGAGAGGAGGGGAGGGTAGAATGTGTGTTTGTGTGTGTGTGTGCTTGTGACTACATATATAGGTGGGAATGTAAGAGAGTGTGTGCTTATATATAATAGGTAATGATGAATAACCCATGACTTATAGGCCAGATTGGCCGGGTGGATTTTGTATTATATACGTAATTGTATAACTGTACTATTTGTGGGCACATGTCACGTTTATAAAGAATCACTTACAATTACTTACTTACTTACTTACTTACTTATTACTTACTTACTTACTTACTTACTTACTTATAGCTCAATCAAATAAGATATAACAGATCAAATGTTCATGTTGGATGTACTGAGACAAATAGATCAAAGTCATGAGAAATTCACTGGGGTTATTGTAGTAACTCTTTGAGAGATCATAGAATTTCTTGTTAATCAACAGAAGTTTACTATATAATATAATAACACTTTGGCCAGCCGCTGATTTGTCGCGGTTCTCGGCTGAGAAGGCCATGGTTACCCCTGAACTCCCAACTGCCTCCCTATTCCCACGCTTCTTCTCTCCTCCCAACACTCGGAGACGAACTGCTTGATGACATCCCTTGCCCCATTCTTCCCAATCTCTCCGATTAGCATATTAACCCTCTCCTTTGAGTCTCCCCATAACCACATGTCCTTCATTCTCCCATCCCACTTCCCCATTATACTCCCAGTGAATCTCATTCTTTTAGACTGATACTTTGGGCATTCTAGAAGAAAGTGTTCCAGGGTCTCCACCATGCCCAAGTTACACATCTGGCACTCCGTTTCACCGTCTTTCCCAATTTTTCCCCTTAGCTCCAGGGATCGCGAACCTCAGCTTGAACAACAGTGACCCCCCAAAGGTGCCATCAAGGTACTCTTCAAAACCTGGCCTCTCTTTATCACGCAGACCACCCAAAGACCTCTTTGATTTGACCCCCTCTCGCCAATTACGGTTACAATCCTCCATGACCCCTTCTCTGACGATTTTTTTACCCTGGTTTGCCCCAACGTCCAGGTCCAAAATCTCCAATGAGTAGTTCTCTACTAGCTCCCTCACTTGGACCATCCACCCCGTTTTGATATTTGATTTGAAAATTCTCAGGAACATTACTTTACACCATCGGCTGTCGGGGAGATTTACCAAATAATTAAGATAACCGAGTTTCAACAGGTCTATCCTGTCCTTGATCCTCATCCACCCAAGCTCATCCCTGATTGCTTCTAGCGCTGCGGCATTGCTTGACCCCCGTTATCCATCAGCCTGCATCGTTCCAAGCTCTTTACGGCCATCTGGTTTAAGGGTACCACTTCCGTACCGTATGTTATACTTGGCAGCCCCACCATTTCCCAAATGGTTTCCCCACGAAAACCTTATTGAAACTGTTTCTCCCTATACGTTTCATTTGGTTAAGGATTCACTTCCCCTTCAGAATCAATTTATTTGTGTGGTTTTGGTAGATGCCTCTTCCTGTAATGTTTATATTTACCCCCAAGTACTCGTAATCCCCTGTCTCTCCTACACTGAGAAGTTTGCTGCTCCCTTCCAGAATGCAGAACTCACCCACTCTCCACCTTCGAGTAGGGTCCACTTTGCGGCCCACAGGTATAACTTTGCTCTTGCTTTCATTAAGTTTGAGTCTCCATTTGCTCCCATATTTCCCAACAATTCCCAGCATTTTCGTTAGCCCCTCTTCACTTTAGTTTAAACAATATTTATTCAGGAATTTGTTATTTGTGTACATTAAGCTAAACGATGTATACAACACGAAATACAACAGAACACAAAATAACAAAGATATAAAAATAGATATGGGTTGCTATGTAAGGTAGGGATTCGACAGAAAGCTAATAGCTTATGTTAGTCGTCTCCTTAGGTTGATTATCAGTTTTCGCAAGCAGATAGTGTGGGTTAATAGGTGAGCTCACATATCGTTTAGCCATGGCCCTGCTCCTGGTACGGCAGATTAACTCTTCACCCAACGAGGATATAAGATGATGGGTACAAACTGAATTATTGAACCACTTGATTTTTCATTATCTACCCAACAGACACAGCTCGTGACCCACCATCGGAACGAGCTCGGCGAGCTCGTGCCTACGATGGGTCACAGGCAATTTCTCTAAGACCAAAACTGAAAATATAATAAATTTGAGTGACAGATTTTTGATAGTTCTGACCAGTAGTGACATAAAGCGAGGTGAAGGTGCGAGTGAGAGAGGCAGACCATGGGGCAACGATATGTGAGAATGTTTAAACTACAACATGAATAAAATACAAAGATTTGAAAAAAGACAAATATCTGCCAGCTTGAATACTTAATGCATTAAATACACTCGAGAAAGACGTAAGAAGATAGCTTGTTTCATTCGGTTCATCTAGTAAGACGTAAAAGTATAGTGAGTAGTGGCCTCGAGCTGCAAGACAAGTTAATGGCTGCATGCGGAGAGGGGTATAGTCATCCAGTTAAGCTTATTTGGCATTATTCCTGTTTGGTAAGATTGAATGAATTAACGTTATGTTGTAAATCAATCATTGGAAACGTTTACTTGCTAAGATGAAGTCATGTACCACTTCAAAGATAAGACGGTTATCTTCGTTATTCAAAAGTTCTGAACCAAAGAGGAGTGTGGATGTATCAACTTCAAAGGGTAGCAGGTTAATTGTATAATTACGGATATCTGAGAAAATTGGACAATGAAAGAAGTGATCAGGAATCTCTTGGTTACCACACTGACAAAATGGATTTGGTGATAAATGATTATCATATAGATGGGAATTAAGATTACTACACTGTAGTCGTAACCTACAATGATATATTTGGGCTGCACGAGAAGTTGCGTTACTGTAGAACTTTGGTGGTCGTTGATTACCGCCATTCAGGAAGGTCTTGAAATGTATCAGTGACGAGTTCTCGCAGACAGGCAGGGGTAAGTTGTTCCATTCGTCAGAAGCGCTAGGGATGAAAGAAGACTTATACAATTGTGTTCGACAAAAGGGAACTGGATGTTCTGACTTGATCGTAGACTGAACATTGGATTCGTAGAGGAGACGAGTGGTGGGACTTTATTTGAGATATATGGAGGTGATATACAATGATACATCTTGAAAAACTGAATTAGCTTATGTTTACAGCATCTTTCTTGGAGAGAATCCCATCGTGTTTCCACATACAGCAATGTTTTACTAGCACTCACGGTTGCTCCCGTAATTATTCTTGCTGCAGCAATCTGTATTTTTTCGAGTTCCGCCATTTTGGACTGGGAACAATTATCCCACACAGTATCAGCGTATTCTAGAAGAGGCCTAATAAAAGCAAAGTATTTTTTTCCAAGACAATACGGTCAAGAGAAAATTTGTGCCTCCTCAACAGGTCCAAACGAGACCAGGCTTTTGTGCAGATATAATCAATATGGTCATTCCATGTGCAGGTGCTGTTCAGTATTACTCCTAAATGTTTATGGTTGGACACTTCCGATATCCATGAATCGCCTAAAAATAAAGGTGGATGGGAGATGGGGTTGCTTTTACGAGATATAAGCATACTTTCAGTTTTGTTCAGATTGAATTTAACCAGCCATGTTTCAGCCCAATGTTCAATTGTCGCAAGGTCATTATTGATTATGGTAGAGGCTTGTTCTGGGTTCTCTATAATTAGATATAAGGAGGTGAAATCAGCAAAGAGGCGTATGCTACTAAGTAAGTTTCTAGTTATGTCATTAATGTATATTAGGAACAGTAACGGCCCGAGTATCTTCGCTTTCTGACACTAGAACCATATCGTCTGCAAAAAATAGCCCTGGGATCTTCAAGACCCCAACTGCTACCCCCTCGTCGCTACGCAGGACTTCATCTCCTAAACCTTTGATGTACAATGCAAACAGGATTGGCGAAAGGATACACCCCTGTTTTAGGCCTATCTCCATAGGCACACATTTTGTTGTAATGTTTCCCAGGCTAAGTTCACTCTGTACATCTTTATATAATGCTTTCATAATTCCAACAAACTCGCCTCCTAAGCCCAGAGCCTCCAGCTTACACCACATACCCTCCCTCCATACTCTATCATATGCCTTTTTGACATCCAAAAAGGCCATAAACATCTTTTTCTTTTTTGCTTTTGTGGATTCTATCATTTGCGATAGCGTGAAAAGATGGTCAGTTACTCTCTTTCCCTTCCTGAAACCATTCTAGATTTCTCCCAAAAAAACCTTCTCTTCAATCACCTCTTATAGTCTCCCATAAAGGACTTTACAGAAAACCTTTCCAATGTTGCTACAGACAGAGATCCCTCGATAGTTATCCAAAACGTCTTTTTCCCCCTTTTTGTGAATAAATGTCACTTTGCTTTCTCTCCACTCCTTTGGGACCTCTTGATTTTCTATGGCTAGATTGAATAGGGCAGTTAGGCTTTCCACAAGTTCCTCTCCCCCTTTTTTGATAAACTCATTAGGAAATTCATCCACTCCTCCCGCTTTTCCATCCCTTAATTTTGATATCACCTTTCGCACCTCCTCCGTTTTAATTTTCGCTGCACACAAAGTTCGATATGTTTTCGTCAACCTGATTCGGACACTCAGGTGGGCTCCCCATGCCCCATCGCTTATCGTTTACCTTTTCCCAGTGCTTAACTAGTTCTGATGCGACTTGATCTTGCTCGTCTGTAACTCTGCCATCCACTTTTATACTCTGTAGTTTACTTCCTTTGTTACGTTTATTCACCCATTTCCAAAATACGTTCGAACTTGAACCCCATCCCCTCCCCCCCCCCCCCCCCCCCCCTGTCGTTCTTATCATCCTAATAAGACTGCTATTTCGTACTCTCCGATTATCGTCTTTAATCTTATTTACTTTCTTTCGTGCTTGGTGGTTTTCTTCATTTGCTACCATGGCCTCGTTGCTTTCCGCTCCCTTAAGTTTTCTACTTCTCCTGTATGCAGCACATTTAGCTTTTCTTCCCTTTATGGCCCTTTTCAGTTCTTCATTCACTCTGTACCCAAGTTCCTGTGTTGGCACCCTGACCTTTCCTACACTTTCCTTTCCTGCCTCCACCAGGCTCTCAACTATGACGTCGGCCATCTTCGGGACACTGCCCCACTACTCTATAAGCCACATGTAATTAACAGGTAAAATCTATGGTTTAACCTCAGTGTGCCATCTGACTAAACTTAGCTTGTATAAACAACCTTGTCAATTATTGGGTATAGTTGATATCAAATTATTTACAGCAATCATTATTGAAGTAACAACAGTGTGAGTGAACCTCAGTGTGCCACCTGACATAACTTAGCTTGTATAAAAAATTTTTTTTTTATCAATTATATAGCATTGATGCAACAACAGTGTGAGTGAAAATTATGAACATAGTAGTTAATGATACTGTTAAGATGGTTTACCCCCATTAGTCAGACATCCATCTGACATACACCCCTGCTGTCAGACAGTTAATTAGGGATTAGCTGAAGTTAAAATAGATGATTACCTATTGTTATAAATGGAACAACCCAGATCTATACAATTTGAATAAAATTTAGTTTCAACATTTTGTTTGGTACTTTTTTTGTTTTTGTTGACATATAATCAAAATACCTTTTAAATATTTTCTGAGAAATAATCAAAACATAAAAATCAAAAATATATTGTGTAATAACACTGATAACTTCAGGCTTTTTGGTGCAAAATTCAAGATTTAGGTCATGCCCGACCTTACAGAGAAGAATCTGAAGTTGGACAATCGCCTAAATTCATTACTACTTCATCGACATCCTAACCTCTTCAGATTCATAAATATAATAAAGAACATTGAAAAGGCAGAGAAAATCAAAATTGTTCAAATGGACTTTGGTGCTGCTTCACCTCCCGGAAACAGGTTTACAGGGGAATTGACAACAGCCTGGACCGCCTTTAGGAACAACTAGGACAGGGAACAAAGTCTCCAATGGAGTTCCTTGATGCAGCTGGAACACTGTTAAGAATGGGATGATTTGTTTGTAAACTAATATTCCTTTTGTACATTTTTTTTTTGTCATTGTAATATTGTACCTTTGTTTATGATGTGTACCTCACATTTTTCATTTTGTTACATTTTTTTTATAAAACATGTTTTTTTGTTTATTTACATTAAGTTATCATGAAATAGGATTATTTTATTTATTTACAATAAAATGAGTCTAAATATTTTCTTTATTGTACTTCATATTTTTCATTTTATTGTTTTTTCTGATTATTTAACACAAAAAAGTTAAAAAATTTATAGTAATTTATTATATTATTGTACTTACCAATGACCCAGACATAGCTGGTGCTAATTCTCAAAATCTAGGACCAAACACAAATTTTGCCCCCCAATCCCCAAAATTTGCATCTAAAACCAAAAATAACATGTCCTAAATGGTCCTCCATACCTTTCCTCCACTGCGCATGTGCAGTGTCAAGGAGGTCTCGAAATTGGCGCCAATTATCATTCTTACAAGCAGTGCCTGGTCAGCGCTATGTACTCAGCGGGGAAGTACGAGTTCCCAACTCCTGGGAGGGCCATCCCCGTCTGGGTCATTGGTAAGTATAAAAAATATATAAATTACTATAAATTTTTTGACATTTTTATACTGTACCAATGACCCAGACATAGCTGAATAGAAAAAAGGCTGGAGGGCCTAGGACATAGAGGAAAATCCAATAAGCTCGTCTATATATAATAGAGTTATCCCCTCGAGGAGAAAAGGAGGATTAGGCTTTACATGTATCTTTCTTATTTATGACAAATTAGAAAGACACAACACCTTTCATAATTGAGCATAATAACATCCATGTCCTCTATTAACATCCAGTATAACCCTTTATACTAATTATTTTTAAAGTAAGCCAATAAATAAAGTAAGTCCAGAGAATTGAGATTCTTTATAGACATTCAAAGTGTCCGAGGATTGTATATTAACGCCCGTTTGACACGTGACATATACAAATGCTTCACACCGAGCTACACTTTAAAAATATGACAGGAATGAATTTTAACATTAGCTGGTCCCAGGTGTTGTTGTACGAGAGAGGGACCTCTCTCGCTCGCAGCCCGGATGGACCTGGACAAGCTAGGAACTGGACTAATAGGCTTCCCCGTTCTATCCTCTGATCCGTCGTCACTGGGTGTGCACCTTGTGTTATTATAGTGCTCGCATCACCCAAATCTCCTTCCTGGACCGCAACGGACGAACCCGGCTGCCGAGCCATTCGATGAATGGTCGCTACACCGGGCGAGCTAGTGGACGCCAATGCCGTCGATCCTACTAGGGACCTCTTAGGCAATTGACGTATTTCCATGAGCACTTTTGCCGCTAGCTCTTCATTTAACTGTGACGACGGAGGCACACTTTTGGAAGACATCACGGAAACATCACCCTGTTCTTGTTCCTCTGAAAAAGAGATTGAAAAACTAGAGTGACCCTGCGGAGAAAGGACCGGCATGGCCTTTTCCCTGCTAACAACATACCGTGACACACGTATCCAATGTTTGTCATCCCAATTGACACACACTGAGCAGGAGTTAGTGCGAGTACACTGACTACAATTAATACAATGATTATGAAAGTCAGAGGAAGATTTCCTCTTATTACAATTTAAACAATATCCTTTCATTGTGAAAAGAACACAAACAGTCCTAGTACTCGCACCAACCCCTGAAAACAAAGATACATAATAACATGATCCATTAACATATAGAAAAAATAATTGAAATCCAAAAAATTTTTTGAAAAAATATTTTTTCAGAAAAGCCCAAGTTTCTAAAAGTAACGTTGAGCCCCAATGGATCCCAAAAAAGCCTAAGTGTGGACAAAAATTTTTTAAATATTTAAAAAAAATTAATGCAACACTTACGATTAATAATAATGTATCTTGTTATGATTAAACTAATACAAAGACAAGAAATCACTCTCAACAGAAACCGTTGTCAATGTAAACAAGAAGTGTATAAAAACCGGAAACATGACTCCAGGCACTGATAAACATGGCCCGAATTCAGTTACCAATTACAACACTATCTGATGCAAAACAGAGACTTCCCAGGAAGAAACTGCAGAACATCAGATGGTCAATGCAGAACACAACGCCTAAACACCCATGGGTGAGGACATAAACATGGGGAAAAAACAGAATTCATTCTATTACCAAGCTAAAACTCCCAAGAAATTTTAGTAATAATATTACAGAAAATATGCCAAAAGCCTGGGAGAATAGCAAGGGGGGACTAAAGGAAAGGGAGAGAGGAAACACTGAACAAGCAGTGTAACTTTATAGCAAGAATGACAACAACAGGCCCATGCCTTGAAATTAGGCAACATAACATAATTTCATAAAAAAAATTTAAGTTACAGCCCTGATTATTTCCTGCCACTCATTTTTCCTCTCCTCCTTCTATTTCCTCTTTAGATCCCCCATTTCTCTAATATTTATGTGTCTGGCATCATTTAAACTGAGATTTACAAGCACAAATATCAGTCAGATGTGAACTGATGAAGGGCCAAACAAAGAATGATAATTGGCGCCAATTTCGAAACCTCCTTGACACTGCGCATGCGCAGTGGAGGAAAGGTATGGAGGACCATTTAGGACATGTTATTTTCGGTTTTAGATGCAAATTTTGGGGATTGGGGGGCAAAATTTGTGTTTGGCCCTAGATTTTGAGAATTAGCACCAGCTATGTCTGGGTCATTGGTACAGTATAAAAATATATTTTGTATGATTAGTCATGTCTAGAAATCTTTTCTTGTTGTATTTCATATTTTTTATTTTATTGTCATTTATTTCCTATTTATTTTCTTTGTTTCATAAAATATGATATTTTTATACTGTACCAATGACCCAGACTTAGCTGGTGCTAACTCTAACAAAACCAGGGCCAAACACAAATTTTGCCCCCAATCCCCCAAATTTGCATCCAAAACAAAAAGAAATCATCTCCTAAAGGACCTCCATACTACGCCTCCACTGCGCATGCGCAGTGACGCAGACGTCCCGAAATTGGCGCCAATTATCATTCTCTGTTTGGCCCTTCATCAGTCAACATCTCACTGATCTTTGTGCTTGTAAATCTCAGTTTAAAGGATGCCAGACACGTAATTTTTGGAGAAAATGTGATTCTAAGGAGGATAGAAGGAGGAGAGGAAAAAGAAGTGACAAAAAATAATCAGGGCTGTACTTAAAATTTTTTGATGAAATTATGTTAAGTTGCCTATTTTCGAGGCATGGGCCTCTTGTTGTCATTCTTGCTAAATGTTGCACTGCTTATTCAGTGTTTCCTCTCCCCTAGCCTTCTAAAGTCCCCCCTTGCAATTCTCCCATGCTTTTGGCATATTTTTGAGAAAGTTCATTTCTAAAATTTCCTGGGAGAGTTGCTTGGTTACAGAATGTTTTCTGTTATTTTCCCCATAGTTACGTTTTCACCCATGGGTGTATAACGTTGTGTTCTGCATCTTCCATCTGATGTTCTGCAGATTCTCCCCTGGGAGTCTCTGTTTTGCATCAGATAGAGTGTAATTTTGATGACTGATTCCGGGCCAGTTTTTTCAGTGCCTGGAGTCATGTTTTCTGGTGTTTTACACTGTTTGTTTACATTGGCAACAGCCTTTTTTGAGGGGGGCTGTTTGCCTTTGCTGTAGTTTATCTCACTATAAGATACATTTATATTATCCGTAAGTGTCTCATTAATTATTTAATATAAATTTAAAATTTTTGACTACACTTTGCCATCAGATCCATCGGGGCTCAACGTTACTTTTCAGCAACTTGGGCTTCGCTGAAAAAATATTTTTTCAAAATTATTTTGATTTGTAATTGTTTTTTCATTTATTAATGGATCATGTTATTATGTATCTTTGTGTCAGGGGTTTGTGCGAGTAACTAGGACTTGTTGTTGTCCTTTCACAATGAAGGGACATTGTTCAAATTGTAATAGGAAGAAATCTTCCTCTGACTTTCATGATCATTGTATTAATTGTAGTCAGTGTTCTCGCATAAATCCCTGTCCTATATGTGAATATTGGGATGAGAAACATTGGAAACGTGTGTCACGATATGTTGTTTCTGGAGAAAGGGCTATGCCGGCTCTTTCTCCGCAAGGTCACTCTACTCTCTCAGTTTCTATTTCAGAGAAACAAGAACAGGGTGATGTTTCCATGTTATCTTCTACAAGTGTGCGTCCGTCGTCACAAATGAATTCAGAGCTAGCGGCAAAAGTGCTCATGGAGATTAGACAAATGTCGTCCGCTAGCTCGCCCGGTGTAGCGTCCATTCACCGAATGGTTCGGCAGCCGGGTTCGTCCGATGCGGTCCAGGAGGAAATTTTGGGTGATGCGAGCACTATAAACATAATAGATGCACACCCAGTGACGGCAGATAGTAAGGAGAACGGAGGAAGCCTTTGAGTCCGGTTCCTAGCTCGTCCAGGTCCAGCCGGGCCGCGAGCGAGAGAGGCCCCTCTCTCGTACAACAACATCTGGGACCAGATGTTGTGGTACAAAATGTGTCGCTAGCGGAGCATACGTCCGTCGCTCGGGACGCTCCATTGTATAAGCAGTCTGCGGAGACTGTTAAGGCTTCCTCTTCTCGTCAGCGCACACGACCGCACCTTGGCTGCGTGACCGCCGATATATTACCAGCTTCGCCGATGAAGGATTCTTCGGCGACCAGGTCACACCATCCGGCAGCCAGGGATTCGAGACCGATGGACTCCAGACGTTCGCATAGGAAAAGTATGCGGGAGCCATCTGATGCGGAGCTGCCCTCGGTGAAGCAGCGAAAGACTGCGCCTCCGCAGGTCTCGACGCCGGACATTCTTGTGCAGATAGCACAGCTTATCGCAGCATCCCAGCAGCCAACAGAAACGGTGTCGGATTGAGAATTATCCGACGGCGCTGGGTCGGTACGCTCCGCCGAAGCATCGGGGGCGGACGACCGGGAACATCATGAGGTCCGACCGGATGGTGAAAGGGATACGGATGATTTGGAGTTATCCCTTTCGGAACAACATAAAGCTGCCGTGGACTTCATCCGGCACTTTCTCCCTCAAGTTGTTCCGTCGGGCCAGACTGCTGCAGTTCCGGACAAGAGGATTATAGCGTCATTGGACTCTGAATTTTTTGAGCGGTTCAGGGACATCGCTCCCGAGTTTCCGTCACAGTCCAATAATGTTGCAAGAACATTTGAATTATTGAAGGACGCTATATTTAAACTTGCTTCCAAGACGGGGAAAGCAGGTTTCTTGTCCGCTAATACTCTCAACCTGCCTTTCATTAATGCAAGGAATAAATTCGATACGGCAGGACAGGGTATCCCGAGAGTTCCTCTGCGTATGGTCGACGAGGCGGAAGACTTAGAGCTATCATTACCGTCGTCGGCTTCTATTCCAACCGCGGTGTTGGAAATAGCTATTGCGTCTAACAGAGCCAATTTAGATGCCTTATCTTACGCAGATCACCTTACTAAGGCGTTATCACTGCGCCTTCAAGGGAAAGAGTTTCAGGATATACAATCCTCTTTAAGACTTCTTTCAAGGGCAGTAGCTTATTCCACGTGTAACTCCGCCCTTTCAGTGGCAAATCTGGAGTTGGTTAGACGTGACGCAGCCCTAGCTACATCCACACTCGTGGATACTAAGGTGAAGAACTCTCTTAGAGTTGCTTCGGTCTCTGGAGAACTTCTCTTTGACGGCAAGCTTTCTGCTATTTATGATAAAATTACAAAGAAAGCTTCGGATTCTCTGTTGTTTAAATCTGCTTCTAAGAAGTCGGATACAGCAGACAAGAATAAGACAGGCACTTCTGGGTCTAATGCGCCCAAGAGAGGTTCCTATAGAGGTTCCGGTGCGTCCTCTTGGTCTTATTCGAGAGACCGTCAGGGTAGCGACTCTCGTTCGGGACGTCCTTCGGGCCGGGACAATCGGTCGGACGCCCCGAGGTCGACGGGGCGAGGTGCGGGTCGTGGAGGACGTGGTTTCTCCTACCGCAGGCCTTGCAGGTCCAGGAGGTGATGGCTTAAACCTCTATCGCATACCGGTTGGCGGAAGGTTGTCAAGCTTTTCACAAGAATGGGCGTCGATTACGGACGACCCTTGGGTGAGAGGAGTGACTTCAGAAGGTCTAAAGATATCCTTCAAACGAAAGCCTCCATTAACTCGAAGTCCAAAGTGGACTTATCTTCCGTCAAATCCGCAGAAAAGAGACGCTCTGCTATCAGAGGTGCAGTCTCTTTTAATGAAGAACGCGGTAGAGGTCGTAGAAAACCAGGAATCTCCGGGATTCTACAGCCATCTGTTTCTGGTTCCGAAACCAGACGGCTCGTTCCGTCCAGTCATAGATTTGAGCTGGATAAACAAGCTGATCATCGCTCCGAAATTTTATATGGAGACGATTCGGTCGGTCAGAGCGAGTATTCGGGTGAACGATTATGCAACAAGCATAGATCTCAAAGATGCGTACTTTCACGTCATGGTACATCCGACATTCCGAAAGTACCTACGTTTCGCAGTCCTAGGAGTGGTGTATCAATTCCGGGCGATGTGCTTCGGATTGAATCTAGCACCCTGGGCTTTCACTGGGGTAATGAACTCGGTAATGATCTATTTCCGAGCTCATTCGTCTGCGGTAACGTCGGCCTACCTGGACGACATTCTTCAGAGGTACGGCAACGAGTTAACGCTTCAGAACGATGTTCAGAATCTTCTTCTATTGCTCCGACGTCTCGGTTTTATAGTAAACGAGGAGAAGTCGGATCTGGTGCCGTCCAAGTCATTCACTCATCTGGGAATGAGCTTCGAGACGCACAACAATCTCGTTCGTCTGCCGTTAACCAGAGCGAAATTAGTCAGTTGTTACGCTCGCTATTGTCTGCACGCAGACAAAGTCACAGCGAGTGAATTTATGAGACTGATAGGTCTGTGCAGAGCCGCTGCGGATCTCATTCCGATGGGGCGGTTACGCACACGTCCTCTTCAAATTTTCTTGACTCAGAATTGGAGTGTGAAAATTCATTCGCTCGATGTAGACATTCACTTGTCAGATCAAGTGAAACAAGAGATTCAGACTTGGGCAAACATT
Source organism: Pictodentalium vernedei (assembly GCA_031216915.1). Taxonomy (NCBI): domain Eukaryota; kingdom Metazoa; phylum Mollusca; class Scaphopoda; order Dentaliida; family Dentaliidae; genus Pictodentalium; species Pictodentalium vernedei. The sequence goes on from CM062294.1 coordinate 258,698,722, forward strand.
CAGTGGTTAACTCAGGGAGTTCCGCTGCAGTTGCCGGATCCGAGTTTTACAATTATGACGGATGCCAGTCAAACAGGTTGGGGTGCATCATTAATCCCAACGGATTCGAGATGCAAGGGTCTTTGGGATCCGCAATTCCTGTGCAAGCAGATAAACATCAAGGAAATGATGTCAATTTGGCTTGCATTCTGTCACTGGATGGACATTATTCACAAGGCTCATGTCCAAATCCTATCCGACAATATGACAGTAGTGGCGTATATACGGAATCAGGGAGGCACTCATTCAGTTCCGTTGTTCAATTTAACGGAAAGAATCCTTCTGTTTGCGCTAGAACATTACGTTCTTCTTTCGGTCCGTCACATACCGGGTCGTCTGAATGTGCTAGCAGACTCCCTTTCACGAAAAGGGTCGCTTGTTGCCGTCGGAATGGACTCTCAACAAACAAGTATTCAATCAGATTTGCTACCAATGGGAACGGCCAATGATAGACTTATTTGCGACACATCTCAACAATCAGTTGCAGACGTATGTGTCTCCGTGTCCGGATCCAAGAGCATTTGCAGTAGACGCTCTGTCGATCCCTTGGGACGGAATGATAGGATATGCGTATCCTCCATCCTTAATTCAACAAGTATTGCTAAAGATAAAACAATCTCAATGCAAGATTCTGTTGGTAGCATCTCTGTCGCCACAGAGACCGTGGATAAATCTACTCAGGTATCTGTTGTGGGACCTACCGCGAAAGCTTCCTCCACGGGAGGATCTTCTTTCGCAGGGGAAATCGCGCCAACTCCATTACAACCCGCAAGGTCTCAACCTTCACGTTTTTCCGTTGTGCGGTCCTTCTTGCATGGCAAGCACTTTACAGGACGAGCAGTGGACGCGATTTCTAACTGTAGGAGGACCTCCTCTTCGCTAAACTATGCGGCTAAGTGGAAGGTTTTTCGTCGTTGGTGTAGGGATCATTCTGTAGATATATTCGATCCCTCTATACCAGACATTGCAAACTTTCTAGTATACTTGTTTGACGAAATCAAACTGCAGCCTGTTACTATAAAGGGTTATAGGTCTATGTTATCTGATACCTATGCACATCATGATAGTTTACAAATTGGATCTAATGTCTCTTTATCTAAGTTGGTTAGAAACTTTTCGATAAATAGACCCAGAACTCTTAGATTAATTCCTAAGTGGAATTTAGCTTGGGTTCTTCTTAAATTGAAGGAAAAGCCATTTGAACCTCTTGGGACAGTAGATTTCAAATTCTTATCTTATAAGACAGCTTTTCTCTTAGCTTTCTCTTCTGCTAGAAGAGTCAGTGAGCTTCATGCACTGTCGGTGGATGATTCTCACTATCGTAGTGTCGGGAACACTATCACCTTTACTACTAATGTGGGTTTTTTAGCTAAGAATCAGGCTCCTAATAAATATCCGGAACCTATTGTTATTAAGGCTCTTCCGTCTTCAGACGGGCATAGGCCTTTACTCTGTCCTGTTAGAGCGTTACGTATCTATAACAGAGATCTCAGTTTATCAGAAAGGGACGGAAACGTTTCTTTCTGTCTTTGATGCCTAATAGAAAGGACATTTCGGTCCATTCTATTGCTAGATGGATTCAATTAACTATCCGTACTGCTTATGAGAGTTTATCTTCTTCTCAGCAGTCTGTGCTGAAGATTTCCGCTCATGAAGTAAGAGCTCTTTCTACTTCCTGGGCTTATGCTAATAGTGTTGCTATTACAGATTTAATGAAGGCTGCTTATTGGTCTCAGCCATCCACATTTACGAATTTTTATCTCGGAAATATTGAGTCCATTTCTGGAGACCTGCATTGTTTAGGTCCGTTATCTGTTGCTCAGAATGTCGTCCACTAAACAGTTGCAACTATAGTTATGCAGGCTTTCTGTTCTGGCAGTGACTCCGTCCGGCTGCCCTCTTCGCTCTGGGCTATTTGACCCAGGGCAAGGGGAAGGGGGGGGGGGGCGGGTGTTCCCTTAGGTCACCTGCTTTATAGTGAAAAGCAAGGGAATGCCTCCTCCAAGTCAGTATTTCTGAGTCGCTTCCGGGATGGTTTTAAAGTGTAATATTAATGTTAAATTCATTCATGTCTTATTTTTAAAGTGTAGCTCGGTGTGAAGCATTTGTATATGTCAAGTGTCAAACGGGCTTTAATATACAATACTCGGACACTTTTAAATGACTATAAAGAGTCTCAATTCTCTGGACTACTTTATTTATTGGCTTACATTAAAAATAATTAGTTTAAGGGATATACTGGATTTTAATAGAGAACATGAATGTTATTGTGCTCAATTATTAAGGGTAGTGTATCTTTCTAATTTAATATTAAATAAGAAAGATACATGTAAAGCCTAATACTCCTTTTCTCCTTAAGGGGTTACCTCTTTACTATATAGTTGAGCTTATTGGATTTTCCTCTATGTCCTAGGCCCTCCAGCCTGTTTACTATTCAGCTAAGTCTGGGTCATTGGTACAGTATAAAAATGTTAAAAAATGTATAGTAATTTATATATTTTTTATACTTACCAATGACCCAGACGGGGATGGCCCTCCCTGGAGTTGGGAACTCTTGCCTCCCCGCTGAGTACATAGCGCTGACCAGGCACTGCCAGTAAGAATGATAATTGGCGCCAATTTCGGGACGTCTGCGTCACTGCGCATGCGCAGTGGAGGCGTAGTATGGAGGTCCTTTAGGACATGATTTCTTTTTGTTTTGGATGCAAATTTTGGGGATTGGGGGGCAAAATTTGTGTTTGGCCCTGGTTTTGTTAGAGTTAGCACCAGCTAAGTCTGGGTCATTGGTAAGTATAAAAAATATATAAATTACTATAAATTTTTTAACTTTCTGTTTATTTATTACAGAAGATATTATTTATTTGTGTGATTATTCATGTTATTGTCATTTATTGTCATTTATTTCATAATTTTAATTTATTGTGCCTAGAACTCTTCTTATTGTACTTCATATTTTTTATTTTATTGTCATTTATATTCTATTTATTTTTTATTCATTTCTAAAACACACTGGTGAAGAAATAAATCACTAAAAGCTAATTAATTGTTTCTTTTCTGTCTGGCTTATTGGAATATCCCACTTTATTCTGAAGGTGATAAGTAAGGGATTAGCTATTCAAACAACCCAATAATCTGTGATTATAAACTGTCTGACAATTGGGGTGTCTGACTAATGGGGGGATACCGTTAAGATGTTTGCATGATTAAATGTTGATTGTTATTTTAACTTAAATTTGTTCAGTAGTGTGAATGAAAAAGTATTAATCATTTTGTTGTTTTGAATTTAAAACTTAAACTTACTCACTAAGATTGTGTAGTATATAAATAGTCCAATGCATTTTCATTGGTATACCAAAATGGCAAACGCACAAGTCACTTTAAAATTTGTTCCAAACCACCAAGGACAAAACTTGGTCCATTGTGGGTATAAATACCGTATCAGAAATAGGAAAAATGATTTTACGCATCGGCAATGCTGTAAAAAAGATTGTCCTGCAACAATCAATACTTCTAATGAACTCATCACTAGCTGTGGAAACATGCATAACCATCCTCAAGATAACTCCAACATCACTATCCATGAGTTCCTTGCAAATTTAAGGAAGAGGGCCAGGAGTGAAAGCAAACCCTGTCCTACAATTTACCAGGAAGAGATAGCATGTTTGCATTCAGAAGAATCTGAAGACCTTCTCAAAAAGGTTCCCACTAACTACAGCATCCAGGCCAGTCTTTACAGATCCAGAGCTAAGGAAATGGCAGCAATACCCAAACAACGTGCAGATATAACACTACCACCAGCTTATAAAACAACATCATCTGGAGAGGAATTTTTACTTAAACGTAGTGAAAATATGCTAATTTTCACAACAACAAATAATCTGTATTTGTTGTCTGAGGCAGAGACATATTATTCTGATGGAACATTCGATAAATGTCCAGAACTTTTTTATCAATTATATAGCATTCATGCCTTTGCTGGTAATAAAATGTTTCCCCTAGTATATGGACTTAGATAAGAAACAATCTACCTATCTATGATTTTTTCAATAGTGTAAAAGAACTAGCAAATGAAAGGAACTTACATTTGGAACCATCCAAATTCTTCACGGATTTTGAAACAGCTGCTCAAAATGCTGCCCACATAGTATTTCAATGTGAACTAAAGGGTTGCATGTTTCATTACCGCCAGGCAATCTGGAGGAATGCACAGACATGTGGGTTACAAACTCTGTATTCTAGTGAACCCGATATTAATCTTATAGTTCGTCGTGCGGCAGCACAGCCACTAGTTAGAATGGGTGACATGGACGATGTGTGGCTAAATGCCATCACTGAGTCTGATCAAGAAAACCCCAAAGTTACCCAGTTTACAGACAACGTTACGGAAAATTGGGTAGATCGTGAAGGTCGTGCGATGTGGAACCACTTCAACACTACAGAATCACATACTACCAACAATTTGGAAGGATGGCATGGAAAGTTGAAAAAGTTAGGTTCTAGCCATCCCAACATTTTCAAGTTTATTGACATGATCAAATGTGAACAAGACTTCACAGAGGCAACATTGTTCCAAATACAAGGTGGTGGGAGACTTCCACCAAAACGCAGAAAATATCGGAGTATTGACGACAAGATTGAGAAGGCAAAACATGAACTCTTGAGTGAACAAAAAACTGCCATCGAATACACTGATACTATTTCACACTTAGTTGGTTATAAATAATTTATTTAATTTATTGTTATTTTTGCATATATATGTTATTATAAATTAATATATTATATTAATGTAAAACACTGTGTCAGAAACATAATAACAATAAATTTCTTCTTCATATTACAGTTATTTTGTTAGTCTATACCAGGTGGCACAGTGAGGTGTTCCTAGTTAACAGTTAACAGTTATTTAAAACTGACTATAAATTAATACCTGTTGTTAGCTTAACTAACAGTCAATACCTGAGAACAATACCGGATGGCGCAATGAGGTGTTCCCAAAATCTATACTGAGTGTGTGGTAAATGGATGGTATTTAGAAATTAAACGCAATTATCATAGTTATTCACCTAAAAAATATCCAGGTTGGCACTCCTGTATTGTGTTTATTTTCTTTCAGGGCCCAAATCATTCTGTGGTTACTGCTTGCACAGCAGGTTTGCATTCAATTGGAGATGCTTCCAGATTTATTAAATATGGAGATGCAGATGTAATGGTTGCTGGTAGTGCTGAAGCTGCCATTTCTCCACTTGGGTTGGCTGGTTTTACTAGGATGAAAGCTCTCTGTACTACATTTAATGACAATCCTAAATCAGCATCTAGACCATTTGACAGAGACAGAGATGGTTTTGTGATGGGGGAAGGTGCTGGAGTGGCAGTCCTGGAAGAATTAAGTCATGCTGAAAAACGAGATGCAAAGATTTATGGAGAAATTTTGGGGTATGGTCTGTCAGGAGATGCTTTTCATATCACAGCTCCAAATACAGTTGGGGATGGAGCATTAAGATGTATGGCAGCTTCTATTAAAGATGCAAATATTTCCAAATCGGACATTGGGTATATTAATGCCCATGCTACATCCACACCTCTGGGGGACCGTGCTGAAAGTAGTGCAATAAGGAAACTGTTTGAGGAGCATGCAGATGAGATTCTTGTGTCTTCAATCAAAGGTGCACTTGGACATTTACTAGGTGCATCTGGCAGTGTGGAAGCTATCTCTACCATTTTATCTTGTTACCATGGAAATATTCCATACAATCTTAACTTTAAAAAAACTGACATACAGTCTGGTCTGGTCTATGTTTCAGAGAGTTCCAAAACTTGGCCTGATAATTTTAGTAGGAGGGTGGCTTTATCAAACTCTTTTGGATTTGGAGGAACAAATGGGAGCCTTTGTATCAGTAACATGGTTACATAACACAAATCATTCACAACATCTTAAGGTCTTGAAAGGGTTTCCATATCCCTTAGTCTAGAAGCAGTGCAGTGATTTCTAGTCACGTCTTGGCTGCCTATATAGACAGCCAATACACGACTAGAATTTGCTACCAGTATATTGTGACAGTTGTGACAAAGACTTCTTGCACTCACACAGTGGAGTAACTTTTGCGAATCCAGACAAGTTATCAAAGTGGGGCTCAAAGCTTCAAGGGTTAAATTTATTTGGTCCAGACAGGCTGGGATATGATACACAGATTCCATAAGGTTGTGATTATGTACCATGATATGCATACTTTTAGATAAAATATTTCTGTTATTTGATTTTGGGGGTTATTGTTAGCATTATCTGTAGTCCATTTAAGACATATTCATGAGAAATCCAACTTGTTTTTCTGCACATTGGTTACAGACACAATGACATTTTAAAATGAAAGTGTCAATGACACTGTAGCTCAACTTGTCAAGACAAAGACATGTACATGTATAGTATGTGACACAGCAATGACAAACATCTAGGTAATGACCTGATAACAAAGGTACATATAAAGTATTGTAACGGTCTGTACATAAATACTGACCGTTGCCTGTAACAAATGTATAGGTAAAGTATTGTAAAGGTGGGTGACAGTCAGATGCTGAACTAGAAAAAATCTTTGAGTCCCAGAGTGGGTCTGACTGAACCCCAAAATATTTGTTCTCATAGCACAGTGATAACAAAGGCACCCCAAAACACACTCGTTCCTGTCCCAAGGTGAAAACAAAAGTACTCAAGACGTTTTGTGAAGATGAGTTCATAAATACGAGCTGTATAGAACTTGTGACAAAAAACTGATTGGACCTAATTTCGGTACAAAATGGCCACTGGCAGCCATCTTGAATTTTGGACCGTACCCAGAAACACTCATTCTCATCCCAAGGAGATAACAAAGGTACCCAAGAAGTTTTGTGAAGATCGGTTCATAAATACAGCCTCTACCCTGAGCCGTATTGACATGTGTGCTTACATTGTATAAGTTGCACTGAATAAATCAAAGTTCATCTAATTTGCATAATTTCTGCACGAAAAAAAACCCCTTACAATATGTGATGTATTCCATGTTACTAAACATTCACACAAAAAAATTATTCAAATCAGGGCTTTCATATGGAAGTTCTGTGCAAAAATCTGATTGCACCTAATTTTGTACAAAATGGCTGCCATCGGCCATCTTGAATTTCGGACCGGACCCAAAAACACTCGTTCTCATCCCACGGTGATACCAAAGGTACCCAAGAAGTTTCGTAAAGATCGGTTCATAAATACGGCCTCTAGCCCGAGCCGTATTGGCATTTGCACTTACAGTGCTGAAAGTAACCCCAAAAAACATCAAAATTAGTCTAATTTGCACAATTTACGTACGAGAAAAAAACCCGTATTATATGTGATGTATCCCATGGTACTAAACATTCATACAAAAAATTATTCAAATCAGAGCTTTCATATGGAAGTTCTGTACAAAAAACAGATTTCTGCATCGTCGGTACAAAATGGCAGCTGGCAGCCATCTTGAATTTCGGACCGCACCCAAAAACACTCGTTCTCTTCCCACGGTCATAACAAAGGTACCCAAGAAGTTTCGTAAAGATCGGTTCATAAATACGGCCTCTAACCCGAGCCATAGCAGCTTGGCACTTACAGCTCTGAAAGTAACACTAAATAAATCAAAGTCAGTCTAATTTGCATAATTTACGCACGAGAAAAAAACCCGTATTATATGTGATGTATCCCATGGTACTAAACATTTATACAAAACTTTATTCAAATCAGAACTTTCATACAGAAGTTCTGTACAAAAAACTGATTTTTGCATCATCGGTACAAAATGGCCACTGGCAGCCATCTTGAATTTCGGACCACACCTAAAAACACTCGTTCCCGTCCCAGGGTCATAACAAAGGTACACAAGAAGTTTCGTAAAGATCGGTTCATAAATACGACCTCTAGCCCGAGCCATAGCCAATTGTTGACGTACGGACAGACGGACAGACAGACGGGCCATGACAATAGCTCAAATTTGACTTCGTCAAAGTTGAGCTAAAAATCAAATCATACATATCTTGCATCTTCCAATAAAATTGCTTGGCATTACCATTTATCATCAAAATTTAAAAAATTGAGTACTTAGCCAGTAAAACAAAAGGCAATTTCTCCGGCACCTCCCTTGTCATTAAAATTTTGACTTCTCAAACACGCTTTTTCACAGTCAGTTTTTTTAGACAAGCAAAATTTTTATGCTTAGCTGACAGTTTTTATGCCCTCGCAACAAATATTCAGGGAACATATTGTTTTACCCTGTCCATCCATCCATCCATCCACCATCCATCCATCCATCCATCCACCTGTCTGTATGTCCACCCATCCACATATTAAGGTACATTGTTTGTCTGACTAACTCCTCTCACAGTTTTTAGGCTAGGACTTTAATATACCCTCACTTCCGAGAAGTGGGGGCTATATTGTTGACGGCCTGTTCATCTGTATGTCCAACCCAACTTGTGTGCGCAACTCCTCCTACATTATTGAACTGATTTTGATGAAACGTCTCAAACATTCTGTTCATCCGTATGTCCATCTCAACTTGTGTACACAACTCCTCCTACATTATTGAACCGATTTTAATGACTAGCAATTGAGCATGCGCATATATTAAAAAAAATTTATCTGTAACAATTATAACCAGGTTATCTCCCCTGAACTGAGATTTATTATGAATTTTCACATGAGATTCTTGTGTGTGCAACTCCTCCTGCATTATTGAACCGATTTTGATGAAACTTCTCAAACATTATGACTAGCAAGTGAACATACACATATTTTTAAATTTTACATCTGCGACAATTTTAACCAGGCTATCTCCCCTGAACTTAGATTTATTGTGGATTTTCAGATGAGATTCTTGTGTGCCCAACTCCTCCTATATTAATGAACCAATTTCGATGAAACTTATCAAAGGGCAAACGCATACTCCAGAATTTTTTAACTTCGAAAATTTTAACCAAGTTATCTCCCATGAACTTGGGTTTAATATTGGTTTTTCAACCTCAACATTCAGAGGTGCATTCTGGTAAGGCGGAAGTGGGGATATTAATCACCTTCAGTGATAATTCTAGTCTCACAGGATGTTTGAACATATATCAGAGGTGTGCATATTGTCAGGATTTTGATTTGCTTCAATATTTTACAAAATTACAGGTTGTTGAACTTGGTCAATTTTTTGTGGAATTTCACCTGTATGGCATTTGGTGTTGTGTGAGATAGACTTTGTGGGGGCATCATGTACGAGTAACAAATCACAGTTTGCTCTTCTGCCTCCTGTGTCCATGTGCTGTGCGGGGGCATGCTTCTGTCTAGTTTTAACTATAATTTTATTTCTCTTTGTAAATCAGCTTTGGTGAACAGGCATAGCCTATATAAATGATTGGCTGATATATTTTGTACTTGTACATCTTCAATGACTAAAGCAAATTTATTCCAATTTTTTACAAAAAAAGTGTTAGATAAATACTCTTGAAACTTCACCATGAAAAAAGTAACTAATGAATGACTGTTGATTTTCTGAAGAGTAGAAATTTTTAATTTCTGAAACTAGGCTATTAAAAAAAATTCTTGTGTCTCAGGCACCTCGTCATTGGAAACTTATTCATCACTATTTTTTATGTAGAAATCTCTTCGATGATACTATAATGCATTTGTAAGACTAAAAATTAAATCAGCTGTATCTTGTTTGACAGAGCTCAATAAACTTTGTCAAATAAGGTGCGGTTGGTTAAATTTGCAACTGCATTATGGGAAACTTTCATTCACAGCTCACATAATATTGTAAGGAGATAAATTTCCGATTCATTCTCAGGACTGTTTAGTGGATTTACAAAAATTGAAAAAAAAACGCCAAAAAACCCTCCTTCCCTCATCATAAAACTGAGAAAACATTGCCTGAGAACAACGAAAACAAATAATTTTTATTGAAAGGCCCTATTCAAATATTTTCAGTACTTTAGATTTCAGAGTAAAAAAGCCTCCTTTCCCTATTTAAAACCAAATTCAAGGAAAATTGCTGAAGAAACCAGAATGTTTTGGATGGCTCAAATTATTATGACTCTTCGAATAATAGTGAAATGCATACTAAGGTTGGGCAGTTTTGAAATTTGCATTTCAGTTCGGTTTTGATTTTGTACAAAACTTTTCAGTTTTTCAAACTATATTGTAGAAATCCACACTTTAGAGGGTAATGTACACATAAAATGTGTCTGTATTTGTCATCCAACCCATGCGGCTCATACAGCGTGTTGAGTCACCAGGGTTACTCAGTCTTCACCACTCTTCTCAGCTAATGGACATACTATGGTGGGCTGTTGTAGTGGGCTACAGTGGTGGAGCCATGGGATATTTAGGGAGACCTGCCCCCCCCCCCCCCCCCCATCCCACTTGCTCCTCCCATCCCCAATTTTTAGCTCACCTGACTGAAAGTCACGGTGAGCTATTCTGATCACTTTTCGTCTGGCGTCCGTTGTCTGTCGTGAAGGTGGTGTTTGGGCCTTTTTCTCCCAAACCACTGGCCGCATATTAATGAAATTTCATGTGATTAGGGGTTATATAAGGGCATTTTGACTTTTTGTCAAAAATACTCCAATTCTTAAAAAATCTTCTTCTCAAGAACCAGCAATAGCAGAGACTTGATATTTGGTATGCAGCTTCCTTTTGAGGTGTAGACTCAAATTTGTTCAAGAGAAGTTCGAGGGGCTATATTTGACGATGTTAAAGGAGGGGCAAAAATTTTGGCCCTGCCCCAAATTTCTATTTTCCAAACCGCGAGGCTGATTTGAACCAAATTTTACGTGAGTGTTTATTGGGTCATAAGTACCTAATTTATGCAGAATTTTTTTCCCCATAGCCCCGTGGGAACCACAGGAGCTAAAAATAGAAAAAAATTAAAACGCCTGTATCTCCAAAACTACATGGCACTGAGAATTCTTATTTGTTGTGAAGCTTCCTTAGGACCAACAGAATGGAATGGTCCAAAAAAATTGCCATCGGTTTTATCATGGGGTACTTTTTGGGGACTTTTGAAAAAGTGCTGAGTCAGCATTTTTTAACACTGTGGGTAATGGGAAAAACATAAGACTACTTTTCTCCGAAAGCACTGCTCCAAAAGCTTTAAAATTTCACATATAACATCTTTGGAAGATTGTTTCACATGTTTATTGAAATGAATTGCCTGGGTCGATATTTGGGCTCTCTATGGGAGCCCAAATGTTTAAATTAGTGCAGTATGAGGAGTATTTTTGAAAAATCTTCTTCTTCAGATCTGGCAATAAGAATGTTTTGATATTTGGTATGCAGCATCCTTAGGGGGGGTGAAATTCAAGTTTGTTGAAGCCAAGTCCCTAGGTTCATATTTAGGCTGAAAATTTGGGGTCCCGTTGCAGACTTAGAAATTTTGGACCAAAATCCCAAATTTTTTTTTGTTTTTTCTGAGTTTCGGACAATTTTAAGACAAAAAAAATTTTTTTTTTTTTCCCCTGAAAATTTGGGGTCCGGGTGGGACTTTGAAAATTTTGGACCAAAATCCGAAAGAAATTTGTTTTTGTTTTTTATGCGTTTTGGTCAATTTTAAGACAAAAAAAAAAAAAAAAATTTCCCCTGAAAATTTGGGGTCCGGGTTGGACTTAAAAAATTTTGGACCAAAATCCGGAAATTTTTTGTTTTTTGTTTTGCATGCGTTTCTGTCAATTTTAAGACTTAACAAAAAAAAACAATTTTTTTTTTCCCCCTGAAAATTTGGGGTCCGGGTGGGACTTAGAAAATTTTGGACCAAAATCCGAAAAATTTTTTTTTGTTTTTTATGCGTTTTGGTCAATTTTAAGAGAAATTTTTTTTTTTTTTTTCCCCTGAAAATTTGGGGTCTGGGTGGGACTTAGAAAATTTTGGACCAAAATCCGAAAAAATTTTTTTTTGTTTTTTATGCGTTTTGGTCAATTTTAAGAGAAAATTTTTTTTTTTTTTTCCCCTGTTTGGGGTCCGGGTGGGACTTAGAAAATTTTGGACCAAAATCCTGAAAATTTTTTTTTTGTTTTTTTATGCGTTTCTGTCAATTTTAAGACAAAAAAAATTTTTTTTTTTTTTTCCCCTGAAAATTTGGGGTCGGAGTGGGACTGAGAAAATTTTGGACCAAAATCATAAAAAAAATTTTTTTTTGTTTTTTTATGCGTTTTGGTCAATTTTAAGACAAAAAAAAAAAAAAAAAAAAATTTTCCCCTGAAAATTTGGGGTCCGGGTTGGACTTGCAAAATTTTGGACCAAAATCCTGAAAAAATTTTTTTCTGTTTTTTATGCGTTTTGGTCAATTTTAAGACAAAAAAAAATTTTTTTTTTTACCCTGAAAATTTGGGGTCAGAGTGGGACTTAGAAAATTTTGGACCAAAATCCGAAAAAAATTTTTTTTGTTTTTTATGCATTTTGGTCAATTTTAAGAGAAAAAAAAAATTTTGTTTTCCCCTGAAAATTTGGGGTCCGGGTGGGACTAAGAAAGTTTTGGACCAAAATCCTGAATATTTTGAAAAATTTTTTTTGTTTTTTTATGCGTTTCTGTCAATTTTAAGACAAAAAATTTTTTTTTTTTTCCCCTGAAAATTTGGGGTCCGAGTGGGACTTGGAAAATTTTGGAAGAAAATCCTAAAAAATTTTTTTTTTGTTTTTTATGCGTTTTGGTCAATTTTAAGACAAAAAAAAAAAAAAAAAAAAAAAAAAAATTTTTCCCCTGAAAATTTGGGGTCCGGGTTGGACCAAAATCCTGAAAAATGTTTTTTGTTTTTTATGCGTTTTGGTCAATTTTAAGACAAAAAAAATTTATTTTTTTTACCCTGAAAATTTGGGGTCCGGGTGGGACTTAGAAAATTTTGGACCAAAATCCTGAAATTAGTTTTATCGTTTTTTATGCGTTTTAAGAAGAAGAAAAAAATTTAGGCTGAAAGTATTTTGTTTGGGAAAAAAATCTGTTTTTTATGTGTTTATCTCAATTTTGGGACGTAAAAGTGCAGGAACTGAAAATAGAAGGAAAATCCTGTGTATTGTGTGGGCACAATCGCTTCATCAAGTTGGTATATGCTTTTCTTAGGAGGGGCGTATGCAGCTTATTCAAGTCAAGTCCCTGGTTTGATATTTAGACTACCATGTCAGGTGAGCGCCCTCCGGCCCCCTGGGGCCTCTTGTTTGAATTCCTGCGCTCAGTACAAGTACAGTACCCTCAGTCCTGAGAACCCCCCCCCCCCCCAAACTCTTCACCAGCATGGTCCCCCAGGATTTCAAACCATGGCTCAGTGGGATCTGCTTTGTTCTGCCAGTGAACTTTGAGGCCTTTTCAAGATGCAAAAATTTACATTTACAATCAACATTTCCTTATTTTTAGCTTTACTTGACAAAGTCAAGATAAGCTATTGCCATCACACAGGTGGAAGTCTGTGAGTCACATTTTCCTTTAGCACGGGCTGCACCCCGTAGTTCTTGTCCGATCGTCACAAAATTTCATATGCAGGTTTGAGGTCATGTCTAGATGAGAACGTCCCCTTTTGGTGGCAGTCGGTCAACCGTGATGGCTGCCGAGCTCAAAACCCCAAAACCTTTAGCACAGTCTACAGGTCGTATTTATAAAGGGATTTCATGGTAATATGGTAGGATGACTCTGTATAATATCTAGATGAGAACATCCTCTATTGGTCATGATCTGTCAACTGTGATGGCTGCCCAAGTCTGAAACCCAAAAACTTTTAGCACAGTCTACAGGTCATATTTAATATGGAGGGATTTCATTACAACTTGGTAGGATGACTCTGTGTGATGTCTAGATGAGAACTTCCCCATTTGGTCATGATCTGTCAACCGTGACGACTGCCAGAGCCCCAAACCCAAAAACCTTTAGCACAGTCCACGTCGTATTTATGGAGGGATTTCATTGTAACTTGGTAGGATGACTCCAAATAATGTCTAGATGAGAATGTCTCCATTTGGTCGTGATTAGTCAACTGTGACGGCTACAGGGGCCTATACCCTGAAAACCTTCAGTGCAGCCTACATGTCATATTTATGAAGGGATTTCTTGTAACTTGGTAGGATGACTCCAGATAATGTCTAGATGAGAACGTCCCCTTTTGCTCGTGACCATTCAGCCATAATGGCTGCCCAAGCCCAAAACCCGAAAACCTTAAGCACAGACTACAGGTCACATTTATGAAGGGTTTTCATTGTAACTTTTTAGGATGACTCGGTATAATGTCTAGATGAGGACATCCCCTGTTGGTCGCAATCGGTCAACCATGATGGCTGCCTGAGCCCAAAACCCAAAAACCTTTAGCACAGTCTACAGGTTGTATTTATGAAGGGATTTCATGGTAACCCGGTAGGATGACTCTGTATAATACCTGGATGAGAATGTCCCCTTTTGGTCATGATCTGTCAACCGTGATGGCTGTCCAAGCCCGAAACCCAAAAACTTTTAGCACAGTTTACAGGTCATATTTATGGAGGGAATTCATTGCAACTTGGTAGGATGACTCTGTATGTCTAGGTGAGGATGTCCCCTTTTGGTTGCGATCGGTCAGCCGTGATCACTACACAGGCCAGAAGCCTGAAAACCTTTAGCACAGTCTACAGGCCGTATTTGTGAAGGGATTTCATTTTCACTTGATAGGATACTTGTTTTGGAATAATTTCACTGTAACTTGGTAACTGTGGTTGACATACATTAACTGTGAGGGCCACATTAACCCACCCCTCAGTTCTTTAGTACAGTCTACATCTCAAATTATTTTTATTGAAAACATGGCATACAGGGAACAGAAATTAACATATTCTCAATTATCACAATTCTTGTCTTATTTCATAATCCTTTCATAAACATTGAACATTTTCCTTTTCATCAAACACACATTCAAGTTAAGCTACAGTGTCATTGACACTTTCATTTCAGGAGTCGCTAAGCTCTCTCCCTGGTTTTGGTGGATAACATGCAATTGTTGTGTTTATTTTGGTAATTATCACATTACTTCAAAATAGACTGCCAGTGGCGGTGCCAGAGTTACAGAAGTGAGGGGGTACAGTTGGGTATTGCCTGCCGCGCAGTGGCGGCCTCTGTGCACAGCAGTGGCCTCTGCGCACAGCGCCTAACCCGCAGTGGGTTCGAGAAAATTTAACGACACTCAAATCGAAAATGAAAGTAGGCTGCATTCCAAACGGATGCGTTGCACGCTCTTGATTCTAGCATTCCTTGAATACTCTTAAACAGTATGTTTCAGACCGTTTGAACACGGCACGCCTTGTTGCAATTTGGGCCCTCGACTCTCGTTTGTTGTTTGTAATTAATGTGTGTGTGTGTGGGGGGGGGGGGGGGGGGGGGGCACACACAAACATAATTTAAAAACTTCTCTGATTTAGTGCACTTGGGAATGTGGAATTAAGCATACCCACCATTACACCGCAACGTTCAATACAAAAATTAATGATAGTATTTTTTTACTATGCTTGGTGAAAAAAGTGGAGGGGTAAGTACCCCCCACTCCCCCCCATGGCGCCGCCGCTGTAGACTGCCCCGTGTTTCTAAGTGGTTCCTGCTTCAAATGACAGTGGAATAAAAGGAACACAAATCATATTTCTTGTGATTTTGATAACTATTATTGAAGTAAGTCGTGATATACGAATCACTTCTATTGGTAACTCACTCCAGTTTTTTCACAATATCTCTCCTAATTTGACTGTAGAGGTTCTTTTTTGTCTTTGATTTTGCCCAAACATAGAAATTGGGTGAAGTGAGCGGTGCCAAGGCAAAGATTTTGCTGGCTGCACTTCGCCCTCTTGGCTGATCCCTGTGTTGATTTCATCTCAGTCAAGACAGATGTTTTTTGAAGGGATTTGAAAGTATGCACTATTGCACCCTGGGATTCATTGGTGTACACAAAATACACATGGGAAAACACGTGTTGATTATAACAACTGCATATTGGGAATGCAGTGTTAACTTGACACTTGATCGTTTATAGATGACAGACCTGCAGTACTACTTGATTCCATAAAGTAAGTTCAAATAGCATACAAACAATTCGCAATAAGTTTAAAAAACTTTCAATAGTTACCTACCATCCATTTAACAGGATATGTATTAATTTAGCATTTTATTATTGACAAAAAACAGAACTGCCAATGCGCGCAGCATTATCTCTGAGTATGTGAATTCAGAGAATGTGCCAGAAGTTGGCTAATTAGCATAATTTACCCGTCATTTTTCCCATGAGAACTTTAAGGTTTTAAAACTCAATAAATTTTATTTTGACCTATAATCTAATTTACTATGTGCTGTACGCAGATGATTTTGTATCAAAAGAAAATTTATATTACTTTACACCATATATTGTCAGGTAACTTTCAATACTTATTTAGGGGGTGGGGGGGGGGCGCGGTGGCTCAGTAGGTAGAGGTGCAGGCTGCAAGCCGAGAGGTCTTCGGTTCGAATCCCACCTGCGGCAATTGCGTTATGTCCTTGGTCAAGACACTTCACCCCCATTGCCCACGTGGGGGCACGGTGATGCTGCGTACTAAGGTGTACTGCACGTCGATGGTGCACCTGTCTTCAACCAATGCTAACCCTGCTTGTGTGGAGTTAGTATGTTGGGGAGCTGACAGTTGCTCCCTGTTGCTCGGTGGTTCTCTCCGGGTACTCCGGCTTCCTCCACCCGTAAAACTGTTGAGGTCATGATTAGCCATTGTGCAGAAATATGTGACCTTAAAGCACCAATAAATAAAAAAATAATAAATAATACTTACATGATGTATTTGGTCAAATATGAGTGAGCCTGAGGCTGAGCCCGGTTCATTAAATCAACTTAATGATTCTTGAATTGCATGTGGGGATGCTTATATAAGACTTCTTAATATTTTTATACTGTACCAATGACCCAGACTTAGCCGGTGCTAACTCTTAAATTCTAGGGCCAAACACAAATTTTGCCCCCCCCCCCCCCCCCCCTCCAATCCCCAAAATTTGCATCAAAATCCAAAAAATAGATGTCCTATGTGGTCCTCCATACTTTTGTCCACTGCGCATGTGCAGTGTCCACGAAGTACTGAAATTGGAGCAAAATCCTCATTCTTTGTTTGGCCCTTCAATCAGTAACATCTCACTGATATCTGTGCTTATAATCTCAGTTAAAATGATGCCAGACACAAAATCATGAAAGAAATGGTGGATCTAAGGATGAAATAAGAGGATGAGAGGAAGAAACAGTGGAAGGATGTGTTCAGGGCTGTAACATATAATATTTTTATACTGTACCAATGACCCAGACATAGCTGGTGCTAACTCTTAAAATATAGGGCCAAACACAAATTTTGCCCCCCAATCCCCAAAATTTGCATCTAAAACTAAAGAAAACATGTCCTGAAAGGCCCTCCACACTTCGCCCCTACTGCGCATGCGCAGTGTCAAGGACGTTCCGAAATTGGCGCCATTTATCATTTCTAAGTTTGGCCCTTCATCAGTTAACATCTGACTGATCTTTGTGCTTTTAAATCTCAGTTTAAATGATGCCAGACACATAAATATTAGTGAAATGGTGATTCTAAGGAGGATAGAAAAGGAGGAGAGGAAAAGAATGTGTGACAGAATATTATCAGGGCTGTAACTTAAAATTTTTTAATGAAATTATGTTAAGTTACCTATTTTCAAGGCAGCAGCCATTTTGTTGTCATTCTGATTATTTAGTTACACTGTTTTTTCAAGTGTTTTCCTCTCTCCCTGTCCTTTAAGTTCCCCCTTGCTATTCTCCCATGCTTTTGGCATAGTTTCTGTAATTATTATTACTAAAATTTCTTGGGAGTTTTAGCTGAATAACAGAATGAATTCTGTTCTTTCCCCATGTTTACGTCTTCACCTACGGGTGGTTAGGCGTTGTGTTCTGCATCTACCATCTGATGTTCTGCAGTTTCTTCCCTGGAAGTCTCTGTTTTGCATCAGATGGTGTATTTTTGGTAACTGATTTCGGGCCTGGGTGCCTGGAGTCTTATTTTAGTGTTTTTACACTCATTGTTTACATTTACAACAGCCCTCTGTGTGAGGGGGGGATTTCTAAATAATAATATCTTTATGTTATTTTAATCATAACTAGATACATTATTATTGTTCGTAAGTGTTGAATACATTGTTTAAAATATTTTTAAAATTTTTGTCCACACTTAGGCTTGGGATCCATTGGGGCTCAACGTTACTTTTCAGAAACTTGGGCTGTTCTGAAAAAATATTTTTTCAAAATATTTTGATTTCAATTATTTTTTCTATATTAATGGATCATATTATTATTATGTATTTTGATTGCCAGGGGTTAGTGCGAGTACCAGGACTTGTTTTCTTTTCACATTGAAAGGATATTGATCAATTGTTTTAAGAGGAAGTCTTCCTCTGACCTTATTATCATTCTATATGTGGTCAGTGTACTCGCATTAACTCCTGTTCTGTATCGTATGATTTCGATGACAATATGGGAAGCGTATGTCACGGTATGTTGTTGGGGATTTGGACACTCCGGTCCTTTCCCCGCAGGGTCACTCTACTTTATCAATTTCTATTTCAGACGATCAAGATTAGGGTGATGTATCTGTGATGTCTTCCAACAGTGTGCCTCCGTCGTCACAATTAATGAAGGGCTAGCGGAAAAGTGCTCATGTAATACGCCAATTGCCTAAGAGGACCCTAGTAGGTTCGACGGCCTTTGACGTCCGCTAGCTCGCCCGGTGTAGCGTCCATTCACCGAATGGTTCGGCAGCCGGGTTCGTCCGTTGCGGTCTAGAAGGAATTTTGGGGTGATGCGAGCACTATAAAATTAACTTAATGCACACCCAGTGACGGCGGATCGGAGGGAGAACGGAGGAAGCCTTTTAGTCCGGTTCATAGCTCGTTCCGGTCCATCCGGACGGCAAGCGAGAGAGGCCCCTCTCTCGTTCAACAACATCTGGCCCCAGATGTTGTGGTACAAATGTGTCGCTAGCGGAGCATACGTCCGTCGCTCGGGACGCTCCGTTGTATAGGCAGTCCGCTGAGACTGCTAAGGCTTCCTCTTCTCGTCAGCGCACACGACCGCACCTTGGCTGCGTGACCGCCGATATATTACCAGCTTCGCCGATCAAGGATTCTTCGGCGACCAGGTCACACCATCCGGCAGCCAGGGATTCGAGACCGATGGACTCCGGACGTTCACATAGGAAAAGTATGCGGGAGCCATCTGATGCGGAGCTGCCCTCGGCGAAGCAGCGATAGACTGCGCCTCCGCAGGTCTCGACGCCGGACATTCTTGTGCACATAGCACAGCTTATCGCAGCATCCCAGCAGCCGACAGAAACGGTGTCAGATCGAGAATTATCCGACAGCGCTGGGTCGGTAGCCGGGGACTAGAGGCCTGCAGACTCCGGACGTTCGCATAGGAAGTGTGCGGGAGTCAACGTACACGGAGCTTCCAGCGGCAATGCATCGTAAGTCCGCTACTGCACAGGCCTCGGGAACGGACGTGCTTTCCTTAATAGCACAGTTTATCGCAGCATCCCAGCATCAACTGAATCTGTCGCATATATTTTATCCGACGATGCTGGGTTGGGACGCTCCGCGGAAGCGGGTACGGACGTCCGAAAGTTTCATCCGGTCCGACGGGATACCGAAAGGGATTCGGAGGATTTCAAGCTTTCCCTTTCGGAACAACATATGCTGCGATGCCGGATAAGAAACTGATAGCGTCGGTGGACTTAGAAATTTTTGGTTCGGTTCAGGGACATCGTCCCTCAGTTCCGACATAGTCCAATAATGTCACACAAACTTTCGAATTATTGAACGACGCTATATATATATATTATTTTATGCTTGCTATCCAAGCATTTCTGGTTTCTTGTTCGAAGAGTTATGGAGATGTCTTTCAAAAGTGTGCCTCTGTCGTCATAGTTAATGAAGAGTTAGCGGCAATAAGTGCTCATGGAATATGTCTATCGCTTACGGAGTGACATTCGCTAGCTCACCCGGTGTAGCGTACATTCATCGAATGGTTCGACTGCCGGGTTCGTCCGTTGCGGTCTAGGAAGGAGATTTGGGTGATGCGAGCACTTTAATTACTTTAGTACTCACCCAGTGACGGCAGATTGAGGACAGATCGGAGGAAGCCAACAACATAGGGGACCGCATGTTGTGGTTCAGATATTTTACATTCGGAGCATATGTCCGTTGCTCGGGACGCTCCGTTATATTGACAGTCCGAGAGACTGTCTTTAATGCTTCCTCATCCTCACAGCAGGGCACACGACCGCACATTGGCTACGTGACCTCGAGTATCCGATCAGTTTCGGCATTCAGTGATTCCACAGCGAATAGGTCGCGCCATCCGGTAGCCAAGGGACACGAGGCCTATACACTCCGTTCGCTCGCATGTTGGAAGTATGCACGGGGTAACGATCTCGGAGCTTCCTGCGGCAATGCATCGTAAGACCGCTGCTCCTCAGGCCTCAGTGACGGACGTGCTATCCGAGTTAGCACAGTTGTTTCGCAGCATCCCAGCAATTGACAGTTTCTCGGTCGAATCAGGAATTATCCGACGGCGCTGGGTCGGTGCGGTCCGCGGTTGCATCAAGCTACGGACGACCGAACGCTTTATAGGGTCCGACAGGATGGCGAAAGGGATTCGAAAGATTTCGAGTTTTCCCTTTAGTAGTATCGGAAGATGCCTTTCATATCTTCTGGCATTTCTTCCAGTGATTATTTTTCGGACTTCATTGCTGCGATCTTGGATAAGAGACTTATAGCGTCATTGGACTCGGATTTTTCGATCGGTACAGGGACTTTGTCCCTGACTTACCGACGCAGTCCAATATTGTCATTACAACATGTGTTTTATTTTTCGACGCTATATATTTATATATTTATACAAGCCTGCTACTAAGCATGATAGTTTAGTTTCTTGTCCGCGTGGCTCATTTCTGCCATTTTATCTTTTTTACAAATAGTTTATTTTGGCAGAGCAGGGCATACCGAGAGTTCATATGCGTCTAGACGGTGTGATTTTAAAGACTGCATATATTCTTTTTCGCCGTTTATGTCTTTTCCAATTTCAATGTTGGGAACGACATTATGTATAGTAGACTTAACTTAGACGCTTTATTATACGTAATCCGCCTTACTGAGGCGTTATCATTACGTCTTCAAGAAAAGATTTACGGGATATTATTCTCAATGTAATTTCTTTTGAGGGCAGTAGTTTGTTCACGTATAACTCCGCCCTTCAGTGGCTGATTGGAGTTGGTTAGACGTGACGCAGCCCTAGCTACATCCACGCGTGGATAGTAGGTTAAGAACTCTCTCAGAGTCGCTTCGTTCTCGGAGGAGCTTCTCTTCGACGGCAACTTTCCGGCAATCCATGAATTGCTCGATTTATACATTCTCTTGTCTATCTAGTGTTACAAGAGATTCAGACTGGGGCAAACATTCGGTGGTTGACTCAGAGAGTGCCGCCGCAGTTGCCGGACCCGAGTGTGGCTGTTATGACGGTTGCCAGTCAAACAGATTGGGATATATACTGATCCCTACGGATTCGAAGTGCCAGGGTCTTTGGGTTCCGCAGTCTTTTAGCTATCAGTTTAACTTCTGCGGAATAATGTTTTTTAGGCTTGCTTTATGTCATTGCATGAACATTATTCAGAAACGCATGCCCAAATTCCTGTCCTTTAATTCGACAGTAGTGGCGTATCTCCGGAACCAGGGAGGCACTCTTTCGTTTCCGTTATTCAATTTAATGGAAAGAATCCGTCTGTTGGTTATAGTACACCAAGTTCAGTTTTGGTCCGTCATATTCTGGGTCGTCTGATTGTTTTATCGCACTCCCGTTCTCTTACGGGTCGCTTGTTGCTGTCAGAATGGACTCTCAACAAACAAGTATTCAATCAGATTTGCTATCTATGGGAGCGCCCAATGATGTTTTATTTATGACACAGCTTGCTAATCAATTGCAGACGTATGTGTTGGCTTGTCCAGATCTCTGAGCTAATACTGTTAACGCTCTATTGATCTATAGGACGGAATGTTAGGAT
Organism: Pictodentalium vernedei; assembly: GCA_031216915.1. Lineage (NCBI taxonomy): Eukaryota > Metazoa > Mollusca > Scaphopoda > Dentaliida > Dentaliidae > Pictodentalium > Pictodentalium vernedei. The sequence continues at coordinate 258,720,833 of CM062294.1, forward strand.
ACGCGTATCCTCCGGCGCTGTTGTTTTAGCAGGTATTGCTAAGATAAACAACCACAATACATTTCTGTTGATAGCATCTCTATCTTCACAGAGATCATGAGTAATTTACTCTCTTGTCTACTGTGGATCTTAACGTGAAATCTTCCTCTATGTGAGGATCTTTTTTCACTGGGTAAATCGTGTCATCTTATCACAACCAGCAAGGTCGCAACCTTTATGTATTCCGTTGTGTGGTCCGTATTGCATTGTAAGCACTGTACTGGACGAGCTTTGGACGCGATTTCTTACTATAGGAGATCCTCTTCTTCGCTATTCTATGCGACTAAAGTGGAGGCTCTTCCGTCGTGGTGTAGGGATCATTATGTTCATATTGTTGATCCCTCCATACTACTCATTGCTATTTTTTAGTATACTTGTTTCACAAGATCTACTGCAGCCTGTTGTTATTTAGGTTATAGGTTTATGTTACCTCATACCTATGCACTCTACGATAGTTTACAATTGAGTCTTTTGTCTCTTTATCTAAGTCAGTTAGTAACTTTTTGATAAATAGACTTAGAATCTTTAGATTAAATTCCTATACGGATTTTAACTTCAGTTCTTATTTAGCTAAGTAATCATTTGAGCCTCTGGAAACAGTAGTTTTCAAATTCTGACCGTTTAGACAGTAATTCTGTTGGTTTCTCTTTTACTGTAGAGTCAGTGAGTTTCATGCACTATCGATGGATGATTTTCACTTTCATAGTTTCGGAATCAATACTTCCGTTACTATTTAGGTTGGATTGTTGCATAAGAGTTAGGCTCCTATTATCCGGAACCTATTATTTTAAGGTCCTTCCGTCTTCGTATGGGCATAGGCCTTTACTCTTTCTGGGTAAAGTTTATGTATTTATAAACAGATATCTGTTTATTACAAGGGCGTAAGCTTCTTCTGTCTTTGATGTCTAGTAGAAGGACGTTACGCTGCATTTTATTGTTAATGGATTCTATTAACTAGCGTACTGCTTATGGTATATCATTGGCTTAGCAGTTGTGCTTAAGATTTCGGCTCATGAAGTAAGAATTCTTCTACTTCTTGGGCTTACATTAATAGTGTTGCTATTATAGATTTTTGAAGGCTGCTCATTGCGCTCAGCCATCCACATTCATGAATTTTATCTCAGAAATATCGAGTCCATTTCTGGAGGCCTCTATTGTTAGGTCTATTATCTACTGCTCAGAATGTCATTCACTTAACAGTTGCTACTATAGCTAGGTAGGCTGTCTGTTTCGGCAGTGTCTCCGTTCGGCTGCCCTCTTCGCTCTGGGCTATTTGACCCAGGGCAAGAAAAAGGGGGGGGGGGGGAGGGTGTTCCCTTGGGTCACCTGTTTTTACTATGAAAACAAGGGGATACCTCCTCCGGAGTTAGTAATTCTGAGCTGTTATTGGGATGGTTGTTTAGTGAGAAGTTTAAGTTTATAAAATTCATTCAAGTCTTAGTTTTTAAAGTATAGCTTTTGAATATTGCATATGTCAACGGACATGATTATGCAATTCTCACACACTTTTAGGAGTATAAGAGTCTCTATTCTCTAGACTTACTTTATTATTGGCTTACTTTAAAAATTATTAGTATAAGGATTATTGGATATTAATAGAGTACATGGATGTATGAAGCTCAATTTTTGGAAGGTGTTGTATCTTTCTAATTTATCATAAATAAGAAAGATACATGTAAGGCCTATTACTTCTTTTCCCTACAGAGGATGACTCTATTTTATTTTATTGAGCGTATTCCATTTTGCTCTATGTCCTTGGCCCTCCAGCCTTTTTACTATTCAGCTATGTCTGGGTCATTGGTACAGTATAAAAATGTTAAAAAATTTATAGTAATTTATATATTTTTTATACTTACCAATGACCCAGACGGGGATGGCCCTCCCAGGAGTTGGGAACTCTTGCCTCCCCGCTGAGTACATAGCGCTTACCAGGCACTGGTTATTAGAATGATAAATGGCGCCAATTTCGGAACGTCCTTGACACTGCGCATGCGCAGTAGGGGCGAAGTGTGGAGGGCCTTTCAGGACATGTTTTCTTTAGTTTTAGATGCAAATTTTGGGGATTGGGGGGCAAAATTTGTGTTTGGCCCTATATTTTAAGAGTTAGCACCAGCTATGTCTGGGTCATTGGTAAGTATAAAAAATATATAAATTACTATAAATTTTTTAACTTTTATGCAAAATTATTTCATGTTCCCTAATTTCAGGGCATAGGCCTGATGTTTACATTCTTGTTATGAAATTTCCACAGTTTGTTCAGAGTTTCCTCTCCCTTTCCTTTAACCCCCCTTGCTATTCTCCCATGCTTTTGGCATAATTTTTGTAATTTTTTTACTGAAATTTCTTGGGTGTTTTGGCTTGGTAACAGAATGTTTATTCTGTTTTTCCCCATGGTTACGTCTTCACCCTAGGGTGGTTAGGCGTTTCGGTCATGCATCTACCATCCGATGTACTGCAGTTTCTTCTCAGGAAGCCTCTGTTTTACATCGGATAGTGTTAAAATTGGTTACTGATTTCGGGCCATATTTTCAGTGCCTGGAGTCTTGTTTCCAGTTTTTATTCACTTTTGTTTATGTTGACAGCGGTTACTTCTGACAGTGATTCCTTGTCTTCTATTAGTTCTACTCATAGCCAGATACATTAATATTGTCCGTAAGTGTAACCTTAATTTTTAAACATGTTTTAAAAATTTTTGTCCACACTTGGGAACCATTTGGACTCATCGTTCCCATTGGGAACTTGGGCTCATCTTGAAATTTTTTCGAAAAAATTTTTTTCTTTTGAATATTAATATTTTTATACTGTACCAATGACCCAGACTTAGCTGGTGCTAACTCTAACAAAACCAGGGCCAAACACAAATTTTGCCCCCCAATCCCCAAAATTTGCATCCAAAACCAAAAGAAATCATGTCCTATAGGACCTCCATACTACGCCCCCACTGCGCATGCGCAGTGTCAAGGACATCCCGAAATTGGCGCCAATTATCATTCTCTGTTTGGCCCTTGATCAGTCAACATCTCACTGATCTTTGTGCTTGTAAATCTCAGTTTAAAGGATGCCAGACACGTAATTTTTGGAGAAATGGTGATTCTAAGGAGGATATAGAAGGAGGAGAGGAAAAAGAAGTGACAAAAAATAATCAGGGCTGTACTTAAAATTTTTTATGAAATTATGTTAAGTTGCCTATTTTCGAGGCATGGGCCTCTTGTTGTCATTCTTGCTAAAATGTTGTACTGCTTATTCAGTGTTTCCTCTCCCCTAGCCTTCTAAGTCCCCCCTTGCAGTTCTCCCATGCTTTTGGCATATTTTTGAGAAAGTTCATTCTAAAATTTTCTTGGGAGAGTTGCTTGGATACAGAATGTTTTCTGTTATTTTCCCCATAGTCACGTTTTCACCCATGGGTGTATAAACGTTGTGTTCTGCATCTTCCATCTGATGTTCTGCAGATTCTTCCCTGGGAGTCTCTGTCTTGCATCAGATAGAGTGTAATTTTGATGACTGATTTCGGGCCAGTTTTTTCAGTGCCTGGAGTCATGTTTTCTGGTGTTTTACACTGTTTGTTTACATTGGCAACAGCCTTTTTTGAGGGGGGCTGATTGCCTTTGGTGTAGTTTATCTCACTATAAGATACATTTATATTATCCGTAAGTGTCTCATTAATTATTTAATATAAATTTAAAATTTTTTACCACACTTTGCCATCGGATCCATCAGGGCTCAACGTTACTTTTCAAAAACTTGGGCTTCGCTGAAAAAATATTTTTTCAAAATTATTTTGATTTGCAATTGTTTTTTCATTTATTAATGGATCATGTTATTATGTATCTTTGTGGCAGGGGTTTGTGCGAGTAACTAGGACTTGTTGTTGACTTTTCACAATGAAAGGATATTGTTCAAATTGTAATAGGAAGAAATCTTCCTCTGACTTTCATGATCATTGTATTAATTGTAGTCAGTGTTCTCGCACTAATCCCTGTTCTATATGTCAATATTGGGATGACAAACATTGGAAACGTGTGTCACGGTATGTTGTTACTGGAGAAAGGGCTATGCCGGCTCTTTCTCCGCAAGGTCACTCTACTCTCTCAGTTTCTATTTCAGAGGAACAAGAACAGGGTGATGTTTCCATGTTATCTTCTGCAAGTGCGCTTCCGTCGTCACAAATGAATTCAGAGCTAGCGGCAAAAGTGCTCATGGAGATTAGACAAATGTCGTCCGCTAGCTCGCCTGGTGTAGCGTCCATTCACCGAATGGTTCGGCAGCCGGGTTCGTCCGATGCGGTCCAGGAGGAAATGTTGGGTGATGCGAGCACTATAAACATTCAATGTGCACACCCAGTGACGGCGGATAGTAAACGAGATCGGAGGAAGCCTTTGAGTCCGGTTCCTAGCTCGTCCAGGTCCAGCCAGGCCGCGAGCGAGAGAGGCCCCTATCTCGTACAACAACATCTGGGACCAGATGTTGTGGTACAAAATGTGTCGCAAGCGGAGCATACGTCCGTCGCTCGGGACGCTCCGTTGTATAGGCAGTCCGCGGAGACTGCTAAGGCTTCTTCTTCTCGTCAGCGCACACGACCGCACCTTGGGATTCTTCGGCGACCAGGTCACACCATCCGGCAGCCAGGGACATGAGGCCGATGGACTCCGGACGTTCGCATAGAAAAAGTATCCGGGAGCCATCTGATGCGGAGCTGCCCTCGGCGAAGCAGCGAAAGACTGCGCCTCCGCAGGTCTCGACGCCGGACATTCTTGTGCAGATTGCACAGCTTATCGCAGCATCCCAGCAGCCAACAGAAATAGTGTCGGATCGAGAATTATCCGACGGCGCTGGGTCGGTACGCTCCGCCGAAGCATCGGGGGCGGACGACCGGGAGCATCATGAGGTCCGACCGGATGGTGAAAGGGATACGGATGATTTGGAGCTATCCCTTTTGGAACAACATAAAGCTGCCGTGGACTTCATCTGGCACTTTCTTCCTCAAGTTGTTCCGTCGGGCCAGACTGCTGCGGTTCCGGACAAGAGGATTATAGCGTCATTGGACTCTGAATTTTTTGAGCGGTTCAGGGACATCGCTCCCGAGTTTCCGTCGCAGTCCAATAATGTTGCAAGAACATTTGAATTATTAAACGACGCTATATTTAAACTTGCTTCCAAGACGGGGAAAGCAGGTTTCTTGTCCGCCAATACTCTCAACCTGCCTTTCATTAATGCAAGGAATAAATTCGACACGGCAGGACAGGGTATTCCGAGAGTTCCTCTGCGTATGGACGATGAGGCGGAAGACTTAGAGCTATCATTACCGTCGTCGGCTTCTATTCCAACCGCGGTGTTGGAAACAGCTATTTCGTCTAACAGAGCCAATTTAGGTGCCTTATCTTACGCAGATCACCTTACTAAGGCGTTATCACTGCGCCTTCAAGGGAAAGAATTTCAGGATATACAATCCTCTTTAAGACTTCTTTCAAGGGCAGTAGCTTATTCCACGTGTAACTCCGCCCTTTCTGTGGCAAACTTGGAGTTGGTTAGACGTGACGCAGCCCTACCTACATCCACACTCGTGGATACTAAGGTGAAGAACTCTCTTAGAGTCGCTTTGGTCTCCGGAGAACTTCTCTTTGACGGCAAGCTTTCTGCTATTTATGATAAAATTACAAAGAAAGCTTCGGATTCTCTGTTGTTAAAATCTGCTTCTAAGAAGTCGGATACAGCAGACAAGAATAAGACAGGCACTTCTGGGTCTAATGCGCCCAAGAGAGGTTCCTATAGAGGTTCCGGTGCGTCCTCTTGGTCTTATTCGAGAGACCGTCAGGGTAGCGACTCTCGTTCGGGACGTCCTTCGGGCCGGGACAACCGGTCGGACGCCCCGAGGTCGACGGGACGAGGTGCGGGTCGTGGAGGACGTGGTTTCTCCTACCGCAGGCCTCGCAGGTCCAGGAGGTGATGGCTTAAACCTCTGTCGCGTACTGGTTGGCGGAAGGTTGTCGAGCTTTTCACAAGAATGGGCGTCGATTACGGACGACCATTGGGTGAGAGGAGTGACTTCGGAAGGCCTAAAGATATCCTTCAAATGAAAGCCTCCATTAACTCGAAGTCCAAAGTGGACTCAACTTCCGTCAAATCCGCAGAAAAGAGACGCTCTGTTATCAGAGGTGCAGTCTCTTTTAATGAAGAATGCGGTAGAGGTCGTAGAAAACCAGGAGACTCCGGGATTCTACAGCCATCTGTTTCTGGTTCCGAAACCAGACGGCTCGTTCCGTCCAGTCATAGATTTGAGCTGGATAAACAAGCTGATCGTCGCTCCGAAATTTTATATGGAGACGATTCGGTCGGTCAGAACGAGTATTCGGGTGAACGATTATGCAACAAGCATAGATCTCAAAGATGCGTACTTTCACGTCATGGTACATCCGACATTCAGAAAGTATCTACGCTTCGCAGTCCTAGGAGTGGTGTATCAATTCCGGGCGATGTGCTTCGGATTGAATCTAGCACCCTGGGCTTTCACTCGGGTAATGAACTCGGTAATGATCTATTTCCGAGCTCATTCGTCTGCGGTAACGTCGGCCTACCTGGACGACATTCTTCAGAGGTACGGCAACGAGTTAACGCTTCAGAACGATGTTCAGAATCTACTTCTATTGCTCCGACGTCTCGGTTTTATAGTAAACGAGGAGAAGTCGGATCTGGTGCCGTCCAAGTCATTCACTCATCTGGGAATGAGCTTCGAGACGCACAACAATCTCGTTCGTCTGCCGTTAACCAGAGCGAAATTAGTCAGTTGTTATGCTCACTATTGTCTGCACGCAGACAAAGTCACAGCGAGAGAATTTATGAGACTGATAGGTCTGTGCGGAGCCGCTGCGGATCTCATTCCGATGGGGCGGTTACGCACGCGTCCTCTCCAAATTTTGTTGACTCAGAATTGGAGTGTGAAAATTCATTCGCTCGACGTAGACGTTCTCTTGTCAGATCAAGTGAAACAAGAGATTCAGACTTGGGCAAACATTCAGTGGTTAACTCAGGGAGTTCCGCTGCAGTTGCCGGATCCGAGTTTTACCATTATGACGGATGCCAGTCAAACAGGTTGGGGTGCATCATTGATCCCAACGGATTTGAGATGCCAGGGTCTTTGGGATCCGCAATTACTGTGCAAGCACATAAACATCAAGGAAATGATGTCAATTTGGCTTGCGTTACGTCATTGGATGGACATTATTCACAATGCTCATGTCCAAATCCTATCCGACAATACGACAGTAGTGGCGTATATACGGAATCAGGGAGGCACTCATTCAGTTCCGTTGTTCAATCTAACGGAAAGAATCCTTCTGTTTGCGCTAGAACATCAGGTTCTTCTTTCGGTCCGTCATATACCGGGTCGTCTGAATGTGCTAGCAGACTCCCTTTCACGAAAGGGTCGCTTGTTGCCGTCGGAGTGGACTCTCAACAAACAAGTATTCAATCAGATTTGCTACCAATGGGAACGGCCAATGATAGACTTATTTGCGACACATCTCAACAATCAGTTGCAGACGGATGTGTCTCCGTGTCCGGATCCAAGAGCATTTGCAGTAGACGCTCTGTCGATCCCTTGGGACGGAATGATAGGATATGCGTATCCTCCAGCGCCGTTAATTCAACAAGTATTGTTAAAGATAAAACAATCTCAATGCAAGATTTGTTGGTAGCATCTCTGTCGCCACAGAGACCGTGGATAAATCTACTCAGGTGTCTGTTGTGGGACCTACCGCGAAAGCTTCCTCCACGGGAGGATCTTCTTTCGCAGGGGAAATCGCGTCAACTCCATCACAACCCGCAAGGTCTCAACCTTCACGTTTTTCCGTTGTGCGGTCCTTCTTGCATGGCAAGCACTTTACAGGACGAGCAGTGGACGCGATTTCTAACTGTAGGAGGACCTCCTCTTCGCTAAACTATGCGGCTAAGTGGAAGGTTTTTCGTCGTTGGTGTAGGGATCATTCTGTAGATATTTTTGATCCCTCTATACCAGACATTGCAAACTTTCTAGTATACTTGTTTGACGAAATCAAACTGCAGCCTGTTACTATTAAGGGTTATAGGTCTATGTTATCTGATACCTATGCACATCATGATAGTTTACAAATTGGATCTAATGTCTCTTTATCTAAGTTGGTCAGAAACTTCTCGATAAATAGACCCAGAACTCTTAGATTAATTCCTAAATGGAATTTAGCTTGGGTTCTTCTTAAATTGAAGGAAAAGCCATTTGAACCTCTTGGGACAGTAGATTTCAAATTCTTATCTTATAAGACAGCTTTTCTCTTAGCTTTCTCTTCTGCTGGAAGAGTCAGTGAGCTTCATGCACTGTCGGTGGATGATCCTCACTATCGTAGTGTCGGGAACACTATCACCTTCACTACTAATGTGGGCTTTTTAGCTAAGAATCAGGCTCCTAATAAATATCCGGAACCTATTGTTATTAAGGCTCTTCCGTCTTCAGACGGGCGTAGGCCTTTACTCTGTCCTGTTAGAGCGTTACGTATCTATAAACAGAGATCTCAGTTTATCAGAAAGGGACGGAAACGTTTCTTTCTGTCTTTGATACCTAATAGAAGGGACATTTCAGTCCATTCTATTGCTAGATGGATTCAATTAACTATTCGTACTGCTTATGAGAGTTTATCTTCTTCTCAGCAGTCTGTGCTTAAGATTTCCGCTCATGAAGTAAGAGCTCTTGCTACTTCTTGGGCTTATGCTAATAGTGTTGCTATTGCAGATTTAATGAAGGCTGCTTATTGGTCTCAGTCATCCACATTCACAAATTTTTATCTCAGAAATATTGAGTCCATTTCTGGAGACCTGCATTGTTTAGGTCCGTTATCTGTTGCTCAGAATGTCGTCCACTAAACAGTTGCAACTATAGTTATGCAGGCTTTCTGTTCCGGCAGTGACTCCGTCCGGCTGCCCTCTTCGCTCTGGGCTATATTACCCAGGGCAAGGGGAAGGGGGGGGGGGGGGGGGGTGTTCCCTTAGGTCACCTGCTTTATAGTGAAAAGCAAGGGAATGCCTCCTCCAAGTCAGTATTTCTGAGTCGCTTCCGGGATGGTTTTAAAGTGTAATATTAATGTTAAAATTCATTCATGTCTTATTTTTAAAGTGTAGCTCGGTGTGAAGCATTTGTATATGTCAAGTGTCAAACGGGCTTTAATATACAATACTCGGACACTTTTAAAAGATTATAAAGAGTCTCAATTCTCTGGACTACTTTATTTATTGGCTTACTTTAAAAATAATTAGTATAAGGGTTATACTGGATGTTAATAGAGAACATGAATATTATTGTGCTCAATTATTAAGGGTATTGTATCTTTCTAATTTAATATTAAATAAGAAAGATACATGTAAAGCCTAATACTCCTTTTCTCCTTAAGGGGTTACCTCTTTATTATATAGTTGAGCTTATTGGATTTTCCTCTATGTCCTAGGCCCTCCAGCCTTTTTCTATTCAGCTAAGTCTGGGTCATTGGTACAGTATAAAAATGTTAAAAAATTTATAGTAATTTATATATTTTTTATACTTACCAATGACCCAGACGGGGATGGCCCTCCCAGGAGTTGGGAACTCTTGCCTCCCCGCTGAGTACATAGCGCTGACCAGGCACTGTCAGTAAGAATGATAATTGGCGCCAATTTCGGGACGTCCTTGACACTGCGCATGCGCAGTGGGGGCGTAGTATGGAGGTCCTATAGGACATGATTTCTTTTGGTTTTGGATGCAAATTTTGGGTATTGGGGGGCAAAATTTGTGTTTGGCCCTGGTTTTGTTAAAGTTAGCACCAGCTAAGTCTGGGTCATTGGTAAGTATAAAAAATATATAAATTACTATAAATTTTTTAACTTTCGAAATGTTTGTAATGGATTATTATTATTATGTATCTTTGTTTTCAAGGGTAAGTGCGAGTACGATGACTGTTTAATATTTTTTCAAAATGAAAGAATATTGTTCAATTGTAAATAGAGGAAGTCTTCCTCTGATTCTCATGTTCATTGTATTTGTTGTAGTCTGTGTACTCGCACTAATTCTTGCTCAGTGTGTGCCAATTCAGATGACTAACGTTGGAGACGTGTGTCACGGTATATTGTTAGTGGTGAGAGGTCCATGCCGGTCCTCTCTCCACAGGGTCACTCTAGTTTTTTCAGTCTCCTTTTCAGATAAACAAGAACAGGGTGATGTTTCCGTGATGTCTTCAGAAGTGTGCTTCCGTCGTCGCAATAATGAGCTAGCGGCAAAGTGCTCAAAGGAATGCAGCAAGTGCCTAAGAGGTCCCACGTAGGATCGACGGTCACTTGTCTCCTGCTAGCTCCCCCGGTGAAGCAATCATTCACGAAATGGTTGTGACGCCGGGTTCGTCCGTTGCGGTCCAAGAGAGGAGAAGGGGTGTTGCGAGCACTATAATCTTGGATCACGCACACCCGGCGACGACAGATCGGAGGATGGAACGGAGGAAGCCAGTCAGTCCGGTAGCCAGCTCGTCCAGGTATACCCGGACCGCGAGCGAGAGAGGCCCCTCTCTCTTACAACAACATCTGGGCTCAGATGTTGTTGTATGTACGTTCATTAGTCGGAGCATATGTCCACTCCTCCTGCTCGGGATGCTCTGTCGCATAGACAGTCCAACGTGGCTTGTCTATGGGCTTCCTCATCCTCACGTCAGCCCACACGACCGCACCTTGGCTATGTAACCGCAGATATCCAGCCTGCTTCGCCGACCAGGGAGTCCACGTCGACCAGGTCACGCCATCCGCTAGTCAAGGACACGAGGCCTTTCCAGTCGGGACGTTCGCGTATGAGAAGTATGCAGGAATTAACGTCCCAGGAGCTTCCAGCGGCTAAATTATGTAGGACCGCGGCTCCACAAGCCTCCGTGACGGACTTGCTATCACAGATAGCTCAATTCATCACAGCATCCCAACAGCCATCGGAAACTTTTTCAGTAAAGAAACTGTCTGAGGAAGCTGGGTCGGTTCGCTCCCCTGCAGAGTCAGAAAGGGACGACCGAGATTCTTATGTGGTCCAGGCGGATGGTAAAAGGGAATCAGCGCAGCTGAAATTTTCCCTTTCCGAACAACTTAAGGTGGCCGTAGATTTCATCTGGCAACACCTTTTAGAAGTTGTTTCTCCAGACCAAAATGCTGCGTTACCTGATAAGAAACTGAAAGCGTCACTGACACAGATTTATTCGGCCGGAATAGGGACATTGAGTCAGACTTTCCGACCCAGTCCAGAAATGTCACGGACATTTGTACTTCTTAATGACGCTATATTCAAGCTAGCCTTTAAGACTGGCAAATCAGGTTTCTTAACGTCTCATGCTCTACAGCTGCCTTTCATCAATCATAGAAATAGATTTGAAATGACAGGACAGGGCGTGCCGAGAGTTCCTCTGCGTTTAGACGACCAGGCAGACGACTTGGAATTGTCATTGCCGGCGTCTTTGTCGATTTATCCAGTATGCTGGTGACGACTATCTTGTCTAACAGAAAAATCATTACGTCTCGAAGGAAAGAATTCCAGCATGTTCAAAACTTCCTTGAGAGTTCATTCGAGGGCCATAGCATTTTCTACGTATAACTCCGCCCTTTCAGTGGCAATATGGAGTTAGATGTGATGCTGCCCTGGCTGCATCCGCAAGAGTGGATAGTAAGGTGAAAAACTCTCTTCCAGTCGCTCCGGTCTCAGGAGAGCTTCTCTTCGACGGTAAGCTTTGTACAATCTATAATCAGATAACTAAGAAAGCTTCGGATTCTTTGCTTTTAAATCCGCTTTAAAAAGTCGGACTCAGCAGGGAGGAGTAAGGCAGGCACTTCGGGGGCGAATACGTCCAAAAGAAGTTCCTATAGAGGATCTAAGAAAGCCTCTATGTCTTAATCCAGAGACTGTCAGAGTAGCGACTCCGATAGGGGTCGTAATGCTGGCTGAGATATCCGGTCAGATGCCCCTAGGTCGACTGGGCGAGGTGCGGGTCGTGGAGGACGTGGTTTCTCCTCCCGCAACACTCGCAGGGCCAGGAGGTGATGGTCTAAACCTCTACTGCATTCCAGTGGGCAGAAGGCTGTCGAGATTCTTAATCAATTGGTTGTCAATTATGGACGACCCATGGGTGCAAGGGGTTATTTCCGAAGGTCTAAAACTGTCCTTTAAGGAAAAACCTCCGTTAAATCGAAGTCCATGCTGGTCTTAAACGTTGAGAAGAGAGATTCGCTTCTATCAGAAGTTCAATCTCTTCTGGACAAGAACACTATAGACGTCGAAGAAAACCAGGAATCTCCAGGTTTCTACAGTCACCTGTTCCTGGTTCCAAGACCAGATGGCTCGTTTCGTCCAGTTATAGATCTCAGCTGCATAAACAAGCTGATCGTGGCTCCAAAATTTTATATGGAGACCATCCGATCGGTCAGAGCGAGCATTCGAGTGAACGATTATGCTGCGAGCATAGATCTCAAGGATGTGTACTTTCACGTCATGGTACATCTGGCGTTTAGAAAGTACCTTCGCTTCGTTGTCCCTGGAGTTGTTTTTAGTTCCGAGCAATGATGCACTGGTCTGAATCTAGCGCCCTGGGCCTTCACTCGAATAATGATCTCGGTAATGACTCATTTCCGAGCTCATTCGTCTGTGGTAACGTCGGCCTACTTGGACGACATTCTTCAGAGTTACAGCAGCAAGTTAACACTTCAGAACGATGTTCAGAGTCTGCTTCAGTTGCTCCGACGTCTCAGTTTCATAGTAAACGAAAAGAAGTCGGATCTAGTGCCGTCCAAGACATTCACCCACGTGGGAATGAGCTTAGAGACGCACAACAATCTTGTTCGTCTGCCGTTAACCATAGCGATATTAGTCAGTCGTTATGCTCACTTTGTCTTCACTCAGATGTAGTAACAGCGAGAGAATTCATGAGACTGACAGGTTTGTGCGGAGCTGCTGCTCATCTTATTCCGATGGGGCGGCTACGCACTTGTCCACTCCAGATATTTTTTACTCAGAATTGGAGTGTGAAGACTCTTTCGCTTGAAACGAACATCGTCTTGTCGAATCATGTGAAACATGAGATTCAGACTTGGGCAGATATTCAGTGGTTAACTCAGGGAGTACCACTGCAACTGCCGGATCTGATTTTTATGATATTGATGGATGCCAGTCAAATAGGTTGGGGCGCAACTTGGAGCCCATCAGATTCGAGGTGCCAGGGTCTTTGGGATCCGCAGTTCCTAAACAAGCACATAAACATCAAAAGATGATGTCAGTTGGCTTGCGCTACGTCAGTAGATGAACATCATTCAGAATTCGCATGTTCAATTTCTGTCCGACAATTCGACAGTAGTAGCGTATATTCAGAACCAGGGAGGCACTCATGCCATTCCGTTGTTTAATTAACAGAAAGAATCCTTCTGTTGGTCCTAGAGCATCAAGTTCTTCTATCGGTCCGTCCTATTCCGGGTCGTCTGAACGTTCTAGCAGACTCCCTTTCTCGGAAAGGTCTATGTTGCCGTCAGAATGGACTCTCAACAAACGAGTATTCAATCAGATTTGCTACCTATGGGATCGTCCTATGATAGACTTATTTGCGACGCATCTCAACATTCAGTTGCAGACGTATGTGTCGTCATGTCCAGATCCTCGAGCGTTTGCAGTAGACACCCTCTCGATCTCTTGGGACAGAATGATAGGATACGCGTATCCTCCAGCTCCATTGATTCAGCTGATATTGCTAAAATCAAACAATCTCACTGCAAGATCCTATTGGTAGCATCCCTGTCACCCCAGAGACCATGGATAAATCTACTCAGGTGTCGGTTGTGGGACATTCCGCGGAAGCTTCCTCCAAGGGAAGACCTTCCTTTGCAGGGGAAATCACTCACACTGCATCACAACCCACTAGGTCTCAACCTTCACATATTTCCGTTGTGCGGGCCTTCTTGCACGGCAAGCATTTTACAGGATGAGCAGTGGATGCAATTTCTAACTGTAGGAGGAACTCCTCTTAGCTAAATTATGCTGCTAAGTGGAAGGTTTTCTCTCGATGGTGTAGGGATCATTCTGTTAATTTTATATTCCCTCCATTCCAGACATTGCTAATTTTTTGGTCTACTTGTTTGACGAGATCAAACTGCAGCCAAATACTATTAAGGGTTATAAGTCTATGCTATCGGATACCTATCCTGATCATGATACCTTACAGATTGGATCTAATGTCTCTTTATCTAAGTTAGCGTAAAACTTTTCGATAAATAGACCTAGAACCCTTAGGTTAATTCCTAATTGGAATTTAGCTTGGGTTCTTCTGAAACTAAAAGATGCGCCATTTGAACCTCTTGATACAGTGGATTTCAAATACTTATCTTATAAGACAGCTTTTCTCTTAGCCTTCTCTTCTGCTAGAAGAGTTAGTGAGCTTCATGCACTATCTGCTGATGATTCTCACTATCGTAGTTTTGGTAATACTATTACATTGACTACTAATGTTGGATTTTTGGCTAACAATCAGGCTCCTAACAAGTACCCTGAACCTATTGTTTAGGCTCTTCTGTCTCCAGACGGTCATAGGCCTTTGCTTTGTCCAGTCAGAGCTATGCGTATTTACAACGTAGATCTGAGTTTATCAGAAAGGAACGTAAGCGTTTCTTTCTGTCTTTGCTGCCTAATAGAAAGGACATTATAGTCCATTCTGTTGCAAGGTAGATTCAATTAACTATCCGTACTGCTTATGATAAATTATCTTCATCTCATCAGTCTGTGCTTAAAGATTTAGGCGCATGAAGTAATAGCGCTGTCTACATCTTGCGCTTATGCTAATAATGTTGCTATTACCGATTTGATGAAGGCTGCATTTTGGTCTTAGCCTTCCACGTTCACAAATTTTTATCTTAGAAATATTGAGTCCATTTCTGGCGATCTGCGTTGTTTAGGTCCGTTATCTGTTGCTCAGAATGTTGTCCATTAAACAGTTGCAACTATAGTTATGCAGGCTTTCTGTTCTGGTAGTGACTCTGTCCTGCTGCCCTCTTCGTTCTGGGGTATTTGACCCAGAGCAAGGGGAAGGGGGGGGGGGGGGGGGAGATGGTATTGCCTTTTTTCACCTGCTTTATAGTGAAAAGCAAGGGAATATCTCCTCAGGAGTCAGTAATTCCGAGTCGGTGCCGGGATGGTCTTAAAGTGTAAAGCTAATGTCTATCTCATTTATGTAATATTTTTAAAGTGTAGCTCGGTGTGAAGCATTTGTATATGTCGCGTGTCATACGAGCGCTAATATACAATCCTCGGACACTTTTAAAAGAGTATAAAGAGTCTCATTCTCTGGTCTACCGGTATCTTTATTTATTGGCTTTCCTTTAAAAAGATTAGTATAATGGGTTATACTGGATGTTAATAGAGATCATTGATGTTATTGTGCTCAATTACGGAATGGTATTGTGTCTTTCTTTTTTGGTATTAACAAGAAAGATACATGTAAAGCCTGTTCTCTTCTCCTGGAGGGGATAATTCTGTTTACATGTAATTGAGTCTATTGGATTTTCCTTTATGTCCTAGGTCTTCCAGCCTTTTTTCTATTCAGCTGGGTCATTGGTACAGTATAAAAATGTAAAAAAATTTATAGTAATTTATATATTTTTTATACTTACCAATGACCCAGACGGAGATGGCCCTCCCAAGAGTTGGGAACTCATACCTCCCCGCTGATTACATAATGCTTACCAGGCACTGGTTGTAAGAATGAGGATTTGGCTCCAATTTCGGTACTTCCTGGACACTGCGCATGCGCAGTGGACAAAAGTATGGAGGACCACATAGGACATCTATTTTTTTGGATTTTGATGCAAATTTGGGGGATTTGTGGGGGGGAGAGCAAAATTTGTGTTTGGCCCTAGAATTTAAGAGTTAGCACCAGCTAAGTCTGGGTCATTGGTAAGTATAAAAACTCTATAAATTACTATAAATTTTTCAACTTTTCATATTCCTTCTGGTGGTGGTTCTGTAGATATTGTTTAAGATATAAGAAATTTGCTACCACTCTTTTGGGGGGATTTGTTATCAGTTCTCTCGAAGTAAGCATGAATGGCACAGCGTTTACCTTTGCCCGACATTTTAGCCTTTGGCGTGCGGAGAGTATGTAATTGAGAGGTTATAACCTTACCAATTCTGGGAGATTTGTTGAAACCGAAAGTCTCAGCTTTTTGTCAAGGCGGTGATTCGATTTTGTTTTTTAGCTTAACTTGACAAAGTCAAGAAAAGCTATTGCCATCACGCATGCGGAAGTCTGTTAGTCTGTGAGTTTGTTCACATTTTTCTTTTGCACAGGCTACACCCCGTAGTTCTTGTCTGAACGTCAAGAAATTTCATATGCAGGTTTGGGGTCATGTCTAGATGAGAACGTCCCCTTTTGGTCGTGGTCGGTCAACCGGTATGGCTGTCCGAGCCCAAAACCTGAAAACCATCAGCACAGTCTACAGGTCTTATTTATGAAGGGATTTCATTGTAACTTGGTAGGATGCCTCTGTATAATGCCTAGATGAGAACGTCCCCTTTTGGGCATGATCTGTCAACCGTTATGGCCGCCCAAGCCTGAAACCCAAAAACTTTTAGCACAGTCTGCAGGTCATGTTTAATATGGAGGGATTTCATTGTAACTTGGTAGGATGACTCCGTATGATGTCTAGATGAGAATTTCCCCATTTGGGCGTAATCTGTCAACTGTGACGACTGCCTGAGCCCAAAACCCGAAAACCTTTAGCACAGCCTACAGGTCATATTTATGGAGGAATTTCATTGTAACTTGGTAGGTTGACTTCATATAATGTCTAGAGGAGAAAATTCTCTTTTGGACGTGATTGGGCAACTGTGACGGCTACAGTGGCCCGAAACCCGAAAACCTTTAGCACAGTCTACAGGTCATATTTATGAAGGGATTTCATTGTAACTTGGTAGGATGGCTCCAAATAATGTCTAGATGAGAACGTCCCATTTTGATCGCGACCATTCAGCCTTGATGGCTGCCCGAGCCCAAAAACCTTTAGCATAGGCAAAAGGTCATATTTATGGAAGGATTTCATTGTAACCTGTTAGGTTGACTCCATATAATGCCTAGATGATGACATCCCCTTTTGGTCATGATTGGTCAACTGTGACAGCTACAGGTGCCCGAAGCCTGAAAACCTTGAGCACAGTCTACAGGTCATATTTACGAAGGTATTTCATTGTAACTTCGTAGGATCACTCCAGATGATGCTCAGATGAGAATGTCCCCTTTTGGTTGCGATCATTCAACCATGATGGCTGCCCGAGTCCGAAGCCCGAAAACCTTTACCACAGTCTGCAGGTCATGTTTAATATGGAGGGATTTCATTGTAACTTGGTAAGATGACTCCTTATGATGTCTAGATGAGAATTTCCCCATTTGGGCGTGATCTGTCAACCATGACGACTGCCCGAGCCCAAAACCCGAAACCTTTAGCACAGTCTACAGGTCATATTTATGGAGGAATTTCCTTGTAACTTGGTAGGTTGACTTCATATAATGTCTAGATGAGAAATTCTCCTTTTGGACATGATTGGCCAACTATGACGGCTAAAGGGGCCCGAAGCCCGAAAATCTTTAGAACAGTCTACAGGTCATAATTTTGAAGGGATTTCATTATACCTTGGTAGGATGACTTCAAATAATGTCTAGATGAGAATGTCCCCTTTTGGTCGCGATCATTCAGCCTTGATGGCTGCCCGTGCCCAAAAACCTTTAGCATAGTATATATGTCGTATTTATGGAAGGATTTCATTGTAACTTGTTAGGTTGACTCCATATAATGCCTAGATAATGACATCCCCTTTTGGTCGTGATTGGTCAACTGTGATGGCTACAGGCACCCGAAGCCTGAAAATCTTGAGCACAGTCTACAGGTCATATTCATGAAGGGATTTCATTGTAACTTCGTAGGATCACTCCAGATGAGAATGTCCCCTTTTGGTTGTGCTCATTCAACCATGATGGCTGCCTGAGCCCAAAGCCCGAAAACCTATAGCACAGTCTACAGGTCATATTTATGAAGGGATTTCATTGTTTTTTGGTAGGTTGACTTCATATAATGTCTAGATGAAAACGTCTCCTTTTGGATGCAATTGGGCAACTGTGATGGCTACAAGGGCCCAAAGCCCGAAAACTGTTTAGCACGGTCTAGAGGTCATATTTATGAAGGGATTTCATTGTAACTTGGTAGGATGACTCCAAATAATGTCTAGATGAGAATGTCCCCTTTTGGTCACGATCATTCAGCCTTGATGGCTGCACGGGCCCAAAACCCCAAAACCTTTAGCATAATCTATAGGTCGTATTTATGGAAGGATTTCATAGTAACTTATTAGGTTGACTCCATATAATGCCTAGATGATGACATCCCCTTTTGGTCTTGTTTCGTCAACTGTGATGGCTTCAGGGGCCCGAAGCCTGAAAACCTTGAGCACAGTCTACAGGTCATATATATGAAGGGGATCCATTGTAACTTCGTAGCATCACTCCAGATTATGCCCAGATGACAACGCCCTTTTTTGGTTGTGATCATTCAACCATGATGGCTTCCCGAGCCCCAAACCCAAAAAACTTGAGTACAGACTACAGGTCGTATTTGTGAAGGGATTTCATTGTAACTTAGTAGAATGACTTAGTATAATGTCGAGATGAGGACGTTACCTTTTAGTTGCAATCGGTCTACCATCATGGCAACACAGGCCTGAAGCCCGAAAATCTTTAGCACAGTCTACAAGCCATATTTATGAAGGGATTTCAATGTAACTTGATCGCATGACTCATTTTGGAATAATTTCACTGTAACTTGGTAACTTTAATTGACATACGTTAACTGTGAGGGCCACATACATTAACTGTGAGGTCATATTAACCCACCCCTCAGCTCTTTAATACCGTGTACACCTCATATCATTTTTATTAAAAACATAGCATACAGGGAACAGAAACTAACATATTCCCAATTATCACAGTTCTTGTCTTATTTCATAATCCTCTCATAAACATTGAACATTATCCTTTTCATCAAACACAACACACAGACAAGTTAAGCTACAGTGTCATTGACACTTTCATTAAAAAAAAATGAACCGAACCGATAAACCGCCCAGCCCTACTCCATACATTATTACATGAATGTGATACAAAAATATTATATATTTTTTTGCCGTCTAAAAATACCCCCACATTACCATATGAGATCAAAATTATAGTTGGGATGTAATGTCCCTGTGAAAGGGTAGATAATGAAGTGCTTCGAACGTTAGAATGTTCCGAGATTAGTATAGGCAATAAGTCATTTGAATTTGATGTGTTACAGTACTTATAAAGGGCTGGTTGGGTGCACTTTTAACTTTGCACCCCCTCCCCCTGTAAGAACCTCAGAAAGTGAAGAAGTTCTTGTTTATGGAAGTAAACAAGCTCTGTTGTACTGGTTAAAAAGGACCCAATCATCAAATCTTGAGGTGGAAGTCCTCTAAAATGTACAACATATATATATATACGATTGACTAAACTTGACTTTATCTCCATGTTGGGGTTACAATTAACCATTGTGCATAAATATGTGATCATAATCACCAATAATTAAATAACCCCGCATCTTGAGCAATAAGCAGTGAGTCAATGGCATCAGAAAATATACAATGCAAAAATATATGACAATCAATATTGAGAGTATTTTCAGGAGAGTAACATCTTTACATGCACATGTATTCATCATTATTTTACCGACAAGCTTCTTTAACCAATCAGCATGTAGTATTTGCCACTCAAGACTAAGCCGTATACTGTCATCTCACAGTTGAAGTAACCCAATATGGGGTGAGCAGACGCAATATTGGATTCCCAATAAATATCCTTGCCTCACCTCCAATAAATAAAGGTTGCCAAGAGTGCAACACCAAAAATATCTCACCACTTAATGCCATCTTGAGCTATTTATAAATTGATTGATAATTGTATAATTTTAAGGGAAAACTGAGTTAGCATCCTTGCATCACCTGAATCAGACATTTTAAACAAAAACCCACATGTAAAAATCAGTCAGTTGAACTACGAAACATTTTGTAACAAGACGTAGTGGATAAATAGAGGAAAGTACACTCTAAAAACAACAAAATTGAATGATCAAACTGCAAATACAATCTTGTAAAAGTGAATTAGGTTCTGGTAAAATAAATACATTATGGTGTATATTATATATTTTTTTGCCGAAAGTGAAGAAGTGCTTGTTTACTGTGGTGAACAAGCTCTGTTGTACTGGTTAAAAAGGACCCTGTGTCATATGAGGCTCAGTAAAAAATAATACTGGATTTTCCCATTGCTTCCTCCAAAATGCACTCTCAAGAACACATCTTCCAAAATTCACCTGCCAAGAATTGAGATATATAAAGCTGAACCAAGAGTGGTCCTTTCAACTCTGACGAAGTGCACAAATGCACGAAACCGGTTAGGTTAGACTGTTATGCAGGATAACCTTACAACAGGTCCCCTCGAACTCTGAGTTGTTAATCGATAAAAAATAATATTGGGCAAGGCGGTATGCCATATTTGCCAACTAAGCACACCATAACTTCTATTATTTATTATGCCCCCGACCTCTGAAGGAGGATTCAGGGGTATCTAGTGAAGCCATCCCTCCATCTGTCTGTCAATCAATCTGTCTATCTGTCTGTAAAAAACGTTTTGCATGGTAATTTCAAAGCCAACAGTCAGATTTGGATCTCCTTTGGTATGCCAATAGACCTGCGTGGGGGAACGGATATGCACAAGGAACAGGTTCTGTCTATAATTTTACCAAGAGTTATGGCACTTTTTCACTCCTTTGACTTAGAACATTTTTCTGTCCCACAATACCTTCAAGGCTACTTCGAACATGGCTACGGGTCGGGGTAGTGGCCCGTGCTTTGCGTAGCCCTCGTTGGATATGATTTTCTTTCAGAGAACTGCCCTTTATCAAGCTTGCAATAAAAAGAGATAAGGTGGATGAAGAGAAGAAGGAAGATTTGTGCAGAAAATTCAATGCAAATTAAGATTCACTGAGAGTCGTAGGTGGAGATTCATCAAGTGGGAGAAGAGATAGTTCAGCTACCTGAATGTTGCAGCTTCCCCACTGAATGGGGAAGCAGAGATGTATGGATAGTTGAACTTGTGAAAAGACAAAACTTCTGACTTTACAAAAAGAAAGAAAAATGATAACACTGTCTGAAAACTGATAACATATTGTAATTATTTGTGTTGGTTTAATGAATAAAGAGATCATTACTCTAGTTTCATATCGGCCCAGTGTAACTTCACATCAGCCTTTGACCTTTGATATCAGGCTGATGTGAAGTTATCTCAGGCTGATATCATGGTCAATTTGAAACAAATGAAGTAATAACTTCTAAATAAGATACACTGTACATAGTATAACTCAACATCATCAAAGGGGTTAATTCACTTTCTTGTCTATACGAACTGCAGTGCAAACATTTTTGTGCTATCGATATGATCACAAAAGCATACAGAAAATTTTGACTGGTTCGCAATTCAGGCCTGAAAATAAGCCGTCTTGACATTTGCAGAATGAGGTTCCCAGAGGGTGAATTTGATGATGATATCCCATACAGTGGGCCAATTTATCCTCTGCGTGCCTCTTTCTGTTTAGCTTTGAGACTCTGATTCAGATTCACATTCACAGAGGGTACATTCAGTGATGCTACCATGCTATGCAGGGTAGCATCACTAAATTTTCCCTCTGGGGACCTCATTTTGCAGATGTCAGTCTGCTTATTTTCTGGCTTGTCGCATTTGCGATCTGGTGATATTTTTGTCTACTTTTATGCTCACAGCATTGTAATTTATTGTGATGAATTGACAGTAATATGGTCAGAGATTTGTGGCTCAAAAGTTATGTTTGACCGAGAATCATCACAATAACGTATATGTTCTAATAAGACCCCACCCATGGCCCAAAGCACACATCGTGAAATGAACATGGCAAGTTTTAACGATAAGTTTAGTAAATAAACCTCTCCTGTACCCCATGATGTCTCTTGACTGATACATTGGTGACGCTAAATGGTTACATATGCTATTGGAGCCGTAAACATAGAAAAAACTTTGCAAGATCTCGTCCAATTAGAGGGCAAGGATTTTACTTATATTGGAACATAGTAGAAAAGGTTTAACAGAAAATGCTATTATTTTTTCTTTCTTGCACTGTTAAACCTTTTCTAGTTCAGCTGAACTGAACAGTATTTAAAAATTAGTGACTGTGGCAATAATTGTGCATGTCAAATTAATTTTTACGTTTCTCAAATATAAAGTCATGGTCATGTATTAATATATTCATATATTCAAATGTCCAACATATTTTCCTCTCCAAGGTCCACCATTTGTTTTTCTTCAAATGAATCAAGGAACTATTCATGAAGATAGGATTTCATGGCACTGTAGATGCTTTTTTCTGTTTCCACGTGCAGGTTTATTGAAAAAATATTTTTTCATGGTTAGTGTTGTAGAAGTCATTTTGAATGGCTCCATCATAAGTACATAGCCCTAGCTCCATCACCCCTCAGCTGCTGCTCTTCCCAGTCCACTCACTGCCCAACACTCAGAAACAAACTGTTTAATGATATCCCTTACATCCTCTGTCTCAATTTCTATTTAAAAGCATACTCACCCTCTCACATTTGTCACCATTTATTTACCCACATATCCTTCGTTTCTCGTTATAACAATTCCTCATTATGCATCCATTGAATGTCATTCTATGTAACTGATATTTTGAGTATTTTAAGGTGTTCCATGGTCTCCATAACTCCCAAGCCTGTCAATTTGAGGCGCACATCCGTTTGGTTTGTGTGGAGCTTACCCAAAATGAAAAACATGCGAACAAAAAATGGGTCATGCCGAATTGTCGCCAGGTCACGCAGAAGTTTTGCCATGTTGAATGATCTAGTAGGGAGCGCGGTGGCTCAGTGGTAGACTGTTGGATTTCTATGCTAGAGGTTCCGAGTTCGATCCCAGTCCAGGACGACCGCCGTTGTGTCCTTGGGCAAGGCGCTTTATTCCGGTTCCCTACATGGGGACACGATGACGCCGTGTACTAAGGCGTACTGCACGTTGATGGTGCACTTGTCTTCAACCGCTGTAACCCTGCTTAAGCGGAGCTTGACCAGAGTTAGAATGTTGAGGAGCTGACAGTTGCTCGGTAGCTCTCTCCGGGTACTCTGGCTTCCTCCACCTGTAAAACTGTCACAGTCACGATAAGCCATTGTGCATAAGTATGTGACCTTAAAACACCAATAAATAAATAAATGATCTAGTACGAATGGATGGTGGAATGATGTTGAGCATCAACCAATCATCAGCTGCATAGGTGGTTGCATCTTCCTGAAGTATAGCTGCTCTGTTGCCAATTATTGGCCAACAGAGCAGCTATACTTCAGGCAGATGCAAACACTTATGATTGGTTGATGCTCAACATGATTTTAAACTCTTGATCATCTTAAGATGTAGCATAGGTACAAAATTGGGAAATGGAAACATTTCATGTCTCTGCCAAAAATTATTATTATGGATGCCATACTTCTAGTTAGCTATCCCATGCCAGGATTAAGCTATAATTGCAACTAATTTGTATTGTTCGGGGTCAATTCGGCCTTGAGTCGATTTGGCCTGAGTCAATTCAGCCAAATTTAGGCCGAATTGACTCACTTTTAGGCCAAAATGACCCACTTTCAGACAAAGACAAATAATCAAAGTATATTTTAAGAATATTTTAGGCAAATAAAACTTAACAGAAATTCTGAATTTTTTAAAGAACTTGATTGTAAACACATAGCAGTACAGATAATTCAGACTTTGATTTCTAGTTTCTGAACAACACAATCATAAAGCAGTGGGATTAGTGTCTTTTTTCGTATGGTCGCAAATTTTAACCACAGGTAAAGTTGTTTTTAGAGTGATAATGTTGCATTTACTCTGAAAAATGTTCTGAAAAAAATTTTCATAGTAATTAATGTGAATGGCTGTTTTGAGGACAATAACAATGCAAGTATTGACATTTTCAGTAAGCATCAATGTAGTGGCGAATGATTTGGAAACTAACACAAAGACAAAATATACAAAAATTGGAGAAGAAACTGCAGAAGCCATGGGACAAGTGCCTAAACAATGAACTTCAGACAACAGTTCTTTTGAAAAAGTGTGCATGTACATGTATTTATTCACCTTCAACAGCTGAGTAAACATTTTCTTACAAAAGTACCATAAATTGTAGTCCACAAGAAATAAGAAATCCCCAGTATTCACAAGGTATTTTGATAATAAAAATTTGTCATGCCCAGTGGGAATATCTGTTGTTACAACAGCGCATATCCCTGTTAGGCATGTCAAATTTTCATACCTAAGTACTATTAATTGTAGTCTCCCCAAATATGCCAAAAGTCCCCAGGAAATCATGATTATTTTCCACACTTATTGAAATAAAATTAAAATTAAAATGAAAAACATTAATGATGCAAATGGAATTAAAATACAGATTAAAATATGCACATAAAGTATACTAGTGTGCCACACTAGTGGGGCACACTAGTATACTTTATGTGCATATTTTAATTTGTATTTTAATTTCATTTGCATCAATAATGTTTTTCATTTTAATTTTTATTTTATTTCTTTTCATTTTAAGTGTAATTTACTGAAATTACAAAAATCGTGAAATATAATATAATAACAGTTGAAAATTTGTTTACTCCTCCAGGTATCTCACAACAAATCCAGTTACCCCAGTAGTTGTCGGGCCGAATTGACTCAAGTCCAAATCGACTCAGGCCAAATTGACTCAGGCCGAATCGACTCAAGGCTGTATCGATTCAAGGCCGAATTGAACTGTTCACCATGTATCTGAATTGCTGCAACACAGCCCAATTATTGTTCCTAAGGATTCATCTTTATTCATCAGGATATTGCCCATAGGAGCAAGAACATGGCTATGATACAAAAGTTCATATATCAGCATAGTTGTGATACATATATATTTAGGTTATTTAACATGTTACCTGAATCATTAAGTACAGGGGAATGAATGATCGGTTATCAAAGCTCAGACCAGGTGAATGCTAAATGGCTCATGCAAAATTTTGAAAACAGCAGGCCTGAACTCCTATGCTTCAGATATAGATAGATGAGATCTCAAGCTTTGATGACTTTCTCTTGCAGAGTTAACCAGTAAAAAGCCATCTGTGCTGATAGTGTCATATAAACACAGTGTCATATTTCAGTATTGACAGAGGTTTCTTCTCTGTGGTGAGCCCAGTGATTTTTTAAAACTTCTACTTAACCCTTTACCCAACGTAACGGCCAAAACCGGCCACTGTTATTCTAAAAAATCGTCAGTTAATTTTCATTACACTTTCATTTTTTGTCTCAAAACCATAGGTTATGACTCCTCTTTGGAACGAGCTCGTCAAGCTCGTTCCAATGAGGGGTCATAACCTAAGTTTTTGAGACAAAAAATGAAAAAAATTAGTTATTCAAGAATTTTTTTTTGCAAGTGTTGTGTGCTTTTCATGTTAGGTAAAGGGTTAATAATTGCATTCCCCATGGTAACCACGGAAAGTGAAGCAGTGCTTGTTTACTGTGGTAAACAAGCTCTGTTTTACCGGTAAAACAGGACCCAGTAACAAATGCCTGGGATGGAATTCCTCTAAAATGAGCACCATGTTTACCATCACTAATTTGGGGTAATTTAAACATTTACTTAATGGCAGATGATGCTTTACAGAAAAAAATATTGTTAAGACAACTAAGGAAACGTAAAGCCATAGGTGCTGAAAGTGGATGTAACCCTCTCTGCGCTGATGTCAAAATTCTAAGCAGCAAATGTTCTCCATAATTCACTGAGGAATTAACCAGTTCAATCTTGTTTCATAGAGCTTATTGAGATTGAATTGCTTAAATTCCTAGTTGCCTTCTGGGGAATTTCCATAAATTTTGGAAAATGCACTCATTGCCTCAGAGTGACCTTGACTTATTTTGAACCCCCAATGAGTTTTGACCTATTTGGTGATGATTCCGTATTAATATGTCATTCTGTGTCTGAATATTAACACACTTTCAGAGTTTTTGCCCCACTTACTTTATTGGGCACGAAAGTTTTCAAATCATATTCATAAGCATATTAGAGAAATCTCAAAATGTGATTTGTGGAATTTCTCTAAGGTGCACTGAATGATCCCCGGGTGATCCCAGTGACCTCGACCCATATGTTGAAACCCTAATCAGTTTCGATTGAATTGGTGTTCATCGCAGGCTGACATCATTCCAGGCCTGAAATATAAGCATGATAGACTTTCAGAATTTTTGTCTCTGCCCACTTTTCTGAGCACTGAAATTAAAAACCGAGGTTCAGGAAAGTATTTTGGGACTCAAAATGTGATTTCCAGAATTTCTCAAAAATACACTCTGTGACTTCTTTGTGACCTCCGTGACCTTCACCGATATTTTAAATTCTTAATCATTTTGACTTATTTGATATTGGTTCTATGTTGATATGTCACACCATGCTAGAGATATAAGCATGACCCACTTTCAGTATTCTCAACTCCACCCACTGAACCTTGATTTTAACCCTTTACCCAATGCGAGGGCAAATCTGCACTATTCACAAAAATGACCATTCAGTTTTCATATTTTTGCTTCAAACACAGCTTATGACCCCCTCATTGGAACAAGCTTGTTCCAATGAGGGGTCATAAGCTGTGTTTTTGAGGCAATAAATTTTTTTTAAAAGTTATTCAAGGATTTTGTTTGCAAGTGCTGTCTGCCTTTTGTGTTAGGTAAAGGGTTAAACTTACTACATCTAGAGTATCAATAAAATGGTGGCATTTATCAAAGGCCATTGCCTAATATGTGAAAAACAAAAATGTTTTCAGCGAAAACTGTCTTGAGGCAGGCAGTTTAAAAAAAAATCTTAAGATGCTGTAGAGATATGCAATTTTGAACAAACAAACTAACACCCATGTTGACTGACACTATTAACCTCCCCCAGAAAACTTATTAGACATAGCCGATGTAAATAAATTATTCAGTTTCACACTGTCAAACAACAAAAATTATTCTAATGGACCAAAAAAAACAACAACATGAAGAAATAAACAGATTTTTTAATGCCCCCCCCCCCCCCCCCTCTTCCCATGGGGTGAAAGGGGAAGTAAGCCAGAATCTAAGCAAGCGAGATCATCCATCCTGTCACACAATACGTTTCTCCATGCCAAGGCAGAACTTCGTGGAGTGAAAACTGCTGAAAATGACCTTAAACACCAATATATAAACAAGAGGCCCCAATGGGCCTTATTCGCTCACCTGACAAAGTGGTTCAAAGAAGTATTTTGGGTCACATTCAGTTAGTCATGGTTCATCAGCACTACAGAGGAATGAAGTCATGAAATTAAAACTCAAGTCTCCATGTAAGATGATTATCATCCTAGGTCTTCCTGACTGCTTCCAGTTCTATCAGCTATAGACAAGCACTGCCAAACTTCCAAGGTTGTTTTGTCACTACAGTTTGAAAGACATATTTTATGGAAAAACACCAAGGAATGGATTTGAACAAACTTGAACCTAACCTGCCCCCTTCCCCATAAAGTGCACAAATATTAACCCTTTACCCGACGCGGACGATGTCAAAATTTATTATTTTAAATATTATTTTTTTTAATTTTTCAAAAAATTTCAACAAAACCATATGATGTGACCCTTCGTTGGAACGAGGTCAATGAGCTCGTTCCAACGAGAGGTCACATGATATGATTTTGTTGAAATGTTTTGAAAAATAATATTTTTTCAACTGCTGAATTTGCATAATACGTGCAAATTCAGCTGTTGAAAAAATATTAGTTACTTGCTCGACGGAGGTGTAACTAATTCGTGTGCGTAACATTTAAATTTTTCTGTTCACTACGAGGGGATTTAACAGAAAGTTTTTTGGAGAGAAACCATTTATAATATGAAAATAGTTTACAATAAAACAAACAATACTTAATCTTCGTTATGTATTGCGTGCGCTTCATTAAATTGTCACTTCACACATTCAGAGGTACATTTAGTATTTTAAAGCGTAGTTTTTATCATTCAGACGGCTACAGGTGCCCGAAAACCTTGAGCACAGTCTACATGTCATATTTATGAAAGGATTTCATTGTAACTTCGTAGGATTACTCCAGATGATGCCCAGATGAGAATGTCCCCTTTTGGTTGTGATCATTCAACCATCATGATGAGCTCAATGAAATGGAGGAGAGAGGTGTTAAATACGTCCACGACTCACTGGACCTGCATCAGTTCGGCCCAGAGAAGAGAACTTCGGTAATTTGATCTTTAAAAATACATTTTCCTTGGTTCTCAATTCTTTATGAATGAGACAGGTTTTTAAGATATATGTGTGTGGTAAAATGTAGACCAAGCTTCGAAACAGATGGCAACGCCCTTTCTTGTAACTCCACGTTTGTTTGGTGCGTGGGCAGTGATCTTGTCAGGGCTTGATGTATTTCTTCACTGAACTTTCTTTGAACCTGAGAACTAGGAAGACGGTTTACGTTTTAGAAACAGACCGAACCGGATTGAGGTAAAATTCATTGCTCAAATGCGACTAACTTTGATTACATTTGCAGATAATATACAAGTGAAATTCCTGTATATTAACACAGCTGCGTGGTTCAAATGTTTAACGCATAATGTCATGACGGTCTGGAGGCAATCGGGGTATGTGCCCACTGTACTCCCTATTCCCGCTTCAGCCTCCAGTTTGTCAGGCAAGCTCTAAACAAGAATTAATATAGCTGCAGTCTTTAGGTTTCATCTCTGTTGTGTTAACAACATTAATTGGCGTTTCTGTGAAAGAAATGACAACAGAGATAAACAAATGAAAAAAAAAAAAAAAAACAGCTGCAGGAAATGTTTAAAATTTTTGTGAAAAGAAATGAATTACAATGGGGATTAACTGTAATTGTTATTGTTGACCTTGATGAAAACCTCCATTTTTGCTTCATATTGGGCTGGAGCCGGGGCAGGTGTTCTGGCTGCCATTTGACTGGAGGGTGGGGGAGTTGTCATAGCTGCCAGTTGAACTGGGTGGGGGCAGTTGTCCTGCTTGCCAATTTGTCCGTCGGCATATGTCGGACTGTGCATTTTTTGGACTGGGGGGTGGGGTTAATGTGTTTCCGTAATATCGGGAACAATAAAACATAAAAATAAGTTATGTTTTTCATTAAAATTTAACGGTCCTACTAAACAGCAAGAAGAGCCAAGAAGTAAAAACAATAAAAATACAATACCTTTTTAAACGCCTTATTAACTTACTTTGAGGTGTATAGGCCTACTGAACTGTATAATTCACATTTAACGACATTTGATGTATAAAAGTCCCTAAATACAGCCTAACATAACGCGAGATCCAGAAAATTACTTCTTGGTCTTTAGTAGGTTAGCGCCGCAGCTGGTTTACTTCTTGGTGTTTAGTAGGTTAATTAAGCAGCTTGGTGTCTGACCTGGCGGTCAATTGAAACTCCCCTCTGTTTTCATCTGGGCTGGGAACCGACAGAAATAAGGGTATCAAGCCTCTTGTGCTTATCCCCATCTCACCGCTACGTGGTTCGGATGATGCTGCATGCGCATCCTATTCTGTACCCCCCCCCCCCCTCCAAGTAGTTCAGCGGTCTGGTAACGGCTACCCTCCTACGTAGGGGGTAGCCGCTACGTTCAGATCGCTGAACTAGTCCCCCTAGATTTTACTCTCCCCCCTAACTTTGATATCCTGGCACAAGCAATGATGTCATCGTCCAGGATGGAAGCATCTGTCACACATGTTACAGCCAATGCTGCGAATATTATGACAACTTTCACCACAAACGCCACATGGTTAACGTGTCGTGTTGTAATCAGATCAGTGCCATCGATTATTACGATGCCAGATACTGATTCGATGTCACAAACAAAACATCTTACATGCCATTTAATATAAGCTGAGTCGCTTAGTGAAAAACACACGCGCCCATACAGTAATTAATCGATATCCACAACCCAAACATCGTACCAGTCGAGTAACATGGGCTTATCTTATACATATAGTAAATCACAGGCGCGCCTAATGCCTACGTCACGGTTAACAGACCACCAATTGCATCAAGGTCGCCGATATGCATCGTGTTAGCCGAGTAACGTGTGCTTCTCTTATTCATTGTAAATCACAGGCACACTTTACGCCTATATCACAGTTAATTGACCACCAATTGTATAAAGGTCGTCGATAAATTCGAACTCATTTATCGTATCGCCAACGTTAGTCTGAATTACCTAACTGTCTCCAGACGAATACACTTTAATGTCAACAATTACTTACCCAGGTTATGGACCGAAGCTATGAGCAATGCATAGCTAACATGTGAAATCACGATTTGACAAACTATTAAAAAGTGTACTTGGTCGAGGGTTAAAATAAATACCTACACTCACCGAGCCAATAACGAGTTGTTTTTTTCCGTGAGATCCGACTTGCATGCAGTTTTGGACTCGTGGCTTTTACAATGAGTGTAACAATACCAATGTCGACCCCAGTCAGGGCGTTAGAGGGCCCTAGTAAGGTTTTTTTTTTGTCCCTGGGCGAAACAATACCGTACTCGACAAATACCTACACTTATCGAGCCAATAACGAGTCGCTTTTACCATGAGATCCGACTTTCATACAATTCTGAACCCATAGCTTTCACAATGAGTGTAACAATACCAATGTCGACCCCAGTCAGGGAGTTGGAAGGCCTAGTAAGGGCTTTTGTCCCTGAACGACACAATACCGTACTCGATAAAAAGCAAACATGCAAAAGTTTTAACCCTCTCTCTCCCACACTGGAGAGACATAGTACACAATACTCAACTTGGGTATATAGTGCATCACCGAACCATTCTAGAGGATCGGTACGTTCCGTTATACCCTTAGCATTATTCATTAATCAACTGGGTCCAGTTTGAGCAACAAATATGGTCAGCAATATCCAGAAATTGCATCCTTGGCCACTAGCCAAGCACTGACCTATCTAAAATGCCGACATACTTGCAGATGTGTCCTTTTCAAACAAACTCAACTACTTGCAGATGTTTGTTTATCTAAACAAACTTAATTACACGACAAACAGCACGTATGTGACTCCAGTCTTTGAAATGAGTCGTGTGCTGGAATAAATACGAGAACTTGTTCTGGCGGAATACACCTAACTCGGCCACATTTTCTATGCTCAGCACATTGTAACCATAATGGAACTCCCACGGTTGCTTCCGACTAGCCTGTTGTGCCTGCGCCCCCACCCCCACCTACAAATACACCTAACTCAGCCACATTTCATATGCTCAACACATTGTAACCATAATGGAACTCCAATGGTTGCTTCTTACTAGCCTGTGGTGCCTGCCCTCCCCCACCTACAAATGTTCCCTGTTATTGGAACTTGGAGTTTCGTCCGCCGAGTTTGTTTATTTGGTTGTGGTGGCCGAAGCTTCTCAAATTGTTTCTCTCATTGTCTGCGTGCATTTGTTTTTATTATGATATTTCGGTTCATTGTTCAGCCACACAATGAACTCCCAATATATCCCAATATTGAATGTGGTGTTGATGCAGTGTCTTGCGGCACGTCGATTTACCCAATAACACCCAATAATACCCAATAACACCCAATAATACCCAATAACACCCAATACTATCTGATAACAGGGTCGGAACAAATGTTTCTATGGACCCTGTCCCTCCCCTTACACACGGACAGAATCCCCTTCAACAAAACGCCTAGGAGAGAAACCTCACCCGATCCAAGCCATTTTTTATTTAGAAAATAAAGTATCGGATATAGTTCTCTAAATCAGTATAATAATAAGTGGTGAAGATTAGGCAGCGGTGGGAGAGTGGCGGGTGACCTCTCCTAATAAGAGTTTGGAAAAATTTCCGGTGTAGGGGTGCAGGGCAACTAAAAGGATCCTTCTGCTTGTGTTGGGTTGAAAATGCGTTAAAATTTGAGAACAATGGAGAGAGAGAGAGAGCAATCCCACTTGTAAGACCCTTCTGAAAGGTAAGGTAAACACTCGGTTTCTTTTGGGTTGTCTTTAGTGCAACACATCAATTTTTGAGGCCTTTTTGTTGTCGTTGAAGGCGTTGCTAATGTTTTTACCCTCTGACTGACTCACTGTGAAGTTCCAAAAAACGATGACTTCTACTTCCCTTTGACCCTTGTCCAAACCATGTTGCCGCCCAAGTGACATCTTTTGAATTTGCGAAAACAACTCCCAGCTTTTTACACGGACCGACTGATGTTCTCGTCTAAAGAAAGCGTTGTTTTGTTATTCCCAATTTTATGGAGAAGCAATTTCTTCGATGGAGATTTTAAAGAATTAAATTAACCCCAGCGTTACCCAGTTTATAGAATAAAATAAAAAACTTGAAGGTTGTCTAGACGTGAAAATGTGTCAGTTTGCCATTCTAATCCCTGCTGACACCCCCACCCCCATTTAATAAATAAATAAATAAATTAAATTATACCAGCCCAAGTCTGCACATGCCACATTATTGTGCAGCAAAGATACGTCGAATCTCGTGAAATACGAACAGCGTTAAATATTGATTCGTGCGAAGAAGCTTTGGCGAATGAGAGGGGGAGGGGCTGGAACTGAATTAAAATTGAAGAGTTTGTCATCGACATATTAGTATGTGTGTGAAGGAGAGGGTGAATATGATAGTTGGTATTGCGTACTTTTTGATGTGTATGTTGGGTGGGGGTGGGGTGTACATTGTTGCCATGGTTATACCCTAGCCCCCTTTGGATTGGCAGGGGCGCGGAGACGTTGGCGAAGCCGATACTCGTCAGATCGCCGAAGTTAAGCAACGCTGAGCTCGGCTAGTCTGTGGATAGGTGACCATTCAGTGTTTGATTCGAATTGCCGTGTTGTGTCTTTGTGCAAGACACTTTACCCCGATTTCCCACGTGAGTGCACGATGACGCTGTGTTCTGAGACCTACTGCACGTCGAGGTGCACATGTCTTCAACCTATCTAACCCTACCTATTCTATGCAGTGCATAGTACCGCTATGCAGTGTGTAGTATTACCTAGAGTTATGACGTTGAGGAGCTGACAGGTGCTCTTCGTTACTCGGTGGTTCTCTCCGGGTACTCCGGCTTCCTCCACCCATAAACCTGTCCCCGACAAGATATGACTCTGACTGTTACAGTGTCGTTAAACACCAATAAATAAATAAATTAATAAAAATAAATAAATAAATTTGGATAATAACTGATAACCCTCTTTTTTCAACCTGACTAAATCACGGAGACAGATAAACAATGTAATTCATGAACAACAATTATTGTGCGAACGAAATGGTTTCACGCGCCGAAGGCGCGCAGGGACGGTATGGGGAGCAAGCCCCTTTCGACACTCGTTGACTGTATAGTAGTTGGCTGTATAATGTTGTCATGTCAGAGCGTGGTAGAGGAGGGAAAGAGTAAAGGTGTTCAGCGGCGTCTGTGTCACCTGCGTTTTTTCTTGGTGGGAGGAGGATGAGTTGGAGAGATTGATGTTGGTGGCGTTGCTGGATCTGGAGGATTGATAGATTCCTTGGTAATGAATGGCCTGATCCTAGCTGCTGTTTCTTCTTGAGATTTCCTGTAGCTTTTTTAAATTGATTGTGAGGATTGTCCTGATTGAGTGTGCTGGAAATTTTTTTGATACATAGAAGCTGTAGTTGTCTTGGACTGTGGCTCGGGTGCTGTCGTCCTCGATCTCCTCCCCAAGGAATGCCTCCGCGGACTCCGAGAAGCTCTCCTCCTGGTCGGACTCCTGGTCCGAAGAAGCCGGAGAAGCAAGAGATGGAGGGGTGGAATGTGCGTCGTCTGAGACAACTTCCTGTACCATTGACAGATCTTCCTCCTCCATCTCCTCTTCAGATGAAGAGTCTGGTGGGTTAGCGAAAGAACTGTCACCTGACGACCTATGGTCCTCCGGACCCTCCTCCTGGGAAAGGGGTGCCGGGCTGGACAAGGGTTGTTCAGGGGTGACAGGTGTTGTCTCTTTGACGCCCTCACTTGCCTCCTTCTCTTCCTTTTCCTTCTTCCTCTTCTCCAGGAACTCCGTCATTCGGCGGGCATCTCGTCGTCTGGTGGAGGGTCCCTTCTTTCTTATTCTCTTCTTCTTGGTGGTGGCTGTGGCTGTACTACGCCGGCGGCCTTCACCCAGCTTTTCCGTGTCACTAGGAGGGTGACCAGTGTGAGGGGAAATCCCCTCACGAAAGGTGCTACACCTCTCCGAGGACGGCGGTTCCGATTCTTTATCAAAATCCACTTCAGCGCGCGAAACCATTCCGTCTGGTCAGTACAATCTTCCAAAATGCCCAAGCGCAAAGCAGTCAGATGGCCATGTAAAACATGCCAAAAAGAGACACACAAAGTGCAAAGTTTGTTGTGTGAATTTTGTAATATGTAGTGTCATTCAAAATGTGAAAATACAGATGACGATAAATTTTCACTCTTCTCATCGTCCAATGAATCTTATATATGTCGATCCTGCAGATCGGTTGAAAATGAATACGACTACCTGTTTGGCCTAACAAGAATAAAATCGGTAAGTACTATTTATTTCCACAAGGACCTGTCATATTTCCAACATAGTAATTCCGAAGTGCAGCACATTGCGGCATATGTAGTGTTAATCCTTTACTCGATAAAATTGCGCAAAAAGCCCAGAAAATTACTTTTAAGGGAGCTTCAACAAACTGATATGTTGTAAAACCATGCAACTAAGAATATCATTGGAATCGACGGAGCTAACCAGTTCCAGTGATAGCCCCTCACTAAGAGTTTCTGAGATGTGGGGGTGGGGGGGGGGGGGGGGGGGTAATTGTGTTTAATTTTTGTTGCCCATTAGTTTTTGACTTGTTTTCAATAAAGTGAAAAATAAAAACTCACTTCTCATTGGAAAAGGATGAAAGCACAGAAGTCTAATGCCACAAACCAACCTTCGGTTGTTAAAATAATTTTCCTTTCTTTTCAGTGTTGGCTACATTGTTTTCAATTATTCAATGTAACTTTTCGACGTTTCGTCGTAAAGGCTGATAAAATAATGGAAAATTAAGTAGCTGATGTGCTTTTCTGTGCATGTTCAATGTATGTTGAAGTGTCAAAGATTTACTTCGAAATCGAAGGCTTATAAAGCGTGGCTTTCTTGTTGCGCTTTTCAATTTTCGTGGTAATTTCTTCATCCACCCATTTAGTGATTTTTTATTCACTTCTTTATCCAATATTCTGTCATTTTAAGTAAAATAACGAGCATATACCGCGCATAGCATATTTTAAGTGTTTCATTTATTGCGAGGGTTTTGCCATTATGTGATAAAAACAAGGCTTTCGGGGGAACATTCGGAGAAAATCCTGAAAGTTTTTATCCCAACCTATCAAAACATCTAACTACGTCAACAAACACTTGAAAATATCAAATAACTCTCCAATATTCCCTGATCACAAATAAATGTTATAACTTTTCCAACAAATGCGCCGTCCAATTGCTTTTCGGGAGGGGGTGGGACAAAAGATTTGATCAAAGGATTACCGCACTGTCTCATTATTTCACTGCAATTATTTGATTGGTTATTACGAGCAAATGTGAGCAGATTGGGGGTGTCTATCTTTGATATATTGTGTTGATTAACTTCATTCGTCACTTTTTCTGACAGCCAAATTGAAATGATGAATAGTTATTCCGGTTGACTGGGATGGTGAGAGGTCAACGTATCATTACTTCTTTCCACACTTAAGATCTAAATTGGGGAATGAAAAAGCAATGACCAAGACCTTAAAAGATGAGTTTCATAACTCTGAATTTCTTCTTTGTTGCAAACATTTGAAAGAAAATCTGAATAGGTATTTCGAAAAGGCAGGCACACCCATTAAAGACAGAAAGACAGAAAAAAATAAACACAACCATTGATAAGGAAACTGACTCACCGTGGGCCAAGTATAGGGACGGCGATGTTAGAACAACAGAATTCCTACTCATTGTTAATAAAATAGTAAACAGTTATTATCATTACACATATATTTATAACTTGTACCACCACCAGTGTTTTGTAATATGTATTGTATTGTTGGAATTTTTTATTTTATTAAGTTTGAAATACTGTTATCTAAGGTGAAGAGAATTAATGAATAATTAACAGAAACCAATTGTCACTTGTCAATTATATCAGTTGCCAACCCCCCAGACAGAACAATAGACCAATTAGCAGTCAATTATTGAGTACGGGAGTCGAATCTTCCCGATCAACTTCCTGCCACCCCCGCACACCAGATTTCTTGACATCAAAGTCTTTTCCTTTTGTCTTTTCCTCGGGGAGGGGGAGGGGGGCCTTAAATAAAGTAAAAACAATCCCCATATATCTCTGTGTGTATACAGTGATAACCACCCGTAAAAATTTCATTGAAATCCAGTTTGGTGCCAAATGAAAAAATAAAGGGAAATGAGAAATATATTCAGTCATATCTTAAGTTAAAGAATCGAATTTGCTTTCATCACTCAAACACGAAAGGGAACTGTAGAATCTTATGCCTCTATCGTTTTTGTAGATCTTATGTACATTGCGAATTTATCACGTTTTTTTTTTAAATCCATTGGCTCCATTGGTAATTCTCTGGGATAACAATAAACGAAACGTTCTATTTGGGACGGAACGTCATTGGACGAACTGATTCGGGTTGTTGATCCCGGAAACTCATTTCATTATTTCTATAGTGATGTAAACTTCCGGTTTCAGAAAATCGGCTTGTTTACAACACATTCTTCTGTTACATGGTACGTTAAAAGGCATGAAATAGCCATTATCATAGACGATTACTTGTGAACTTTCATTTACTAGAGAACCACCGTTATGCCGCACATTAAGGAGCCGAAAGCAAAAGAACCTCTCTGGAAAGAATGGGATTATGCTGCTCAAAAGAAAGGTGTACGAAACGCAGTTTATTTCGTGAACGGCAACCAGTTCACGGGAGAGTGGCAGAATAATTTGAAAGAAGGTAATGACGATTGGACTTTTATTGACGTGCAAGTAATGTTATGTGCAGACGGGCACTCTTTAGCTGAACAAGCGCATTTTTGGGTCTGTTGGAACCATGGCAGATAAGCCAATTTCGAAACTGCCATCTTGGCTTTTAATCTATGCAAGGTCACAGGTCGCGAGGTATAAACATTCCAAGAAAACGCTTTGTTAGCAATGAAATCGCACTGTTTACACCTCGCGACCTGTGACCTTGCATAGATTAAAGTCCAAAGATGGCAGTTTCGAAATTGGCTTATTGCACTCCAGTTCCAATATTGGGCAGTAAGCCTTCATTTGTAGCAAAATGTGATTGTACTGACTACTGTAATCTGGGGTTCGTACTAAATACAGCAAGTCCCTAAGTCCCCTCATGTACTATAATTACAGCGCAAGTCCCTTTCAAACGGGATGCACCCAAACCGTCTCTAAGCCGAACTGTCCCCACACTATTTTACCCAAACCGTCCCAACTATTTTACCCAAACCGTTCCCTGGGTCGGTAGTTCAGCGATCCGAACGTAGTGGCTACCCCTCTACATTCAGATTCTTCCCATTCAATCCTATAGAAAAAGTTCCCATCAAGTTTTTATGGGAACTTAAAACTCGAAATCTGGGATATATATCAAGCTTTCGCCCTTATTACCGGCTGCAATCGATAGTACATGTATTTCCTTACATTTGGGCAGAGTTTATTAACCCAAAGTAGGTTTTATCCTTTAATTGTTGTCATTTGTGTACTCGTGAGGCGGCAACGGAGATT
This sequence comes from Pictodentalium vernedei, assembly GCA_031216915.1. Taxonomy (NCBI): domain Eukaryota; kingdom Metazoa; phylum Mollusca; class Scaphopoda; order Dentaliida; family Dentaliidae; genus Pictodentalium; species Pictodentalium vernedei. The sequence goes on from CM062294.1 coordinate 258,758,798, forward strand.
TCAAAATCGGCCATGTTTTTTGTTTAAATATAAAACAGTAAAAACAATAACCCGGTAATGGCGCCGAAACGAATATACCTTTTCATCGGTGCAGAATCGGAATCTCGATCTCATTCGGGCAGAGGAGGTCATCAAACCCGGTCGCATTCGCACAGAGAAGATTATCAAACCCATTCTGCGCAATTGCGATCGAATTTCCTATTCCGCACCGATGAAAAGGTATATTCGTTTCGGCGCCATTACCGGGTTATTGTTTTTACTGTTTTATATTTAAACAAAAACATGGCTGATTTTGAAATCTCTGTCGCCGGGAACTTTTTCTATAGGATTGAATGGGAAGAATCTGAACGTAGAGGGGTAGCCACTACGTTCGGATCGCTGAACTACTGGGTCGGTTACAGGCGTTTCGGACCTTTTCTCTTTCGTACTGAGTGGTTTCGTACCTGAAAAGGAACGAAACGACTCGGGTAATTTTCACTCTATTTTTCTAAATTTTCATTCGAAAGTTTTAGGCATAGTTTTTAACTTTAAAAAAATCCATATAACATTTAGATTTTTAAAGAGCATTATGCCTAAAATGGCAGTTTCAGTGAAAACTTTAAATAATAAAAACTGTTGGCGGAAATCTGTTCATACCATAACGTATTCAGCGAAAATATATTGAAATTATTGGGTGTGTACTTAAAAATTTCGATATGCCTATATTTTAGGGTAATTTTTAATTATATATTTCTAAACTTCATTTATGTACTTATTTGTAAGAAAGAAGTCTTGTCGTGGACATCACTGTAATGTTTTAATTCAATCAATCTGTTTGTAGGATTATTAGGGGTGTTAAAAAAGAATGTCAATTATTGGCTCATAGAGCAGTTAATCTCTTTGATAATAAAATAAATATTAATTAGTAGAACCGTGGTATCATAGTTTAATAACAACACGTGAAATGTGAATAATATAAATGCAGAATGTATTTGACACTTCTCACATATATGGGTTACAATAGAGCTTTAAAAGTAGTGCTTTTGTAAAAATTATGCCCTTTTGTTTCTTTTTCTATTATATTTCTTTGAAAACTAATGGTGCGAAAGATGTAAAAGAATATCTTACAGTATCAGCAGGAATGAGTTGTAGGATACCCACAATGGAATTTTCTTCATAGTTTTCCCCTGTTGATAATTCCAACACTCGACGTCATTTCTTGAGAAGCTCACCATCAAAAGCTTACCACGAAAGGATGCCAAGGGTTGAAATTATCAAGAAAATGAAAACAAAATTAAGAAATGAAATGATTTCACCCAAGGTCCATTCTAGAGCATCTCTTCCAAACACCTTAACCCCCCCCCCCCCCCTACACCACCACCCCGTTTTCCTTACTGTCTACGATCGGCACAGGCCATCAATATTTCGAGTATTAGCTTATTAAGTTATTCCGTTTTTCCTCACTCTTCTCTATTGGAAATCTACTACCGGGCCGGCGAATTAAATACCTCTTTTTTCGTATCGTCTTTTAAGTGGGTCGTTTCGTTCATTTTAGCTGTCATTTAGGTCCGCGCTATTTCCCTCTCAAACTGAGTTCCCTTTTTTATGTGAGTCGTTTCGTTCCTTTTTATTTTGGTGAGTTGTTTCGTACCCAGTACGAAAAGGTAAAGGAACGAAATGACCTGGGGGGCGAAAAGGAAAAGGAACGAAACGACCCGTCATCCCTGAATCAGTTACTCCAGTTGGCCGACATAACCTGAACCGTCCCCACTATTTTACCCAAACCGTCCCCAGTTGAATACATGGCGAAGTTACTGTATTTAGGTCTACTTGTAATTAATGACTAACAAGACTGAACTTTATGATTTATTTCAATACAAAATTAAAAATAATAAACATTAGAAACATTGATCATTTTACTTTAAATAGTACTAGCATATTTTACATAATAACATTAATTAAATTTAGAAATTAATTTTGCACATTTTAAAAGTGTCTGTCTTGGTGTAATCGATCTCTCTTCATATGCTTTCCAAATTTCCTCAACCTGATCTTTACATTTTTTGGCTTTATATACCTGTCGTCGCATCTGCCCTAACTGTACATATTGGATAATATGGGGTAAAAACTATGCTTCTTGGTGGGGCAAATCTACCAGCAAAAACAAATTTAAATTTCTTTTTCCCGCTCTACTGTTGAATCACATGTGCCATCTTGTAACAGAAATCAATAACTATTTAGATACGGTATGAAAATGCTTTAAATGCAGGATAGTGATAACATTATTATTATGATAACATAGTTCCCACCCATAAGTACCTCATTTTATTAGTCCGAAGAATAAGAGTGAAAAAGTCACCAACTACCCATTTTTTGTTGCTCAACTATACAACCAATGAAATAAGTAGAAAAAATAACAAATGTTGACTCATTTATAAATGCTTGAAAATGTTAGATGAGTGAGACCTGTCATCGTTACAGAAATCAACCAGGTTTGTATTTTTCATTCATTTCAATTTCCAATATGTCTGAATCAAATATGTGAGTGATAAAGTTCCTAGTGCATGAAAATTGGGCTTTATCTCATTCATTCTGTTGGATTTAATGTAATTCACAATCGGATATAATTTTATTCATTTGCATATAATTTGTTGGATTTGATGATTCTCTTTTGCATAAAAATAAATCTGTATAATAATAATAAAAAAAAATAATAATGATGTGGGGACGGTTTGGGTTTGGGTAAAATAGGTGGGGACGGTTTGGGTTGCTCAGGTGAGGACGGTTCGGCTTGGGGATGGTTTGGGTGCTATTCTTTCAAACACGTCATTTATCATGTAAAGCACTCACAAAATTTAACCCCAGACATGAATTTGCAAATGACTGTCAAATTTGTTTATTATATGCAATTATTAAGTATATATCGAGCATTTTCATCGATAAAGATAAATTCGGAACTTTTTTGACTGTTTATAAACAAACACTTTGGAAATTCGGGTTGGCAGTTTCGTTGTTTATAGTTATTTATTACATTATTTACTGAAATTGTAATTTTTAAAGCATGTTTCTCAATGATGATTTTCGTAAATTATTTTCTTGATTTAATTCACAAAACATGATGAAATTAAAGCAAGCTTGCTATTCGGTGTTTGCATTTGTTTGACCCCTTACGACTTGCGTTGACTAGTTTTGCTTATTTATTTATTTATTTACTTATTTATTTATTTATTTATTTATTTATTTCTCTGCACTTTTAGCAGCCAGGGTCGGAACAGAGAGATTTAATTGTGGATGAAAGCCGGACAGAACTTAAGCACTAGCTTGTTTTGAACAGGTAAAATATCAGAGTGCTCAAGCCGGTGGACCTTCTTTAAACATGATAAAATAAACAAACAAATAAACAAAAATGAAATAAAAAAATAAAATAAAAAATAAAACAACTAAGTATCAAAAAACATTTTCAGATCGCCAGAACTGCTGTTCAAAACAACAAAAGATTGTCAAGCATTTACTGCTTTTAAATTTGAAGAAAAAAAAACAAACAAATAAAAACAAAAATAAATAGTCAACAAGCATTTCTGTGATAAAGTCTCTAATTTTTAATTTTTTACGCTATTAGCGGTGTGTTTTTAGGGACTTGCTGTATTTTGTATCCGAGGGGACTTTGGGACTTATTAGGGACTTGCTGTATTTAGTACAACCGTAATCTGGGGTCTCACTATATACCGAATCTCAATTGAAATACTGAATCTGACCGCCAAATGATAATTATATATATTTTTTACTTAATTCCTTGCTAATATGAATTAGGTTAGACCTAGTTCAGCGATCCGAACATAGTGGCCACCCCTCTGCATTCAGATTCTTACCATTCAATCCTACAGAAAAAGTTCCCATCAAGTTTTTATGGGAACCCAAAACTCGAAATTAGGAATATATATCAAGCTTCCGCTCTTATTACCAGCTGCAATCGATAGTACACATATTTCCTTACATTTGTGCTGAGTCTCTTTATCCGAACTATGTTTTATCCTTTAATTATCGATAAATGAATACTGACGCTGCATCAACAAATATTTCGAAATCAGCCATGCGTTTGTATAAATATAAAACAGTAAAAACAATAACCCGGTAATGGCGCCGAAACGAATAGACCTTTTCATCGCTGCGGAATTGGAATCTCGATCTCATTTGCACAGATGAGGTTATTAAACTCGATCGCATTCGCACAGAGCAGGTTATCAACCCCTTCTGCACAATTCCGATTGAATTTTCGTTTCCACATCGATGAAAAGGTCTATTCATTTCGGCGTCATTACAGTAGCAGTAAGTAACTTTGCAGAAGTTCCTTGGTGTGTGTGAAAGTGTTATTAATCCTTTGCCTTGTTGGTTCTTAACTGGATTACAGTATTTGTCAACTACATTAGTCTACTGTTAATAAAAATAATTTTTTATTGATTGCATCCATTAATTTTGTGTGGGATTGACCTTGTGACGTGAATAACTTATTTGTATTAATTCTTCAAGGGATTTCCCTAGTGACTCGAATAACTTTATTTGCTAATGAATCCACAAGGGTCGGACGCGAGAGCCAAAAATCTTATTTGAATGAATGAAGCTTGATCACGCCGAAGGTGCACATGGATGATGTGGAATTGAAATCTCTTACTACCCAAATAACTTTATTTGCTTTTGAATCTACGAGAGATGATTGTCAGGTTTCAGCATGCCGAAGGCGCACATGGACAATGTAGGATTGAAATCCCTTGTGACCCCAATAACTTTATTTGCTTATAATGAATCTACAAGAGTCAGAAGAGAAGACCAGATCTTATCTGGTTTGAGCGTGCGCATTGGCAGTAGGGTAGTGGGTTCAGATCCCCGAGAACCACAAACTGGAAGGTGACTAGTAGTTGTGCATAACCATAAGAATTCTGTTTTGTGTTTGCTTGGAGATGTGGGCAATTTATGTTAATACAGAAACTGCAGCTTGATGGTTGTTTTAGAAAAAGAATAAAAAGAAACCCAAACAATTGCTGGTTTGGGAGCAACCCCCAGCATATTATCCATAACGTTTACAAAAAGGAAAAAATACCCCAATATGTGTTTTTGAAAGCTAGGAGTCATCCATCAGTCAAAAAGGGAGAGTGGATGCTGAGACTTTGCCATCTGAGAAATCCCCCAAAATTATATCCGATAGCCAACCATTTTTGGATCGATGCCTGAACTGAAACATGTGGTGTACCATGGAATAAATACCAACACCAACACTGAACTCAAAATTTACATTAAAAAGTTTAGAATTAAACTTTTTGTGATGAAACTTTTCAGCAGATTTTCAATGTCACTTCACACCACATGTGAAGTGGAAGTAAATGTACCTCTGAAAAAATTGTGGATATGTTTTGATGTTTTTGAAAATTGCACCTCCATTTTCACTCAATATTTAACCTTTTACCTAACACAACTTTTAGCAGACAATACTTGCCAAAAAATTTTTACATAGCTAAAACTACTTTTTTTTCATATACATAGATTATGACACCTCATTTAGCATGTCCCAATGAGAGAAAATAAGCTGTATTTAGAAGTCAAAAGCGGAAACATAATAAAATTGGAATGGTGATTAGTGTGAATAGTGGATAAGGTGGTACATTTGGTAAAGGGTTAACCCTTTACCCAACATAATGGTCAACAAGAGGGATGTTACATCCCAATGCTCACCTACATTCGCACTTGATAATGTCGTTCCAATGTAACATGCCTAATATTTAGTTAATATAAATCATTAACTAGGCATCAAATGATTAATGTGGTTTATGTGATGGCTTTGGAAACTCTTTATTTCTGCATTTATTATATATCAATTCAACATAGAATCATTGGATATAAAAGCATTTTTTTCTTTTAGAAATGTTTATGATTAAGAATATGAATAGTGGGGCCAGATATTAAATCATAAATAAGAATTAGGAAAGGCTTTCATAAATTTATTTTTTACAAAATAAAAATACATCAGATCCAAAAAAAATAAAATAGGAGGTGCAAAATGGCATTATGTAATGAAGAATCACTGAAATTGTAATTGAAGTACATTCATTGGTTAAAGAGGAGTTGCGGAAAAACATTCGTTCAAGAAAGTGACTATAAGTCCCAACAAAAATACATCACATCAACAACTAAAATAAGCCTTAATGTTACTAGTAACAAGTATGAGAAAGTATTAAATAAAAAAAAAAAGTTAAAAAAATGTTTTTTTAAAGAAAGTGAATATAAGTCCCCAAAATCCCCCTCAAATTCCTCAAATATGCATGTAATGAGGGTTAAATATTACTGCAATGGAGTTCAGTAACCCAAGTGTAGAATATTAATCGCCTGGAAAGACACATAGAAACACAACTCACTTAAACACAAAGTTTACAAAGTTTTACAACTTAAAATTTACTAAGTCCAAGAAAAACCTGAAAATTTTGACTGAAAAAAAGGAAATTTCCATTAAATTTCTGCATACAGTAGGGTTAATACCTACAGTTGTTATTGAAATATGAAAATCAACAGTAATGAGAAGTTAAAGCAGCACAATCTGCTCAAAAGCTGACTTTAACGCAAATTCTTACAACACCTAAACGCAAATTCTTACAAGTTTTGGCAGAAAATTTGAGGTGAAATTTGGAAAAAGTCGTAGTATCCGGGTTAAATACTGTTCTGATAGTCCCCTACAACCTACATATGCAATATCAAAGGCCTGAGCCCACTGAAGAATCACTGAAATTGTAATTGAAGTACATTCATTGGTTAAAGAGGAGTTGCGGAAAAACATTCGTTCAAGAAAGTGACTATAAGTCCCAACAAAAATACATCACATCAACAACTAAAATAAGCCTTAATGTTACTAGTAACAAGTATGAGAAGTATTAAATAAAAAAAAAAAGTAAAAAAAAAATTTTTTTAAAGAAACTGAATATAAGTCCCCAAAATCCCTCTCAAATTCCTCAAATATGAATGTAATGAGGGTGCAACGTTACTGCAATGTAGTTCAGTAACCCATGTGTACAATATCAATTGCCTGGAAAGACACATAGAAACAGAACTCACCTTAACACAAACTTTTAGAACTTAAAATTGAGTAAGTCAGAGAAAAACGTGAACATTGTGACTGAAAAAAAGAAAAGAAATCAGTTAAATTTCTGCATACAGTAGGGTTAATACCTAAAGTAGTTATTGAAATGAGAAAATAAACAGTAATGAGAGGTGAAGGCACCACAATCTGCACAAAAGCTGACTTTAACGCAAATTCTTACAACACCTAAACGCTAATTCTTACAACAAGTTTTGGCAGAAAATCAGCCTCAAATTCCTCAAATATGCATGTAATGAGGGTTAAATATTACTGCAATGGAGTTCAGTAACCCAAGTGTAGAATATTAATCTCCTGGAAAGACACATAGAAACACAACTCACCTAAACACAAAGTTTTACAACTTTAAATTTTCTAAGTCCGAGAAAAACATGAAAATTTTGACTGAAAAAAAAGAAAATTTCTGTTAAATTTCTGCATACAGTAGGGTTAATACCTACAGTTGTTATTGAAATATGAAAATCAACAGTAATGAGAAGTTAAAGCAGCACAATCTGCACAAAAGCTGACTTTGACGCAAATTCTTACAACACCTAAACTGAAATTCTTACAATAACTTTTGGCAGAAAATTTTAGGTGAAATTTGGAAAAAAAGTCGTAGTATCAGGGTTAAATACTGTTAGGATGGTCCCCTACAACCTACATATGCAATATCAAAGGCCTGAGCCCACTGATCTTTGAGAAATTAACCTTAACATTAAATCTTACAATATTGGACACGCCAGAAGCCGGCGCTGACGCCCGAGGTCATGACAATACCTCACCACATCTTACAGATGTAGGTGAGCTAAAAATGGCCAGCACTATTCTAAAAAATCGCCAATTAATTTTCATTTTTTGTCTCAAAAACATAGCTTCTGACCCTTTTTTGGAACGGCTCGTTGAGCTCGTTCCATCAAGGGATCATAACCTATGTTTTTGAGACAAAAAATGAAAAAAATTGAGTTATTCAAGAATTTTTTTGCAAGTGTCGTCTGCTTTTCATGTTAGGTAAAGGATTAAGTAAAAGATGCAACTTGTACACAAATGTCACCCAAACTGTATATCACTTTTGGTATGAGCCAGCTTGCCAACTATTGTTTGGCACCTGTAAAATCAAAGTCACAATCACTGGTGGTTGTATTTATACCAGGTCTTTAAAAGCCCCCAAATGTACTGCGATAATAGCTGTCCCTGAGTTACAGGATGCTCCCAAATTAGGGGTAATGACAGATAGTTAGTTATCTGTCCTATTTCATTTGGAAGTGATTTTACTACATTTTTGCTACATATCATAAGCTACATTCATGCCTAAAAGGCAGCCAAGACTTGCCTAGAAACAGCTTCCAAGGTACATGTATTAATAACTCCTAGTTCCAGAGACTGCATGTTGGGGCACCTGTTTTATTGATGTTAAAAAAGTGTTCAAAGTTGGAATTGTGTCCCATAGGATTAAGATAGTCTGAGGTCCCCAGTAAAGCCATGAGAAGCCCCAAAATGGCATTTCAGACAGTCAGAATTACAAAACATTTCTTCAGTGGGACTGAACAGCAACTCACATGGTAAGTCTGTGTGGTGTTCCCAAAGTGGACCAATCTGAAGACTTTCTCATAGAAAATCTGAAGAATATTCAGTCCTTTGATTATCATTTTATTCTTATATCTTTATTGTAATTAACAGGAAAGGGAACATTTAAATGGAAAGAGGATGGTGCAATATATAATGGAGATTGGAAAAAGGGTAAACGGAATGGTTTTGGAACATTCAGCACTCCTGATGGGAAAGGTGCTTTTAAAAAAGAATATTCTGGAGGATGGAAAAACAATAAAAGACATGTGAGTGACTCTAATTTCATTTCTCCAAACTTAGTCTCTTTTTAAAACCTTTATATCAAGCAACAACATATCAGATTGTGCTTTGGAAATATTTGTTCACAGACATATGCTTTGGTTAAATTGTGGTAAAATTATCAGATAGGTTTTTTTTTAAAAAAAGTTGTCTTCAATCTCACGTTATGGTCAGATTCTTAGTTTTCATTGCAGCAAAAAATAGTGTTTTCATGATGAGTTTTGGACTTATCTTACTATCCATACTGTCCAAAGATACCCATGTATGATTTATTTCTTCTAAAGCAGGCCTGGCGTTTTCAGAAGAGCGATTTATTCGCTCGCCTACTGCTCGCCTTAAAAAAATTGAGGAGGGCGAAAAATAGCCCTCCTAGCCCTAGAAAATAATGATGACCACAACAGCCTATTCCCACAACAGCCTATTCAGATCTCTGCTATGTTAGTGGTCTCTGCAACATGGCCACACTGCCCCTCCCACACCTCTGGGCCTTACCAAGGTCCGGAGGTGTGGGAGGGGCAATGTAGCCGTCTCACAGAAACTACCTGGTTTGCAGTACCAAATACAATGTATGTACAAAGCCCATTAGGCAAAATTCATTAATAGTACAACTTCATTTTGCCACTTTAAGCTTTTGTAAGCTCGAGGAGAGCTAATCGCTCCCCTAGGCCATGTGAGGAGAGCGACTTTTAGCCCTCCTGCATTTTTAAGAATGCCAGGCCTGCTAAAGTTGGGAAAGGTTAACATTTTTGGCTTCTATATTTACCAAATTTCCGTACTGGGTCAAAACATTATTTCAGCCTGAATTCATGGAGCCAAAAATGTGTGATTTTCCTCAATGAAGAAATGTGTTGGTCCCAAAGGCAGCTTAGTGTATCCTGTTCCTCCCATGCCACTAAGGCACATGGGTCACCACTGATGTACATTAGTGCATGGGAACCCTTCTGTGACTATGCCCACCTTCTTGGGGTTGCATGATATCCTAAACTGGGTATCGGTATTAAAAAAAATACCTGGTATACTGATATATCGAAAGGCTGTTCAGATATCTGAACATACGCACCACAATCAAGACTTGAGCCATCACAGTGGAATGAATTAGAATGCCTTGATGATGTAGTTCGAATAACCCTTCACCCAACACAGACAATATCAAAATTTATTATATTAAATATTAGTTTATTGGATTTTTCCAAAAATTTCAACAGAACAATATCATGTGACCCCTCATTGGAACGAGCTCAATGAGCCTGTTTCAGTGAGGCATTGGAACGAGCTTATTAACAAAAACATGATATGGTTTTGTCAATATTTTTTTGAAAAATATTTTTTCAGCTGCTGAATTTTTATATTACATGGGTGGATGCAGCAGATTCATTGGGTAAAGGGATAATATTATTCATTCGGGACAACAGCTAAAACTAAGGACATTTTGAAAATTAAATTGTGGGTAAATAAATAATGATGATATTGATAAATCAATATTATTGTAATTACATCGGTATTCAATTGATATTGGTTTGAATACCGGTATGTATCGGTTTATCAATATACTGTGCTGTCCTACTTCCTCCCCAAGTTAAAATTGTTTTCTTACCCCTGATTCTCACCTTTTTCATGTGAGTGATGTGGTAGTTACGATTGTGATTATGAGTGTTCAACACTTCCACCCTTAATGCAATGCACACAATATCAAAATCGTCTATTTTAAATATCATTTTTTCAAATTTTTCAAAATATTTCTCCAAAACCATATCATGTTACCCCTCATTGGAATGAGCTTTACTGGCTTGTTCCAATTTGTATATTACATGGATGGATTTGACCAATTCATTAAATAAAGGGCTAACTGTTAACTTGCTCGTATTTTTAGCTCAACTTGACAAACTAAAGTATGAGCTATTGAGATGGGTTGCGATCTGTCGTCCGTCCGCACATGCATCTGTACATCTGTCTGTCCACAATTCATTGAGCATGCCCTACAGGCCGTAGCTCTCTCCCGATCAGTTCCAAATTACATACGTGGCTTTAGGGCAATGTCTAGATGCTGAGTTTTCAAATTTTGGTGAAAAACATGGCTACCGGCAGCCATCTTGAATTTGGAGATAAATTGACAACAATTCCATTAGCACACCCTACAGGCCACATCTCTCATCTAATCTTTTTTGAATTTCATATGTAGCTTTGGTATGATGTCTAGATGGGAGCTATCAAATTTTTCTGAATTTCGTTCCAAAATATGGCTGCCAGCAGCCATCTTAGGATCTTAGTTTTGGCATATGAATTGTCAACAATTCCATTAGTACACCCTGTATTCCGCATCTCTCACCCAATCTTTTTCAAATTCCATATGTAGTTTTGGTGTGATTTCTAGATGGGAGCTATCAAATTTTCTGAATTTTGTTGAAAAACATGACTGCCAGCAGCCCTCTTGGATTTGGCATGTAAATTGTCAACAATCCCATTAGCACACCCTACAGGCCACATCCCTCACCCTATCTTTTTTGAAATTTCATATGTACCTTTGGTGTGGTGTCTAGATGGGAGCTATGAATTTTTATGAATTTTGTTGAAAAATATGGCCGTTAGTGACCATCTTTGATTTGGTATATAAATTGTCAGCAATTCCATTAGCAGACCCTACAGGCCGCACCTCTCACCTGATCTTTTTCAAATTTCATATGTAGCTTTGGTGTGATGTCTTTTCAGGAAAAACTTAAGTGAATGACTTGGCATTATTGGATCCTTCTATTTAGTTAAGTACCTTCTTGGACACTTTCATTTGTAATGATTTCATCATATGTAGTCATGGCTGCTGTAAAACAAATTCATATGAAAAAACTCTGACAACTGAAATTATTGCATCACTCTACCAGTTAATGAAGCATAGATTTACAGAAAAAGCCAGATTTTCTACTAATTAATTCATCATAGCTTAACTTGTTGAGTGCTGGTAGCCACTATCAGGGCTCTTAAAAAGTGCTGAAAGCCACTATAGTGGCTTTACATTGTATGTGTTAGCTTGTTTGCTGGACAGTACAAAAAAAATGTTTGCATAAAAATATTTTGTTACAATTTATTGGAGAGTGCTGAAGGCATACTCCAACAAATTGTAACAATATAATTATTTATGAACAAAATCATGGGTTGCTTTTGCTGGAGGTATTGTATCTATGAAAAATAATACTTGCGTTACAAGTCACATCTGATAAATAATTTAGCACTCTACCAGTTAAATTTCATGTAGTGTGTTTTTCAATTCAAGGGATATGGCACACAGTTCTATAAAGAAGATGAGTATTATGAAGGGGAATGGTATGCTGATAAAAGAAGCGGTTGGGGAAGAATGTATTTTGCAGATGGCAAGATCTATGAGGGAGAATGGTATGACGATCAGAGAAATGGCCAAGGAATGCTTCGATTAGGTTTGTCTATATTGGATTGGTAAATTGAATACTTCTGCAGCACATTCCACTTATTAATTAATCGGCCACATCCGCCCGCATAATATGCAAATTCAGCAGCTGAAAAAATATTATTTTTCTCAAAATTTTAACAAAACCATATGATGTGACCCCTCTTTAGAACAAGCTCGTTCCAATGTGGGGTCACATGGTATGGTTTTGTCGAAACTTTTTTGAAAAATTAAACAAAAAAATGATATTTAAAATAATAAATTTTTGATATTGTCTGCATTAGGTAAAGAGTTAACTGATTTTCTAATTTGCATCTACGAAGTTCTTATGCATGAAAACATCAACTCTGAAGAGTTTTAGAGGATCTCAATCTATGGCAGTCCCGTATCTGGTTACTTGGGTTGTTCAGTCTAACTGGTTTTGTCCAGTATGTGGAGTTTTGACAGAAGCATGGCATGATTACTTTGGCTCTGTTTTATATACCCTCACTTATATACCATCATGTTTTGGTGGCTGCATAATGCTCTGTTGATCACTTGTCAAGTGTTTTTAGCAGATGCAGAACATCCTTTCCATTTTGACATAATTCTATTGTTCTTGGGTGGGTATTACTCTTAACTCTTAACCTGCTGGGTATTTTCTAGATATTTTTCATCAAATCTAGTCATGGCTGCTTTAAAGCAGCCATGACTAGATTTGATGAAAAATTAATATAAGTGTAACACAAGAAATCATTGGTGAAAAAATCGATTCAATTTACACTGGGCAAATATGATTAAATTTCCCCAACATATACTTATTTCAGTAACAAGAGAAACCCTGTGCTGGGCAGGAATATCTGCCAGCAGCATGCAAAGAGTTAAAACAAACTGGGTTTTGGCAGATGCATAACCCATTTTCATTTACGATGTGATTTCCTCTCAGTGTTGTTGGAGTAAATTTCCTGAAACTCCAAACACTCTTCTTGGAGAAATGTATGTCACAAAATCTCACACTAACAAGACTGCAACAGAGCATACCCGGGTACAAAGGACCACATAAGTCTGACTGCATTACTTGGAACTGCATTTACTTGCTACAATGCAACATATGCAGTAAATAATATGCTAACAAAACCAAAAGACACTTCAACAACTGTATCTGTTAATACACTGCAAGCACTTGACCAATCATAAATGCGACACACCTGTAGCTATCCACTTTAACCAAGAAAAATCTCATACCATCTGATATCTGCTATGAAAAACCTGATACGACAAACCGGTGCCACATCTGTAAAATACATTGTATATTCACCCTCAAGATGCTACATATACAACCACTTGGCCTGAACAGAATGGACTTCAGTGTTTTTAGTGAGTTCTGAAATTCTAAGGTGCCCTATCATGCTCATGTACATATGATACACCTTATTTGCAACTGGCACTCCTAAAATATCAGCAGCAGGATACATCTGATACTTTCTTTGTCACAATCCAGGTCTACCTAGGCTTGGAGTCCAGGTGGGTCTGGGGTGTGACATAAAAATTATTAGATATATCTTCTTTCAGATATTTTAGAATCTTGGTGACAGGCAGGCCTGAGGTGAAAAATTGTGTTACATAGACTACGAGTAAAATAGACATGATGTTGCTTTCTTGAACTGAATGCAACATTTTGTTCCCATTCATTAATTTTATCTTCTTGGCTATATCTGTCTGAACTCAAAACTCATGCAGGCCTAGGATATGTCATAAATTTGTCCTTTGATTATTATACAAGTTATGTTTATCACTGTATGTTAGGAGCATGGTGGCTCAGTGATTAGAGTATTGAACATTAAATCTAAAGGTCAACAGTTTGATCCTGATCAACGGTAACTGCATTGTGTCGTTGGGCATGACATGTAATCCCGATTGCCTATTTGGGTGCCCAGTGACACTGTGTACTAAGCGGTGTACTGCACATCGATGGTGTACTTGCCTTCGACTGCTGCTAACTTGCTTGTGTAGAGTTGGAGAGGCTGACAGTTGCGTGCTGCTTCTCAGTGATTCTTTCCAAGTACTTTGGCTTTCTCCACCCATAAATCTGTCTGACATGATTTGACCCTGTCTGTTGAAGGTTTCATTAAACCCCAATAAACACACAAAGAATCACAGTATGTCATGTTGTAACAGCTACTGATACAGAAGCTTGATGGTAATAATCTTGATAACATTACTTGTATAAAATACATTAAAGTTTTATTATTGTTATTATTTATTATTATTTTTGGATCCAAAACGTAGTTTATGACCCCTTGTTGGAACAGGATTATCAGTCACATTCAAATGAGGGTCATAAGGCATATTTTTGAAGCAAAAATGACAATGTACAATTTTTCACTCACCTGACTGATAGACAGCTTGAGCTATTGCCATCATTTGGTGTCCGTCATTCGTCATCAGTTTTATATATCAGTCTTCATGGGTTCTTTGAAACAAGATGTATTAGAATAAATCCTCAATTTATCTCTTGAAAACAGGAAACTGATCATTTGAATATACCTGTTAATTTAATATTTTCCTGTAGCAAAGTGGCTGTTTAATTAACAGGGTTCCACTGTGCCAGCTTTATAACCATTAACCCTTTATCCAACACACAGGATATCAAAATTTATTACTTTAATTATTGTTTTTAAAATTTAAAAAAAAATTTCAATGAAACCATATCATATGACCCCTCATTGGAATGAGCTAAGTGAGCTCGTTCAGACGAGGGGGTCATATGATATGGTTTTATTGAGGCGTTTTAAAAATTATATTGTTTTCAACTGCTAAATTTGATAATTACATGTGCAGATTTGGCCAATTCGTTAGGTAAAGGGTTAAAGGCCTATTTCTAAGTTTTACAACCCCAGAACAGGTGCTCTCAGCATGCCATCATGAGGAAATCCTGCTAACAATAGACAAATTACCTAGGCAGTGGTTTCTAGCCAAGTCTTGGTTGCCTGGAAACAACTGCTAGAAACAACTGCTAAGCCACTGGATATGTAGAGTGTGGTCCAGACCCTTAAGGGTTAATAGAGTCTCGATTGTGCCTTTTAACACAGAGACAATCAACAGGGACATTTTATTTCCCAAAGGATGTTAGTTGCTAATGTTCTAATAGAATAATTAGTTTTTTATTTCATTAACCTTTACTCTACATAATGACCATATAGAGCGAGTGATATACTCATATGTCGCTGTTCAAATTTTATTATTTTTTTCTCACTTTTTGCCTCCAAAACATAACTTATGACCTCCTAATGGAATAAGCTTGTCAATCTCATTCCAATGAGGGGATCATTATACTTTGGAGGCAAAAAATGAAAATATTTATTAATCAAGGAATTTTTTGGTAAATGTTGTCCTCTGTTATGAAAGATAAAGTGTGAAATCTTCACTTAATCTGTCTGCCAATTTACACAGTCTGTTCACAAAAATTACCAATTTTTTTTTCTGAAATTTTGCTCCAAAACACATCTTAAGACCCCCTCAATGGAATTAATCTGTATAGTTGATATTCCAGTGATGCTTATGAGCTATGTTTTAGAAGTAAAAAATGGAAACACTTTTGGTTATTTATGAACAAATATTTGAAAGGTTGTCTGCTCAAATGGCTTTTACAGTGGAACCCTGTTATTTGAATAGTGCCACTTTGCCTGTGAAAAATATTCAATTACTAGGAATTTGGTCATTTTCCTGTGTTCTAGTGATAAACTGAGCATTTATTCTCTTATATCATGGAGCTCTGTCAAACAAGATATAATAGATTAAATACATCTGTTGGATGTATTAAGGCCAACTAGGTTTATAAATGTTGGAAATTCAGTGGTTGTTAAGAGTAATTATTTGTTATTTCACATTTTTTATTCATTTAACAGGAGTTTACTCTACAAGCTCTAATTAACATGTCAAACTTGTACTGAAAACCTGTAAAAAAAAAAGATTCAGTTAAAAAATAATTTTGGCCAGTGTTGTCTCCTAGTCATATCAGGTAAAGGTTAACCCTTTACCAAATGAATTGATTGCATCCACCCATGTAATTTACAACTTGAGCTGTTGGAAAAAATAGGTTTTCGACAAATTTCAACAAAACCATATCGTGTGACCCCCTCATTGAACATGCTCATTTATTCTAATTTATTTTAACTGATGCACTTTCCAGATAAATCTCATAAATATCAGAATTATAACAGATTAAATGCCCACTTTGGATCTTTTGAGACCAAATAGGTATATAAACAAACAGAATTAAGTGACTGTCAGAGTAATTCTCTGATATACTACAAGATTTTATATTCAATTAACAGGTGTTAACTCTATTACCTACATGCTATTAACAAGTCAAATTTGTACTGAAGGTATGGTAAATGGTGTGGTGTTTGGAAATTATATGCAATTAACTGGGTTAAACAAGAGATATCTAATTAAGTGGGCACCCTTGTGGGCCATTGAACAGGTGTCTGTGATAACAATGAAACATAGGCAACCTAAACTACTGGAATAGCATCAGAATGTAAAATTTCAAGCAAGAAAACTTGTGGGGAATTCTTTCTTCTGTTCCTAGGGGGGTTTGATCGTCCCCTACTAGGCGGGTCCTCAGGTGGCGGATAGAGGACGGCCTGCTCAGTTGGGCGGGTTTGCTAATTTCTAATTGGCGGGTTTGCTCAATTGAGCTGGTTCGCTGCGGAATATACGAATACGCAGCCCCGGACCAAAATGATCAATCCTGCTTATACCATCTGGCAGGCACCTTGTTCTCCCGTGAGGTGCGTTCCGAAGGCCCCGGAAGAAGGAATCCTGGCAGTTGAGGACTCGGGCCCCATTTACCCTGGGCTTCATTTCGGAGATAATGTCCAACACACTGCTTTGGCCCCAATTTCGGGAGTAGAAGGATGGTCGGATGGCCCGTTCTGGCCAATCGGGAGCCCCCACCCCCCAAAAGTACTGGGTGTCACGTCGGGGGGCATTTGGTGGTCATTCAATCAGTCATTTATTTTAATCCCATACCATAATTGCCATTGTGTACTGTTTTTAAACATTCTATTTTTATCAACTATTAAATTTTGCTGCACTGTCTGTTTCAGTTCTTCGTGGCAACTATTATTTTAATGCTTTGTAAAATGATTGATTGGATGATCGCCATCTGAAGACATGGCACTTCCACACACGGGTCAATCAGTCAGTGGTATGCTTCAGCATCAACACTGGCTGAGTATATTGCCCTAGTATAAGTATGTGGGAATACTGGCAGCCTGATGGGTTCACTGCTTGGCAGTAAGTCAACCCCTTGTTGGACTCCGCGGTGGGTGGGAGCCGGGGCAAATGAAAAACTAAACAATAAACCATGGATTCAAACACCAAAAAATTTAAACGAGGGCGAGACTCACTTTCTGATATCTTTGATTCTGATTCAGATACAAGTGATTCACCTACATTGCCTAATTGGCCAAAATTTATAATTATATATGCAGCAGTAGAAGGTAAGAAGGCAAGTGACATTAACCCCTTTGCCTTAGAAAAAGCTGTTAAGGGAATTGCTGGCAGTGTCAAGCATGTTAAAAAACTAAGAAGTGGAGCAATATTAATAGAGTGTAGTAAGGAAGTCCAGGCAAAAAACTTAATGAAAATTGATAAATTGGCAGATATGGAGGTGAATGTGTTTCCACATACCTCATTAAACAGCAGCAGAGGAGTAATTAGAACAAGAGAATTGGCAGGAATTGATGTACTCGAAATACAGAAAGAACTGGAATCACAAGGTGTAACTGCAGTTAAAAATATAGAAATTAAGAAAGGGGGTTCAGTAATAAAAACAAATACATATATTTTATCTTTTAATTCTTCTCAGCCACCAAAATCAATCAAAGTTGGCTATATGAACATCAAAGTGGATTTGTACATTCCAAATCCACTTCGATGTTTCAGATGCCAGAAATATGGCCACGGGCAAAACAACTGCAGGGGTCAAACGATATGTTACAAATGTGGCCAACAACACCAAGAGCCATGCACCAATTCCATTAAATGTGTAAACTGTCAGGGCAATCAAATGTCATCATCCAAAGATTGCCCTGTCTGGAAAAAAGAAAAGACTATACAGAAAATAAAATGCGAAAAGCAAATTAGTTTTAAGGAGGCCAGAGATATTGTATCATCAATGCCTGGTATGAGTACATCATCACCTTCATATGCTGCAAAATTATCACAAAAATTACCTTCAGTGGCAGTAGGCTGCCAAACTCAATATACCTGGATCAAGGGCACATTACCATCTTTAGTGGAAGCTTTTACAATGGAACAGTCAAACGAAACAGAACCAAAATCCACACAAACACCATCAACTACTCACAGAACAATTGAAAACAAATCAACGCCAAATCCGAAAAAAGAAAAGGAACAACTAAAACCAGATGAAAAAAAAATAAAGGAAGCAAGATCAGAACAAAAAAAAGCCCAAACAAAACCGAAGCCACACAATCAAATTCAAAATCTGAGTCAGAATCAGAGAAGGAATCAAGCCAAAAAGAATACAGAAACGCAGAAACAGTCAGAAAGAATCCCCAAGGCCCTTTAAGACCCTGTTACACGTAATAGGTTTGAGGGCCTTGAATCGATGGAAGTCGTTGAGTGCATCGATGAAACGTTCGGGCCCTTACGCCCGAACACCTCTCTGAATATGTCCCCAAGACACAAATCGCCTAAGAAAGCTATTGGGACAATTTCACCCATTCGTCCACCAGATAAATCTCCAAACAAATATGGATAAAACACACAACAATAACATAATACAGTGGAATTGCCGAGGTTTTCGAGCCAATTTTAATGAACTGGGTCTTCTAAGCCAAAAGTATAAACCTGCCGCTTTTTGTCTGCAGGAAACTCTTTTAAAGAAACCTGACTCGCAGTATCACTCAGCTTTTAAGCATTATACTTCGTATAATGCCTGGGCAGATGATACTGACCTTCACGTCCGTGGAACATCTGTTTTAGTTAGAGACGATATCATTCACAGATCTGTACCTTTGAATACAAATTTACAGGCTGTGGCGGTACGCCTAACATTAGACAAAACAATTACACTATGTTCGATTTATGTTTCACCAAGTAAGACCCTACAACTGAATGATCTCGAGATGCTGGTCCATCAACTCCCAACTCCATACATTTTGTTGGGTGATTTTAATGCGCATAGTCCCACTTGGGGTAATTCCTGCAGTCAGGAAGACGTAAAAGGTAAAACTGTGGAAGAATTTATTTTAAAATACGACTTGTGTTTGTTTAATGATGGTTCAGACACTTACCTACACCCCGCATCTGGTTCGTATACATCAATTGATCTTACAATTGCTTGCCCTTCTATCTTGCTCGATTTTTCTTGGAAGGTAGAAGATGACTTGTGCGGGAGTGACCACTTTCCAATTGTGTTGGAGAGTGTAGTTCCGGCAGACGATGAGAGGGTGCCCCAGTGGAACTTTAAAAAGGCTGATTTGGACACTTTCTCATCGCTTTGTTCTGAACGACTCACACGGGAGAAATTTCAGGGTAGTGCTGATCAAATAGAACATTTTACAAATGAGTTACTTGACATTGCAAACACAGTCATCCCTAAGACCTCGGCAAATCCAAAACGTTTCACTAAACCATGGTTTGATAATGAATGTAAACAGGCTATAAAGGTGCGCAAGAAAACTGAACGGGAATTTAACAAGTCACCAACCACACATAATTTAGATAAACTACGTATCAATCGGGCAAAAACAAGACGACTTATAAAACAAAAAAAGAAAACTTCTTGGGAAACTTATGTTTCCAAACTTAACCAAAACACTCCTATCAACAAAATTTGGAAAATGATAAGAAAAATTAAAGGAAACGAAACAAAATCAACTGTACAACACCTGGAAGATAACAACTCATTACTTACATCTAAAAAAGAAATTTCAAACAAATTGGCTTCCACATTTTCGAAACATTTGTCGTCTGCAAATTGTAATCCAGAATTTATCAAAATTAAAAAACAGCAAGAAAAACAAAAGATCAAATTTACCTCCAACAATCTTGAGGATTACAATGAACCTTTCTCTATGGAAGAGTTACGTAACTCTTTGCATAGAGCAAGGGATACTGCTACTGGTCCCGATGAAATTCACTACAAACTTTTAAAGCATCTACCACAAACATCACTACAACTTTTATTATCAATTTTTAATGGCATTTGGGTGACTGGCCAGTTTCCACCATCCTGGCGTAAAGCAACAATAATTCCTATTCCTAAGCCTGATAAAGATCACAGCAACCCAAGCAATTACAGGCCTATTGCCTTAACCAGTTGTCTGTGTAAAACCATGGAGAGGATGATCAATGACCGACTTGTCTGGTTTCTGGAATCGAACAATCTGCTTGCGGATGTTCAATGTGGTTTCAGAAAGCAGAGAAGTACTGCAGATCATTTGGTCAGACTGGAAACGTTTATTAGAAATGCCTTTGCCAGAAAAGAACATGTGGTCGCCATCTTCTTTTGATTTGGAAAAGGCATATGATACAACGTGGACGTATGGGATTTTAAAAGATCTTTTTAACATGGGGTTGAGAGGGCGTATGCCCCTTTTTATTGAAAATTTTTTAAAGGACCGCCAATTTCAGGTTCGTATGGGGTCAACGTTATCAGATCCCCACGAGCAGGAATTGGGGGTTCCTCAGGGTAGTATTTTATCTGTTACCCTCTTCTCAGTGAAAATCAATAGTATTATTGATGCAATTGAGAATATGGTTGACTCGTCATTGTATGTAGATGACTTTTCAATCTGCTATAGCAGCAAAAAAATGAATGCTATAGAGCGCAAACTTCAGCTGTGTTTGAATAGAATCCAGAAATGGGCTACAGAAAACGGCTTCAAATTCTCTAAGACGAAAACTAATTGTGTTCATTTCTGTAAGCTCCTTAAGCACCACCTTGATCCGGAATTGAAAATAGACGGGAGTTGTATTAATGTTGTTAAGGAAGTGAAATTCTTGGGTTTGTTGTTTGACAACAAACTGAATTTCACTTCTCACATAAAACAACTAAAGATAAAATGTAAAAGGGCACTGAACCTCTTGAAGGTAGTTGGTAGCACTGATTGGGGTGCTGACCAAAAAACATTGATCCATCTGTATAGATCACTTGTCAGATCTAAATTAGATTATGGCTGCGTGGTTTATGGTTCTGCAAGAAAATCATACCTGAAACCACTTGATGCAATTCATAATAGTGGTATTCGAATTAGCTTGGGTGCATTTAGAACTTCACCAATAGAATCAATGCTTGTTGAGGCGGAGGAGCCTTCTCTTGAGAAGCGCAGAATTAAACTCTCCCTTCAATATGTTTCTAAACTTCATTCTAATCCATCAAATCGTGCTTATACTTGTGTTGCAGAACCTCGAAATATCGAATTTTTTAACCGCCACCAGAAACATATTCCTCCATTGGGAATTAGAATTAAGCCCCATATGGAATCTGCCAAAATTGAACCAGATGCCATTAAAGAAAACCGTATATCACAGAATCCTCCCTGGCATCTTAAAAAAACGACGGTTATTTTAGATCTTGCTTCTACCAAAAAGTCTGAAACAAATTCTCTGCAATTTAAGCAGAAGTATGCTGAAATTAAGTCAAAGTATAGTGCATATACACGGATCTATACAGATGGATCAAAAGATGGTGACAAAGTATCATCAGCTGCTGTTACTGGTGATCATATCACCTCAATCAGAATACCGAATCAAAGTTCTATTTTCACAGCTGAAGTTAAAGCTTTACAACTCGCTCTTGAACATATCGAGAATGCTCAGGAAAGGAAGTCGATTGTTTTTTCCGACTCTCTTTCCTCTTTACTAGCTTTACTCAACCCCAGGTTGAAGAACCCTCTGATTTTGGAACTTCGTGAGAAGTTGACAACTCTCATGTCTGACCAATATGATATCGTGTTTTGCTGGTTACCCGGACATGTAGGTATCGCTGGTAACACCAAAGCGGACAGTGCAGCAAAACAGGCTTTAACCAAGCCTCTCACTGATTTTAACATCCCTTCTAGTGATTTCAAACCACATATTAATAACTACATCAAATCTCTGTGGCAGACGGGATGGGATGGAGCGACAAATAACAAGCTCCATCGCTTCCGACCAAACATATTTGATCACTACCCATCCAGTAACCTTTGTAGAAAAGACCATGTTATTCTGACTCGATGTCATATTGGTCACACACGACTTACACATTCCTTTTTGTTAGAGGGTAATATGCGACCAGAGTGTGTTCCCTGCCAGCAGGTGTTGTCAGTGGAGCACATTCTTTTACATTGTACTGATTTTCATCTTGTTAGACGACAGTATTTTAATGTTGTGTCTCTTCGAGACCTATTTTATAATACAAATTCACATAAAGTTTTGCTGTTCCTGAAGGAAATCAACCTTTTTAATAAATTTTAAATTGTTTGTTTTTATTATTTCACATTCTCATTCATTCAGGGCTGATTTACGCAGCATTTTCTGAACACTTGATTTCACTTTCACCTTAATGTGTTCTTTGATTAATTTTATTCCTCATACTTCATATTTCGTTGATTGGTTTTTAACTACCTCATGGCAAATGGTGATCTATTTTAAAATGCATACCTTTCATCGCCACGATATAGCCTTAGCTGCTGATGTGGCGTAAAGCAACAATAAATAAATAAATATTTCTTCTGTTAAAATTTAACTGGCAACATAATCGATAATCTGCTTTAAAATAAGAAGAGCTTCAGTAGGAATTGGTCTTGTGCAAACACTACAACAAATTGTTGATTATGATGTTATTGCAATGCCTGTGCTTCCAGTAGTGTGCAAGGTGTTTGACTATACCCTGTTTCTAAATATTTTCAGAAAATGAGAACAGATATGAAGGTTCTTGGAGAGATGACAAGAAGAATGGACCAGGAAAATTCTTTTATTTAGATTCTGGACAGGTTTTTAAAGGTGTCTGGGTTGATGATACTCCAAAGTGTGGAACTATGGAAGATTTTGACAGAGACAGTGCCACAGAAGCTACTCAATATGAAATACCTGAGGTAGGAATAAATAGTTAAAAATATAGAAATTTCAATATAGAAAACAACATACACTTTCCAGAATCCCTTGCCTTGATCATCTACATTGACAATTTTAACTCCTAAGACAGTGCATCTTATTAAATTTATGTATTTATTGGTATTTAGTCCTAAGTCCCCATTTATTTATTTATTTATTGGAGTTTAACAACACTTTTGACAGCCAGGGTCACCTTGTGTAGGACAGTTTTCCAGGTGAAGGAAGCTGGAGTACCCGGAGAGAACTACTGAGCAATGGCAAGCAACTGACAGACTCCCCAATGTACTAACTCCACACAAGCAGGGTTAGCATTTTGTTGAAGGCAAGTACACCATCGACATGCAGTACATCTTAGTACACAGCGCCACCGTGCCCCCACGTGGGCAGTTGGGATGAAGTGCCTTGCCCAAGGACACAACGCAGTTACCCCTGGTGGGAATCGAACCATGGACCTTTTGGTTTGAAGTCCAATTCCGTAACCACTGAACCAGCATGCTCCCTCCTCAAGTCCCCACATAGCCACCAACTGGCCCTATTATATGGCCCTGAAAAAGTCATTCCAAGTGTATTCTTCCTTGAGAACTTTACCAGTAGGATGCATTTATCTTGACAGTGTTTTTACAATAATGTAGAAACACTTTTAAGTCATCTGCAGCTATAAAAATGTATGTATTGTAGTTACCGTATTTACTCTATGTATTGGGACAGCTAAAAATAAATATTTTCACAGATGTCCTACATCTTAGAAAATGGGGAAAAAACACAACCTGGTCTTGTTTTGATGCTGAAATAAGTTGTGTGTGATTCGTTTTACATCACTATATACGAAAATCGCCATCCAATTTTTTTTTAGATTTTCATTTTTTGCTTCCAAAACATAGCTTATGCCCCTCATTGGAATGTGCGCATTGCGCTCGTCTGATGAGGGGTCATAAGCTATGTTTTGGAAGCAAAAAATGAAAATTTTTAGTTACACAAGAATTCTTTTTATGAGTGTCATCTGCCACTAGCGTTCAGTAAAGGGTTGAAGACTGTCACAATGTAATATTAAATAGTCTTCTTCATGTCAGTCCGAACTGTAAATATTAAAACTTAGGAACAGATTTAAATAAAAACAACACAAATCAGTATGTATTATCAATTTTTTATTGTTTAAAAAGGAAAATTAAACACAAACTTAGCTTTAATATTGAGCATTTTGCACCGTTTTCAGGTGACTGGGCCAATTGGAAACAAATCTCCTGAGTGTCCCAAACATTGGAGCATAAAAAAAATATTTTTCTGGAAAAAATATGTGTCCCAAATTATAGAGTGTCCCAATATATAGAGTAAATACAGTATTAACATAAAACTAATCTGAGGATGTACAGGTAGTGCTGTGTGGTATACCAATTTTTTGGTACGGTTTCGGTATTATGGGGATACCAAAAACTGTACCAAAACCAAATCAAAATATTGACTATTTCGGTATTTATATTTTTCTGCAAAATTGAAAGTCAACTCATCAAGATGGATTGTAAATCTAAAAGCCTGTGGGCGGCATATCTTGATCGAATTGATAAGAAAATGTGCAAATGTAAACTTTGTAAGTGGCAGGTAGCAGCAGACGCTGCGAATATGTGAGAAATAAATAAAAAAGTGATGGCAGAAAAATAAAAAAATGGCAAGTTGTTAACCGCAGTTTCTAAAGAAATATGGGCCATTTTATGGCCCGGTTCCAGTGTTCCTAACATTCAGACTGATTCAATATATTTTCTGGAAATTACTGTGCGATTTATTCACATGGGACATTAGGGTTCAGGTGGGTGGTTGGCTGGTTGACATTGACAGTTTGTTGGAAACAATCCACCGGCATTGACAATTCAATGCATTGATAACTTGAAATACAGACGGTAATACTGCCTGTGGGTATCGCTTCTCAGCGATTGTTTAAAGCATTTCTTTCGATTCAGCATTGCTATTTTAAGTTGCAGATACTTTTAACAACTGATCATTTTTTTAACATATAAGCCCCAAACTTTAATACCCGATCATCTGCTTTATATTCTTTTGAATAAATAATTTATACTGCACACCAGTGCACATTGGAAGGATGTAATTGACCTAAAGTTTTAGACACATTAAAAAACAATGTACGGAAGCCAACAGGCGACATCAGATTTAGCATTATCGAAGTTCATTTGATCGACCGAGGCGCAGCAAATGCTTTGAAAATGATTTGCTAGTATTAGTAATTCATCGATCTGTACATTTTTTTCTCATGGAAAATGAAAATTTACCCTAATTTATCATTGAAAATCGTGGATTCTCTGGAATTTTCAGAAACGTGTATGAAGTCAGGAACCATAAGTGAACACTGATAGAGTGATTCCACTCAACATACTCTATAATTTCAACTAAATGAATGTCATAAAACATGTTATTTTAATTGTTTATCAAGGATGAACCCAAACAATGAAAGGTGGGTGACACCATGTGATTGATGCATTGCAATTTACATGTTTGGCAATGACTGCACATTGTTTTCACAACTGGGATTATCATAGAGATAGAGAGATTAATTACAGTTGCATTACTTCAATTTACTTGCATATTTGTGTGGATATTGGACATATATAAATGTTTCTTCTACCTGATTCATTTGGGGAGTGGCAATGACTTGACTTGAGGGAGGGGCATGGTACAAAGGACATAGAGGTCAACTGATTAGCTTAGCAAGTTATTTAATGAATCACTCTCTTCAGTGTGATGATTGATACTGAATTGAGTGATTCATTAACCCTTTACCTAACCTAAAAAGCAGACGACACTTGCAAAAATAATTCTTGAATAACTAATTTTTTTCATTTTTTGTCTCAAAAACATAGGTTATGATCCCTCATCATAACCTATGTGTTTGAGACAAAAAATGAAAAAAATAATGAAAATTAATGGGCGATTTTTGAGAATAGCGTTGGCCGGTTTTGGCCGTTACGTTAGGTAAAGGGTTAAAAAACTTCCTTGACCAATCAGTTGTCACTGTTGAAGTAACTTGACTAGTTCATGAGATGTAAGCACTGAACCTGTTAAGTGACCATATGGTTGAATGTTGTGAAAGTGGGTCAGTTTGAGACTACATTCAGTGTTCTGTGCACATACCGAATACTGTATCGAAGCCGAGGTATTTACCTGAAAAATACCGTTACCATTACTGAACCTGAAATTTCAATACCGCACAGCACTACTTACAGGTTAAGGTCACAAGCTAATCGTGACTGCAACATGGAGATAAAGTAAAGTTTAGTCAATCATTTATACCCATGTTGTCCATTTTAGAGGACTTAAACCCCAAGTTTTGGTGACAGGTCTTATTTTACCCATAAAACTGAGGCTGCTCACCACAGTAAATGAGCACTGCTTCACTTCCCAGGGTTCCATGGCGGTATTAAATTTAGGTGTACTTTTTTTACTGTCCATTTTTTAACATAAATGAAGCACCGACATGAAACATTTCATCAAATAAACAACAAAAATGAGGCAGTGAACAGCTTTGGAATTAGTGAATACAAGGGAAACCTGTCAATCATCCCTTCACTTTATAAAGTAACAAAATTCTTCCACAGTATCATCTTCCCAGTTTCATATTGATTTGGGGGTGTTTCTTATGTCTCAAAAACATAGCTTACGGTCTTTTATAGGAGAATTAAAAATCACCCAACAACATGACCAAATTCCTCAGGGTTCAATGCAATATTCAAGGCACACAATAAATTGTATTTTGGTGACCAAATCATATATTAAATATTACAAGTCATTGAAGGGAGTTGAATATATTTTGTCAAGAATGGACAAAAAAGCCAAAAATATATACCTGCTATAGATTCAGGTATCTAATCCCTTTCTGTGACTTCATTATTCACCTGGCAAAAACCTTAGGAACCTACAGTACCAGTTGAAAAAAGTTGGAAGGTAACATAAAAGAAAAAAATTCTTTTTTTGTATTTCAGTGATAAGCTATGTTGAGGCAAAAAAAATCTGCTACATCATTTTTATTATGCACCCCGACTTGCATCGGGTGGCATATAGTGATTGAAGTGTGCGTGTGTCCGAGCCAATAACTCGAAAACTGTTAGGGCCACAGTCATCAAACTTCACACAATTATAAAGGACCATGGGAGGATGTGTCACACACCATAGCCGGGTCTGTACCTTCAAGGTCAAGGTCACATTTCAAGGTCACACTAAAAATCGGTCAATATTCGTGTCTCGGCCATAACTCGGAAACAAATCATAGTACAATTGTTGAACTTTTTACAAATGTTAAGGACAGTCAGAAGGTGTGTCACGGCATGTGTTACCTTAGTAACATTCTTCTTGTTTTCACCTGAAATTCTTTTCAATGATACTGTTTTGCAAATGTAGGACAAACAATTTAACCAACTACATCCTGTTTGACAGAGCTAACTAAGTCTGTCAAACAAGATATAGCTGGTTATATTTACAACTGCATTGGGGCAAATTTTCACTGCTAAACCCATTGGTTCTTGCCAGAATAGAGTAAGGAAAGGAGTTAAATTAACAACTCCAACTCTTTTCAGGACTGTTTTGTGGATTCCTGCCCCTCCCCCCCCCCCCCCCCCCCCCCCCCAAAAAAAAAGTCTCTTTCCTTCATCATAAAATTGAGGGGAAATTACCTGAGAAACAAGATTTTCTTTCATTAGACCATACTTAAAAACAAGGGAAATTGCAATGCTGGAGAGAATTACAGTTGTTATATCATCCCGTTTTATACACAAGTCAGTATGTTTCCAAATTTGTTAAATATCTCTGGATGAAAATTATATGAACCAAACTGAACATTTGCCTTTATGGAACTTCTGTAAAAATGTTTGTATGTGAATAAGGTTGTTCTCGTCACCAAGTCAGCCCAACTGTTCTAGTGCTAGAAGTCACTGCCATGGCACTGTTGAAAAATCTGATAGCACTTCAGTTGCTTTATGCTTTATGTATTGGCATGTTGTTGCTCAGCAGTTGGATAAAATTATTTTGTTAAAACTTATGGGAGAGAGGCAAATTTTCTCTCCAATTAATTGTCACAGAACAAGTATGAGAAAATCTTGCTAAACTAAGGCTCCCCTAGCTGGTGCATTGGAATCTTTGGAAAAGAATGTTCAGATTGCAATCACCTTTGGTTGTAATATTGCACTCTACCAGTTCAAATGAGATGGTGAAAAACTTAAAAATGTTTTTTTTTTCTTTCTTTCAGAACAAGTTGTTGGACCCTGATCAGGTTTTAGCAGAAGCAGAGGAGAAATTTTTGACTGACCATGAATAGGTTTTACTTTAAGAAAATATTCATTTGTGCAGTTGTCATGAACCCTCAACTTCACATTCTGACAGCTTACTGCAACAACTGTTCCTAATGCTACAAATTTGTTGGAAAATGTTCATCTGAAAGTCTATATTGCTGCCTTATGTGAAAAAGGGTTCATAAAGATGTGTGATTTATCAGAAAGGAGAATGTCTGACATCTAACAGGCATGGCTAAAGTGATATCAGTTATGAAAATTATCAGTGTTTTTTTTTTTAATAAAAGCCACTCATTGTTGATGCTTTCAAAGAGAATTTCTTATCTGATCACATCATGAAAGAAATCTTCTTGTCCAAGATTTCAGGGTGACTTGCTGGTATATTGTACCGCATTACATTATGCTACATGACAAACTGCCATGGACCACTTTGCCGCAACCAAAATATGCTGCATGACATTTTACTGCTTTAGAATAAAAATAAAATCACACTTCGCATATCTTTCATAATATCAAATTTGCGAAAATGTTATATTTTAACTATTATTTCCATAAGTAACCAAAAGGCTGTGATAATTGTTTTATTGCATTTTTTCACTTGGGCAATAGTTAATTCACACAGAAAATTGACAATGGACAGTCGAGTCAAGGAGATTCGACTTGGCCTTGAAGACATCAATTTTCTAAAATATTTAAAAAGTGGGGGAAGGTAAGGATGGACCCCTCAGTATGCAGAGAAGATCGATACCATAAAGTTTCCAACAAAGCTTAGTGATGTTCTGCATCACTAATTTCTGACAGAAATTTTTATTGTGTTGAGAACCCACCCTCCCCTAGAGAGGGCCTTTACATGGAGGTACTTAAGTTTTTACAGCTTTTTTCTTTTGTAAGTGCTATGTGTCAAGGTTTATTAATTAAGTGAAATAATATTTTTTATGTAAACATCAGTTTATAAACTTGATAATTTGCATCAATTTTCAGACACATGAAGTCACATAAAAATGCAGTGTAATTTTGCATGGCGTATTGTTGTGGCATATTGTCGCGTGACATATGAAGCACAATGTTGCAGAACCAGATTTCAGTTTTATGTAATCCTCCGTCTATTTGTTGGATGCTTGAATATTCATCTGCAGATCTGGCTATTCATTGAACAGGGTCCCACTCTTCAATCCGTTGGGTTCAATCTTTTTATTGTTCCAGTGGTGTTCAATTTTCACCCAGATACACGTAGCTGAGACTTATATGTGGAAGGTTGTGATGAAAATAGTACCAGAATGTCCAGATTGTAAAGAGTTAACTGGTAGAGTACTGGAAGCCCATATTTGGGCTTTACCCTGATGTGCAGGTATCATAACATAAAGGTTCCATATTCAGTGGATATGCTTCTGATTGTCTATAAAGTGAAATTATTTAGTCTGTATAGATTTGCCTTGTTACAATTAATGTGAGAGTGCCTGCTGGCACTCTCACATAAATTGTAACGAAGCAAAGACATGTGAACAGATTTGGTGTCCAAACAAAATTTAGCACTCTGCCAGTTAATATTATTTAGAATTGAATATTTTATCTTTTAAAGCCCTGGGGATTTTGCACACTCTTGCTATACCTTGACAGTCTACAGTCTGTTGCTTTGCAGTTGTTCATAGGGAAGACTTTCTGCCTATACAGGCTGCCAATAATTGCCTAGAAACAACTGCCAATGTATTTAGAATGTAACTTGTAAGTTTACTAAGATACGGCATGTTGTGGCACTTGCTCTATATTGCAGTAAAGAGTTATCAAATCAGGACTAAACCTTTATAAGCATTAAACAATTTTCTGAAAACTGTATTAGATGCAAGATCAGCGGTCAAGCCTTTCAAAAGCTGAATGTTTGAATCTTTTTAAATGTTTGAACCAGTACCATCTTTTATCATGTGTAAATTTAGTACTTGTTATGAAGTTTGTTGAAAAGATGTATTTTGTAAACATTATTGAACTGAAATAAACCTTTAAAGATTGGAACCTATTTTTCTCTATCAGTTCAGTAATGCCACTGGCATTATCAGGAGATTCAGTCGAAAGGAAAGACTTTTTCATGTTCATGTCTCTCACGTGAGTGATGCATGTTTCATTTACTTCATGTAACAGAAAGATATATCAATGGACAAAAGAAACTTTTAATAGTAGTAATTAATGAAAATCAACATGAATATTATCCTTGACCCAATACCCCACGATATCAAAATTTATCTGATTTTTTTTTTCCTTCAAATTTTTCAAACAATTCAACAAAACTACATCATGTGACCACTCATTTCATTGAGGGGGCCACATGATATGGTTTTGTTTAAATTATTTTTTTTTCAACTGCTCAATTTGTAAATTGAAGGATAAATACGAACGATTCATTAGACAGGGGGTTAACCTCAAACACAAATATTTTTCCTTGAAAACTAAATCGCATATTCCAAACATTAGTGCAGGAACCCTTTGCAAAGGAGCACAATTTGATTGCTCCAGTGAATTTCAGTACTTGTTCAAGAAGTGGAAACTGTTATGTTCAGAAAGTGAAAATTTAGTATAGACAATATTTATTTCCAAACTTCAGAATATGATGTAAACATGGTAGAATATGTTGTGGATGCTACAGTAAAGTTTCAAGCTAAAACATAACCATTTCCACTGAATAAACAAAATTACAGAAAACAAATTACATCAAGAGGGCCATGTAGAACATGTGGTGTTTGCATTTGGTCATTTATTTATTTATTTGTGTTTAAGGTCAAATTTCTGCAAAATTGCATATCAAGGGAGATAATGAAAGCGTGAATTTCTAGCTGGACTGAATGCACATTTATGTAATATAGATGTTGAGAAATACAAGAATAGATTCTTAGACACCTGATCTGATTTTACATCAGAGGAGAACACGGAATATAGAATTACTCTTTGTGTTAAATAACATCTAATGAATCAACTGTGATGACAATCTCTTATTCATACACCAAACCCTCATGCCAAACCATATCAATGACCTTTCTGACATCACCAAAACACCCTGACATCATAACCTTCATTAAGAGCTTTGCTAAAAGCATCAAACAGATCAATCAGTTACAATGAAAATGCACCATTGGCCCTCTTTTTGTGGTGGATTTACTGGTGACTAGAGGAAGGTTTCTTTCAATAATCAGCTTTCAGCCATATTGTCTGTCCAATATGGCTACGATGTATGTCATATTGGATTTTAAATGAATTTTGTTTGTCCGAGCAATACCTTGAAAAAATAATGACCAATGGATCCCATTTTCTTTCTGGTGTCATTACTAGTGATTGTAGGTAGATTCTTTTCAGTAACCAGCAATGTGGCAAATCCAACATGGCTGTCATGTCCAAGCAATAACTCAAAAAAAGGGGAAAAAATGACAGATGCATCCCATTTTTCTAGTTCTTATAGTATATTAGGATGCATTTGAAATGTATGAGGTATATATTGCAATGCAAAATAAGTGAATTTACATTAAGATGCCACTGCCCAGCGGTGCTCTTGTTCTATCATTTCTCAGCAATCTGAAGTTTAAGTTTGGGAAGACTCAAAATTATGTTGTTCATTGTTTTGGTCTTCATTGGAATGCAATAAAGTCAAATCTGCATATTGAATATTATGTACAAATTGGTTGAAGAAGAAATCAATCACATTTGGATTGTTGATGGATTGTTTCATATCCACAGGATCATCACATTTATTTGACAAAAAATTTATGAACATATTTCAAACAGTAAATATCGTAGTGCACAGGACAATTATCATAAAAACCATTAGACATGATGTATGTGAACATGGTTAATCTTTATTTATTGGTTTATTGGTGTTTAAGGTTACTTTAAGCATCTTTGGCTATATTGTGACTGCAAGATAGGTATGATGTTAAGTTTCGCCCTTTGTTGCCCACTTTTGGAGGACTTCCACCCTAGGTATTGGTTACCGAATCCTCTTTTACCTGTAAGGCAGAACTTGTTTACTACAGTTAACAGGAACAGCTCCATTTCCCGGGGTTCTCAAAGAGATCGTGATTCAAGATCATAATGCTTCTTGTTATGTTAACACTAGGGCTGCACGGTATTTCGATATACCGGCAATACCGGTATTGAAATCTTAACCGGTGAAATATCGTCCATTTTTTTTTAATACTGGTATATCGTCTGTGACGATATTCATTTTGAGCTGCGGTTTTTAGTGACAGACATTTTCCGTAAAAATTCTATTTAATCTCCCAGCTGATTGAAAAAAAAGTGTACATAAACAGAAACTGTGAAAGCAGTTTGTTTGTTTTTTTATCAATACACTTCATGTCCTGGTACTAGTAAAATATTCTCCCATAAGCTGTTTTATTTGTGTTTCTCCGATGACACAGATAAGTACAGATTTTCCCCAAACAGTATGGCTTCGAACGTAAACTGTGAAGAATGATTACCGTATTTCCATTAATAATGGCTTTTGTTGGACCAGGAAATTTCTGGTTTAATACTAATAGTTCCTCCCATTTCATTGCACTTGTTCTCGCAATTCCAAGCCCTGCAGTAATATTTTTAAAGTTTATTTTATTATCGGCACACTTGGAATGTGCTTTTCAATATGAACAAATTGCATACGTATTCATGAACCCACAATTCCAAGCGCTCCGGTAATGAATATTCATTTTTGTCAACACCAGTTCGCACGTGTTAATGTTTTGAAAAATAGGTGAACGTTTGGATCTGACTTGTATGTCACATCTTAAAAATTAGACAGATAATCATCAAAACACTAATAAAATATAAAGGGAATAATATTGTTTATTTTCACTTTGTTAAGAGTGATTTAATATTGAAATAGTATTTATACATCGCCAGCATTCACCCACTGCACGAGGTGGTTCACCGGTACATCAAAACGTGCCTATCGAGCATGTGCGTTTCAGCTGTTTGTGATACCGCGTGACAAAACTGACTGCTTTCATTAGTGGAAAAGTGTACAAACCCCTAGCCCTCTAGTGGCGTCCTGCTTAACCAGTACATGGCAACTGCTCTCTAGTGGTGATCTATTCACATGTATACGACAAAACACAGATTAAGCGTTTTTGTTTTGTAAAGCGATGGATCAAATAGTATATATTTATTTGAAATTATCGACTCAAAATAAACGATATTTGTTGTGCCATCATGAAGTTTATTTCCAAATATTTATACAAGAATGAATTAAGACAAGTTAGGCTTATTATTTCAATGCTTTTAAAACGTAATTATTTGACTTCGAATGTCAAAAAAATACTTCGAATGTCAAAAAAAAATTTGGGTGAGAATCTTATATGTTTTGAACTTGACGATATACCAGTATATCGCGATATTTTTTAAAATATCGTTACCGGTATTGAAATCTGAATATCGTGCAACCCTAGTTAACACTTCAAGTTCCAGCTTGATGTGATCATATCATCACACATTGGCAGAATCAAGAGAGGAACTAGGAAGAACCTCTGACATCCAAATCATTTACACAGGAAAGTATCCGACTTCCTATGCCAATTTATTATTAAATAGCCACTGGCACATACACAAGCTGGCTCTTACTTTGCTGAGTTAGAATCAGGTGATGGTTGCATAACTGCTGTCCAACTGACAATCATGGATGGTCTATTGTGACCTGTTACATACTTTACCAGAAAACAAGTCAATCATGCACAAGTGCTCAACATCAGTGATTGACAATGTTTATAGTTTAGACTGCTTTTTAAGGCAGTAAATCAAGTATTTATTTATTTATTTATTGGTGTTTAAGGTCACATACTTATGCACAATGGCTAATCGTGACCGTGACAGTTTTATGGGTGGAGGAAGCCGTAGTACCCGGAGAGAACCACCGAGCAACGACGAGCAGCTGTCAGCTCTCCAACATCGTAACTCTGAACTCTGCAACGCAGCACAGGCAGGGTTAGATTGGTTGAAGAATTGCGCGCCATCGATGTGCAGTACGCCTTAGTACACAGCGTCATCGTGCCCCCATGAAGGCAATTGGGGTGAAGTGTCTTGCCCAAGGACACAACGCGGTTGCCGCAGGTGGGATTCGAACCGAGGACCTCTCGGCTTGCAGCCTGCACCTCTACCAACTGAGCCACCGCGCCCCCAGTAAATCAAGTACAAATATGTATTCACATACTGTTCCCAGTAAACATCAAAGGTGTCTACAGTAAATAAGTATGCAAATACTGCAAAGAATTTTATTAACCATTTGAACCCGAACGGCCACTTTTCCGGCAAGGAATATGTTTTTCATAACGTCATTAAATAGGATGGCTGTTCAGTAAATGTGTGTGGTAGACCAATCAATATTTTCAACGTGCAGCCCCGAGGCTGCACGTTGAATATATTGATAGGTTTACCCAAAATAATTTATTTATTTATTGGTGTTTAAGGTCACATACTTTTGCACAATGGCTGATCATAACCACAACATGGAGATAAAGTCAAGGTCAGTCAATCGTTCATACCCCCTGCTGCCTATTTTAGAGGACTCGCAGCCCAAGAATTAGTGACTGGGTCCTATTTTACCAGTGAAAAAGAGCTTGTTTACCACAGTAAACAAGCACTGCTTCACTTCCTGCGAGGGCTACCCAAAATAATGAATCTGGACTCTTCTAATTGCTGCCAATGAACTGGCATGGAAGATACCATCAGAGTTCAAAGGGTTAAGGCTGTCAATTCTCATCAAACATTACAGAGAGATACTGGTAAAACTGTCAGCTCTCATCAAAACATTCCTGAGAGATAACTACCAAGCTATAACATCTTTGCAAAGAACTGAGTTACAACAGGAAAACTATGTATTGTTTAAACATTTGTTAGAACAATACCTAGTTTCATTGACAGGTCAAAGTAAACATTTAAAAACATAACCAAATGTTTACAATTTTATGCACAACTAGTTACAAATAATTCAGCCACAAGCATCTATCCTGAGAACAGCATCCATTGTGTAAAATATAAACTTATCAACCCTGGTTGAGCCAACATCGTCACAATGTATATAAGGGATACTGCACATCGATTCAACACTTGCCTTCAACCACTGATAACTCTGCTTGTCTCGGGTTAGTTTGTATCTTTTTTATTGGGGTTTAACAACACTTTCAACAGCCAAGATCACCTCATTCGGATATTTTTTATGGGTGGAGGAAGCCAGAGAACCACTGAGCAACAGCAAGCAACTGTCAGACTCCCCAACATACCAACTCCACACATGCAGGGTGGCACCACGGACATGTAGTATGCCTCAGTGCACAGTGCCACCATCACTATACCATGTGGGCAATCAGGATAAAGTAGTAAGTTGACGAGTTTGACAGTTGCTTTCCACTGCCCAGTGGTTCTCTCTAGGTACCCAGGCTTCATCCACCCAAAAACTGTCCAACATGATGTGACCCTGGTTTTTTAACGTGTTGTTAAATCCTGATAAACATATATTTTGGTCAGGAGTGCATGAAAGTGGGGAGCACGGTGGCTCAGTAGGTAGAGGTGCAGGCTGCAAGCCGAGAGGTCCTCGGTTCGAATCCCGTTATGTCCTTGGGCAAGGCACTTCATCTCCATTGCCCGTGTGGGGGCACGATGACGCCGTGTACTAAGGCGTACTGCACGTCGATGGTACGCATGTCTTCAACCAAACTAACCCTGCCTGTGCTGCAGTGCAGAGTTATGATGTTGGGGAGCTGGCAGCTGCTCGTCGTTGCACGGTGGTTCTCTCCGGGTACTCCGGCTTCCTCCACCCGTAAAACTGTCACGGTCATGATTAGCCATTGTGCATAAATATGTGACCTTAAACATCAATAAATAAATAAATAGTGCATGAAAGTGATGTGTTGAAAGAGTTGTTAACATAGGAAAAACTGTCAGATTATGAAAAGATTGACCAGAGGAAAGTAAAATTATTTTGTTGAAATTCCAATTCTATCAAAGGTTTTGATCAATCAAGGGCTAAAACTACCAAACTGAAAATCAAACATAGCTTTTATTTTGTGATCAAAAGAAAAACTTGTCTAATTTCAATTCAATCTGACAAAAGACAGTAATGTTATGATGATGAATAAAAACAAGAGGCCTCTCAGCATAGACAGCTCCACTCAGGGTCACTGCTTTTAGGGGAAGCTGAATACAAAAGAATCAAAGTGTGTTACTGCCTGTGACCTTGATCTTGATGATATAACAATGGGTCAAGGTCATGGCACAGTGTTAGGTTATGGGTAACAATTGTGTGAAAAATGAACAAGATCTGTCACATAGATTCAATTATACATACCAGACAAGGGCTGTGTAATAATATCAAAGTTTTGCTGTCTGACTTTGACCTTGATATGACCTTGGATCAAAGTGATGACACACCTTTGAGTAATGTGCAATAATTACACCAAGTGTGAACAAGATCTTTCAATTATACCAAGTTATATGGACCTGACAAAAGTGACAGCAAAATGTCAGTTTTTTTAACTGTCACCTTAATATATGGCCTGTGACCTTGTCCTTGGGGGGGGGGGGGGGGGGGGGGACATAACATATTATAATTCCTGACACAGTCTTTTGATAATACATATAGTTAGAAAGTTTTGTAAAAAACATATTCAGTGGTTAAGAAGTTATGACCCAGATGAACAAAAAGTTGATGGCAGACAGAAGATGGATGGACAAATCATTACCTGAAAAGCTTCGTTGACACTTGTCACGCAGATCTAGCAATATCAAAGTTTTGCTTTATGTGACCTTGAAGATATGACACTGATTCAAAGCCGTGACCAACCTTTGAGTCATGAGACATAATTAGTCCAAGTATGAATAAGATCTGCCAATCATTTCAAGTTACATGGACTGGACAAGTCACCAATTTGTACAACCGAACAAGAACGGTATTCAAGAATCCAAGTGTTACTGCTTGTGACCGTGACCTTGATGATATGACAATGGGTCAAGGTTATGACACAATGTTAGGTTGTGGGTACAATTGTGTGAAGGGTGAACAAGATCAGTCCAGACAAGGCTTGTATATTGATATCAAAGTTTTGCTGTCTGCAACCTCGACCTTGATGATAAGACCTTCAATCAAAGTTATCACACACCTTTGAGTCATAAATAATAAGTGTACCAAATATGAATAACACCAAGTTATATGGACTGGATAAAAGTGACAGTGAAGTGTCAAAGTTTTTCTGTCACCTTAACATAGGGACTGT
The DNA here is from genome assembly GCA_031216915.1 of Pictodentalium vernedei. NCBI lineage: Eukaryota > Metazoa > Mollusca > Scaphopoda > Dentaliida > Dentaliidae > Pictodentalium > Pictodentalium vernedei. Next base: position 258,796,799 of record CM062294.1, read on the forward strand.
GACCTTCAGGGTCACATACCATATTATAATTCACAACACACTGTCTTTTGATAATACATATTGTTATTGAGTTTTGTAAAAAATTCAGTGTTTAAGAAGTTATGTCCTGGACAAACAAAATGTTGAAAACAGACGACAGATGGATGACAAACAAATCATTACCAGAAAAGCTCCGCTGACATTTGTCAGATGGTGCTAAGAAGAACTAAGCAGAGGGCAATAACTTTGATATTATGTGCACTGGGATTCTAATGAAAGTGTCAATGTTATTTATTTATTTATTTATTTATTGGTGTTTAAGGTCACATATTTTTGCACAATGGCTAATCATGACCACAACATGAGTATCAACTCAAGACCAAGGGTGTGCGTTAATAAGCCATGTTGCCCATTTTAGAGAGGGTTTGCACCTCCCAAGCATTTGTGACTGGGTCCCCTATTTTACCAGTAAAACAGTGCCTGTTTACTGCAGTGAACAGGTACTGCTTCACTTCCCAGAGTTCCTGCGGGGAAAGTGTCAATGACACTGTAGCTTAACTTGTCTGTGTGTTGTGTTTTATGAAAAGGATAATGTTCAATGTTTATGAAAGGATTATGAAATAAGACAAGAATTGTGAATACGTTAATTTCTGTTCCCTGTATGCTATGTTTTCAATAAAAAATAATATGAGGAGTAGACTGTACTAAAGAATTGAGGGGTGGGTTAATGTGGCCCTCACAGTTAATGTATGTGACCATCACAGTTAATGTATGTCAACAAAAGATACCAAGTTACAGTGAAATTATTCCAAAACGAGTCATCCTTTCAAGTTACAATGAAATCCTTTCATAAATACGGCCTGTGGACTGTGCTAAAGGTTTTGGCATGTGTAGCCATCCCAGTTGACCAATTGCAACCAAAAGGGGACATCCTCATCTAGACATTATACTGAGTCATCCTACCAAGTTACAATGAAATCCCTTCATAAATATGACCTGAATTCTGTGCTAAAGTTTTTTGGGTTTTGGGCTCGGGCAGCCATCATGATATATTTGAATGATCGCGACCAAAAGGGGATGTTCTCATCTAGGCATTATCTGGAGTCATCCTACCAAGTTACAATGAAATCCCTCCATGAATACGACCTGTAGACTGTACTAAAGGTTTTCAGGTTTTGGGCTCGGGCAGCCATCATGGCTGAATGATCGCAACCAAATGGGGACGTTCTCATCTAGACATTATCTGGAGTCATCCTACCACGTTACAATGAAATCCCTTCATAAATATGACCTGTAGACTGTGCTAAAGGTTTTCGGGCTTCAGGCCCCCATAGCCATCACAGTTGACCAATCGCGACCAAAAGGGAACGTTCTCATCTAGACATTATATAGAATCAACCCACCAATATACAATGAAATCCCTCCATAAATACGACCTGTAGACTGTGCTAAAGGCTTTTGGGTTTTGGGCTCGTGCAGTCGTCGCAGTTGACAGATCGTGACCAAATGGGGAAGTTCTCATCTACACATCATACGGAGTCATCCTACCAAGTTATAATGAAATCTCTCCATATTAAATATGACCTGTAGATTGTGCTAAAAGTTTTTGGGTTTTGGGCTTGGGCAGCCGTCACGGTTGACAGATCATGACCAAAAAGGGACGTTCTCATCTAGGTATTATACAGAGGCATCCTACCAAGTTACAATGAAATCCCTTCATAAATATGACCTGCAGACTGTGCTAATGGTTTTTGGGTTTGGGGCTTGGGCAGCCATCACGGTTGACTGATCATGACCAAAAGGGGACATTCTCTCTAGACATGACCTCAAACCTGCATATGAAATTTCATGACGATCGGACAAAAACTACGGGGTGTAGCCTGTGCTAAAGGAAAATGTGAACAGACTCCCAGACTTACCCACGCGTGATGGCAATAGCTTATCTTGACTTTGTCAAGTTAAGCTAAAAATCAAACTTGGCTTTTATATTATGATCCTAAACCAACTGGCAAATTTCAAATCAATCCACCAAAGGAACGTAAAGTTAGCATGTAGAAACCCCAAAATAAGGATGTTTTTGCACCATCAATGGCCATGACAAGGGAATTAAATGTGCAAGAAATCTGAAAATTAAACTTAACTTTCATTTTGTAATTATAAGGAAAACTGTCAAATTTCAAATTGTTGTGGGAAGTGAAGATATCAGGTACATGAAAAAACAACCAAAAAATAGCAAAATTTTGGACAAGCAAAGGTTTTAAATGTAAAACTACTTTTGCAAAAATTCTAAAAATCAAGCCTTTGTATTGGTCTAATTGGGGATATGGTAGACTTGCCAAGTCAGTTGCTGTATTGAAAACAAACAGCGATTTTTCAAAGTTAAAAAGGGGGATAAGTCTAAAAAGTGAAAAGTAAGATATATTATTAGAGACTCATTTGAAAGCCTTTCCCATAAACAATCTTCATTCCAAGTTTCATTGAGATCCAATAACCCAAACCTGAGATATGAAGCGAACAGACCAAAAATAGCCTATTTTTGTATATTCAAGGTGCCATAACTCACAGAAAAAATATTCCAACAGCAAAACGGTTGTTGATGCTTCTTGAAGATCTCACAATAGTGATCATCTGCATGAAATTTCATTGAAATCTGAGCAGTAATGTTGAAGTTATAACGCGAACAGAATCTTGAGTTCTGGCGGAATGTATGTCTAGACGCATGGACAGGCACATTCCAGTATATTCCATTTTTGAAAAAAAGTGGGGGTATAATTAGCACCTAAGCTGCAATGGATGGTTAAAATGAAATAATTCAAAGACCATAAAGGGTAATAACTCTGATAAAAATACTCTGAATGACACTTGCATTGAACATGTGGCTAGACATCAATAAGATACATTTGCATACCAAACATGATGTCAATCAACAAAGTATTTATTTATTTATTGATGGTTAAGGTCACATATTTATGCACAATGGCTAATCATGACCGTGACAGTTTTACGGGTGGAGGAAGCCGGAGTACCCAGAGAGAACCACCGAGCAACGACGAGCAGCTGCCAGCTCCCCAACATCGTAACTCCGCACTGCAGAACAGGCAGGGTTAGATTGGTTGAAGACATGAGTACCATTGACGTGCAGTTCGCCTTAGTACACGGCGTCATCGTGCCCCCATGTGGGCAATGGAGATGAAGTGTCTTGCCCAAGGTCACAACGCGGTTGCCGCAGGTGGGGTTCGAACCGAGGACCTCTCGGCTTGCAGCCTGCACCTCTACCTACTGAGCCACCGCGCTCCCATCCACAAAGTATTTTATAAAGTTATGGAGCTTGATGGTAAAAAGTAAACATATTCCAGGTCCATAAAGGGCAAAAACTCTGACAAAAATATTCCGAATTACACCTATATTGAACATATGGCTGGACATTAATAACATGCATTTGCATACTAAATATGATGGCAATCCACCAAGTAATTTAAAAGTTACCAAGTTTAAAAACTTGTTGGTCACAGACCAACATCGAGACATTTTAAGCTGCTTGTCACAGCTAATAATTAAATAACAAATTTTGATATTGTGAGCGTTGGGTAAAGGATTAACATTGTTCATGTATTTAGAGTTTTGAAGCAAAACCTTAAGATATGTAGATGTAGTTCATTTCACAAGATTTACCCATATTATTATAATAGTAGAATTGAAAACGAGAGCAATGACTTGAATGTCAAAAGGACCCACAGCAAGTTTATGGCATGTATATCTCCATTTGACGTTGATCTTATAAACCGAGTTTCAAATCAATATCTTAAAAACTATAGAAGTAGTTCACATAACAAGATTTTCTTGCACTATTGCAGTAGAACCCTGCTAATTAAATACCCCGGTTGCCACTCTGCTATTGAAAATTATTCAGTTAACGGGAGTATTCTATTAACAGCGATTTGGTCACGTTCTGTTATTCTAGAGATAAAACTAGCATTTATTCTATTATATCTTGTTTAACAAAGCTCATGGAGCTCTGTCAAATACGGTAAAATAGATTAACCCTTTACCCAACGTAACGGCCAAAACCGGACAGCGCTATTCTCAAAAATCGCCAATTAATTTTCAAAATATCGTCGAGCTCGTTCCAACGAGGGGTCATAACCTATGTTTTTGAGACAAAAAATGAAAAAAATTAGTTATTCGAGAATTTTTTTTGCAAGTGTTGTCTGCTTTTCATGTTAGGTAAAGGGTTAAAATGAATGTTTGGATGTACTGAGGCAAAATAGGTAAAAATAAAAAAAAAACAAGGGGAATTTGGAGATTGTCAGGAGAATTTTTCAACACATTACAAGATTTTTTATTCAATTAACAGTTTAGCCTACATGCAATTAACGGGTCAAATTTGTACTGAAGGTATGGCAAATGGTTTCATGTTTGCAAGTTATATTCAATTAACAGGGTTATTCAGTGAAGAGATATACAATTAAGCAAGCTCCACTGAACAACTCAAGGGCAAAAATTGTGAAATTCCCACATTGAGCTTCAGCAAACTTAAGTGGCACACATCTGCACTTGATGGGTTCATGTATACCAAGTTCCAAAGCAATATTCTAAGAAATGTAGGATCAGTTCAGACCACAAGATATTCCCACATTACAAATGTAAAATTCAAAGGCATCAACTCTGTGACATCTAAATTAAGCTGCATCAAGTTTATGTCATGCACACCTGCACTTGGTGGTGATCATTTATACAAGGTTTCATACCAATGTCTTTGGAAAGGTAGAAGTGTTTGCTCCACAAGATTTAATGGGCCAACCAAATGCCCATCTTCTGCAATGACTCCAGTGCACTTCTCCAAACTATATTTGCAGGGCTATAAAAATTCCTGTAAAATATACTGCTTCTGCACAATACTGCAGGAGTGATCAAGTCACTTTTCATAAATTCACCCAGTTTGAACATTATTTTAATACATGCCTGTTCTATGTAATCCCCATCTACAGCAACACTATGCACCATGTGGAAAATGAAAATCTGTTCTGCACATATGTGTGGAGCTAAAATCGTTGACAGATGGTTTTTAAATAGAAGCAAAATTCCACTGGAATTTTCTACAAATCGTGCAATGCAATTACAATTTGAATCACTAGCGATATAAAAACACAGGTTCCCCTTGCAAATTTTTTGTTGATAGTTGTCAAATGAATTTCTGAGTGGCCTTCTAATAATTGTTTTTATAGACGTGAAGGCAAGTAATAAACACACGACACACGCTTGTGAATGGATTAATTGATATGGCACTTGTGCCATCGTGGCCTCTCCTTTTATCCTTCCATGCTGGCACTCGTACCATATCGATTAACCCATTCACACGCATGTGGTTATGTGCACTTGTTCAGGTGGAACTGTCTGAAAAAAAGCCACACAGATTTAACTGATTGAGTGCTAAAAAGCCACTGTAATGGCTTTATTAAAAAGTGCTGAAAGCCACTTTAGTTCATTTAAACTGTGTGAATTACATGTACCTTGTTGTTCGCTCTAAGTAGACAAAGGGTGTATATTAATGTTTTGTTACAATTTATTGGAGTGTGCCAATAGGCATTCTCCAATAAATTGTAACAAAAATTTATTTATGGACAAAATAATTCTTGCCAAACAAAGGTTCTCCTTGCTGGAAGCATTTGTATCTTACAAAAAACTGGAGCTGGCTGCCAGGGGTGGCTAATTCACCCCGAAAAAATATCCTAAAACATCAACCCAGCTGAACTTCAGGGAGAGGAAATCTGATTTTTTAAAAATTAAATGTCAACGTGACTTTGATCTTTGGCTCAAAGACTCCCCTCTCCTATATAAATAGGGTTCTTCAAAGTTTATTTTATAATGGCCCACCAAAACCTTTAATTGGAGAATGAAAAGCAGGAACATTTTTAAGTTAAAGGATGCTGCGCCCTTGACCGTACAATTACTTGAAAATATTGGGTTCTTACTCTCATCTTACCAAACCCAGAGTTTAGTTTCCATCATCTGAGTGGAACATTAATTGGAAAGCAGAAACAAAGAAAATTTGTATGTTAAGTCCCCACAAAGTAGATCCTCTGTTTCTCAGGCTCTCTTGTTTGTAAAATGAAGTGGGGGAGGGAAGGGGAGGGGCATTTTTTAATTTAATTTTGTATTTTTGTAATTATTTCTTTGTCATCAAAAGTTCATGTTCTTGGTTTGTTTTATGTTTTTATGTTTTAGGCCTCATAATCTACAGACTAGCATGTGTGGTGGTGTATTTCGTTTCTTGAGTGCATGAAGGCTTTGCAATGCTAAAGCATTGGAAAGCTTTGTTGCACTCAAAGGACAAATTTATCAATTTTATTAACTTGGGTAAAATATCAGACATAAACCTTTTAATTTTCAGTTTTTTAAAGTTTGCATTGGTTATAAAAAGAGAGCATGTGGCAGCCACTTTTAAAGGATCATGCAGGAGGGCTTGCGAAGCAGGTTTTTTAATTTTTTAGGCCTGAAGGCAATATCCCGACAAACTTTTTTCTGGGGAATAAAAATACTCATGTCACAAATCACCTTAGCAAATTAATTTATCACTCTACAAGTTAATACATGGAATATCATCTCAAGAGAAGGGTAAAGAAGGCAATAATTACACTGATCTGACAAAGAACAATAAAATCTCATTGATGTACATTTATTGCACTAGTCTAAGATTATATACACAAGTATGTACAACAAGCACTATACAATCATAGTACAACAATAGTAAAGAGAGTGAGATAAAACAGAGAGAAAGAGACAGAAAAATATACACATATGAAATGTTATAATTTAGTGAAATATGCTAGAGCAGAATGAAATTTTATTTCAATGAAAATAAAATTGCATGAAAACCACCTTAAAATTTTTATTTTGATGAACATGGATCTTACCAATATTTATTTATTGGTGTTTAAGGTCACTTTCTGCATCTTACCTCATGACCGCAACATAAGTCAAGTTTAGCCAATCATTTATACCTATGCTGCCCCCTTAATAGGACTTCCAACCCATGGTTTGGTTCTTATTTTACCAGTAAAGCAGAACTTGCTTACCACAGTGAACAAGCACTGCTCCACTTCCCAGGGTTCCCAAGGGAAAGATCTTGTCAATAAACTCTCTAAAAGACACCGACTGCTTCAACAAAATCTGTATCAAAACAAAATTTGCTAGATTAAGCTTTGTTAATACAGGAATAACATGATTTTGAAAGACATTGCTGTTTTAAACAGACTTGCAGAAATGATTAACAACCACTCGGATTATAAGGTGGAAGGCTGTTAATCATTTCTGGAGGGCCTGAAAAGTTTGACCAAGTCATGTTATTACTATTATTCCTCAGATGGTCCTGGGAAAAGTGTAAAGCATGAAAAGGAGTGACAAGAAGTTGAATCAATACTAAGTCATGTGATGTGTCAGGTTGTTATTGAAGTTGCTAGCCCAGTAGCCATCTGACATGTCACATGGTCTGTTCTACTGAGCATTACATAGTTGTACTGCCATACTAACTTTGTTAAAAACCTAGAGAACATCCACAAAAGTGGTAAGAATAAAAATTAAACTGTTAATTTTCAAAATGAAAGTGTCAATGACACTGTAGCTTAACTTGACCATGTGTTGTGTTTGATGAAAAGGATAATGTTCAATGTTTATGAAAGGATTATGAAATACAAGAATTGTGATAATTGAGACTATGTTAATTTCTTTCCCTGTATGCGATGTTTTCAATAAAAATAATTTGAGGTGTAGACTGTAATAAAGAAATGAGGGGTAGGTTAATGTGGCCCTCACAGTTAATTGTATGTCAACCAAAGTTACCATGTTACAGTGAAATTATTCCAAAACAAGTTATCCTATCAAGTTAAAATGAAATCCTTTCATAAATACGGCCTGTACACTGTGCTAAAGGTTTTCGGGTTTCGGGCCTGTGGAAGCATCATGGTTGATGAACCAAAAGGGGACCTCATCTAGACATTATACTGACTCATCCTACCAAGATACAATGAAATCCCTTCATAAATATGACCTGTAGTCTATGCTAAAGGTTTTCGGGTTTTGGGCTTGGGCAGCCGTCACGATTGACTGATTGCTACCATAAGGGGATGTTCTAATCTAGACATTATCTGGAAGCATCCTACCAAGCTACTATGAAATCCCTTCACAAATACGACCTGTAGACTGTGCTAAAGGTTTTCGGGCTTCAGGCCCCTGTAGTCATCACAGTTGACCAATCGCGACTAAAAGGGGACGTTCTCATCTAGACATTATATATAGTCATCCTACCAAGTTACAATGAAATCCCTTCATGAATACGACCAGTAGTCTATGCTAAAGGTTTTCAGGTTTTGGCTCAGGCAGCCATCACTGTTGAATGATTGCTACCAAAAGGGGACGTTCTCATCTAGACATTATTTGGAATCATGCTACCAAGGTACTATGAAATCCCTTCATAAATACGACCTGTAGACTGTGCTAAAGGTTTTTGGGCCCCTGTAGCAGGGTTCATACACTTTTCACAGAATCAAATTCCATGACATTTCCAAATTGAAAAGTTTTCAAAAAAATTCTAAAACCAGGTTAGTTTGCACCCAAAACAGAAAAGCTTTGTTTTTGCATAATTACTGCACTAGTCACGCGTAATTTTTACACAAAATCAATCCCTTTTAAACCTGGTTACAAATTCCATGACTTTTCCAAAACTTTAACCCTTCCGTCCCATTTTCCAAAATTTTTCAAGGCCCTTGAATTTTTTTTTCAAAATTCCATGACTTTTCCAGGATTCCATGACCCATACGAACCCTGCTGTAGCCATCACAGTTGACCAATCGCGATCAAAAGGGGACATTCTCATCTAGACATCATATGGAGTCATCCTACAAAGTTACAATGAAATCCCTCCATAAATATGACCTGTAGACTGTGCTAAAGGTTTTGGGGCTTTGGGATTGGGCAGCCGTAACGGTTGACAGATCGTGGTCAAATGGGGAAGTTCTCATCTAGACATCATACGGAGCCATTCTACCAAGTTACAATGAAATCCCTTCATATTAAATATGCCCTGTAGACTGTGCTAAAAGTTTTTGGGTTTTGGCAGCCATCATGCATGGTTGACAGATCATGACCAAAAGGGGACGTTCTCATCTAGACATCATATGGAATCATCCTACCAAGTTACAATGAAACCCTTCATAAATATGACCAGTAGACTGTGCTAAAGGTTTTTGGGCAGCCATCACAGGTGAATGATTGTGACCAAAAGGGGATGATCTCATCTAGACAGGACCTCAAACCTGCATATGAAATTTCGTGATGATCGGACAAGAACTACGGAGTGTAGCCTGTGCTAAAGGAAAATGTGAACAGACTCACAGACTAACAGATTTCCGCACGAGTGATGGCAATAGCTTATCTTGACTTTGTCAAGTTAAGCTAAAAATTAGGACAACTTTCACGTAATGATTACAAAGCAGACAGGGCAATTTAGTACTCAGCCACCCAATGGACAGTCATCTACCAATATAATTACATGCTGGTATAGTAGAAAGTTATAAGCCCAACAATCCAATTGGCAGTCCATGGACCAAAGGGTAGGCAACCCAACAGCCCATCAAGGTTTAATCAGGACCCTTTGGGAGCCAAATTTCTGTCCCATTCCCATAGCACAATAGGCAGTAAAATTCCCAACTGACCTGACCATGTTTTTCCTAATCATCCTTTACCAGTAATCTAATCCAATCGGCACAACCATTGAGAGCCTAATTCTGACTTATCACTTCTTACTACAGCTGAACAGGTGGCCCTGCATGTAGTCTCGGGTAAATTTAAAAGTTTATTTACCTTGGCAGTTGTTTCTAGGCAAGTCTTGGCTGCCTCTACAGGAAACATCTACAAACCACTGGATGTAGACAGTCAAAGTGTAGCAACATGTTTAAAAATCTCCAGGCCTTAAGGTCCAAGTCTTAAACATATTACATGCATACCTATAGGCACTAAATGGCCAATAAATTAGTTTTCATAGTTTTAATCAAGGACATGTTTTACTTATCTCACTTCCAGGAACCTCAATAGGTTTTTGGAACCCAACAAATAGTCAAGTACCACTGACCTGCTGGGGTTCATACAGGTTATGGTCACTATAATGGATCCTCAGTCTCAAAAAAGGTAATATATGCATACTATACCTGGTAAAGTAAAAGAGTAAAAGAAAAATCATTCATGCACCTTGATTTTATGTTATATTCAGCATCTGTGGCTATTTTGTGTCCACAAAATAAGAGTCTAGTCATACTTAGCTAATTGTTTATATATTTAAGTTGTTCACTTTGCCTACTGCAGACAGGTGTTTTAAGGCCAAGAAAACTGTTGTAGTGTAGTGTCTTAGGCAAAAAATGGCAACAACAAAAATAGCAGGAAAGCAATGATGTGATAAAATAGCCATGTTACAGAAAGAAATGACTAATAAATAAAAAAATAAATATTAAAAAAGAAGTGCAATGCTAAGTGTGGCAATGCCCTTCCACCCCCCCCCCCCCCCACCCCCCGTTGCCAAGCAAGAGTTTCTAGTCATTTATCTTTGTTGATTTTGAATTATTAAATATCTTATCATATCTCAATTAAAACATAGTACCAATATAGCAGGCCATCAAATGTGTCCATGGGACACTAATGCCCCTGCTTTATGATACCAATATCAACATGTCTTCTTTATTGGAAATGGGGCATAACTCTGTCAAAAAATATCGGACCAAGCCCACTATCAATCCCAACCTGTCCTGTATTATGTGGTTATAAATCTATCTACAAAATTTTGTTTCATTTCGTTTAGTCAAACTAAAGTTATCATCCAGAAACCATATTTGGGATGGACGTACATACGGTCAAGGGCAACACTTAATGCCCCTTTGCCACAATGGCGGGGGCATAAAAAGAAATATAAGAAGAGCAGCTATATATTCAAACTATTTTGGTTAAATAAAAATTACCCAACAAAATTAAATTTTGAATGATTTACACCTTTGCATCATGTTTACCCCTATATTGGACTGGTAATTTTTCTTCAAAAATTTCTCTTAACATAAATTGTCAAATAAATGGCTCCACAGTGATTATTTGTCAGCCATTTTCATTATGGCTATTTTTGCCACTGCCATTTTTATGGTGCACAGTGCCAGGAAATATTCGATTGTTCTTGGAGTTACATCTTGTAACTTCTTCCAAGATATTCTGTTACATGATATTCTGTTGGAGAGGGCCCAGGGCCTTTTCGACAGCGTACAGTAGGTTGTTCCTATTCTTGAATAAACAATTGTACTGAAATTGTTGACAATTTTAACAACCAGAATCATATTGCGTACAAATGTAACACAGATTAACTCCTTACCCATTGCTGGCAGAGATTCCTGCCAAGGACTGCAAATATGCTGTCTCCAGAATGATTTTTGACTTCATATTTTTTTTGTTAAATTTTCATCAAATTTAGTCATGGCTGCTTTATAGCAGCCATGACTAGATATGATGAAAATTGTTTTGAAAAATACTCAGCAGGTTAAGATTTAATAAGAAAGATGCAGGATAGACGGAGAGAAATATCTAGGGGTGGTCACAAAGTAACAAACTTTTCAACTGGCCAGAAGTGACACACCTAGTGGAGATTACTACTTAAATACTGTGAGGTAGACTTTCCATCCAACAGTTATTTATAAATTTCCTAAGAGCAAACTATCAGCTCATGGCCCATTATTGTGAACCATGAGCTGAATGGTCATCAATGTTTTGGATTTTTTTTTTATTTCAGAAATCATTAGTATTGTATGGAACGTCCACCAAATAGTGTTTTTCATGTAAACCATTTTTGCTGTATTGTCCCATTTTCATGCCATACGACTCTTACTCAAGAACACAATTTAAGTGACAGGGTTCTACCTCACCTCACAACCTCTTGATAAGAAGTCGTGCAAAAGTTGTCACTGTCACTATATTCTCTTAGCTGCCCATTCCAGATAACTCACAACACAGGCTTTAATAAATTAAAATTCATGTGATTTTAAGGACTTTTTTCCAGTTCATTTCAATTTTTTATTTCAAGCTCTAAATTCAAGTTCCTCAAGCCAGAACATTGCTGTGTATAGCATCATTTGTACTGGAGGCTGGAAAAAACTTATGTCATATTTCAGTTGGTTGATATGTTTTCCTATTTTTTTTACCCCTGTGCTTTGTTTTTTAAGCTATTTGAAAAGAGTGTTTATCACATTTTTCTTCACTGATTACAACAGTCACTTAACCCTTTACCCAATGAATCGCCGGCATCAGCCCACGTAATGTGCAGAATCAGCAGCTGAAAAAATATTATTTTTTGAAACATTTAAACAAAGCCATATCATGTGACCCCTCTTTGGAACGAGCTAGTCGAGATCGTTCCAATGAGGGGTCACATGATATGGTTTTGTTGAAATTGTTCGAAAAAAATTAAAAAAGGATATTTAAATTAATAAATTTTGATATTGTCTGCGTTGGGTAAAGGGTTATTTATTTATTGGTGTTTAAGGTCACATATTTATGCACAATGGCTAATCATGATGGAGGAAGCCAGAGTACCTGGAGAGACACACTGAGCAATGGCAAGCAACTGTCAGCTAGCTCCCCAACATACTAACTCCACACAAGCAGGGTTAGCATTAATTAAAGACAAGTGCACCATCGACGTGCAGTACGCCTTAGTACACAACACCACGATGTGTCTTGCCCAAGGACACAACGTGGTTGCCGCAGGTGGGATTCGAACCGAGAACCTCTCAGCTTGCAGCCCGCACCTCTACCTACTGAGGGCTAAAGGGTTAAAGGATTTCTTGTGAGACTTCTTATTAAACTTAAACATTACATAGGGCTATTCTAAAAAATAAGCCTCAGTGTAAACATCTTGACAAAATTCCTGAACTTTTTAATGACCAAGTCAAAAAACAAATGTTTTTTGAAGGTTTCAATGCCATAAAAACTAAATGCTAAATTCCATTATTCCAAGGACTTAAAGTGCCTGTGTAAATTCTGTTTCTGATCCTGACAGAGTTCTCTCCTAAAAGTTCTGAGTGCCAAACAAGGTACAAACCTTCAAGGTACAAACTGCCTAGTTGGAAAAATTCTGTCAAAATTAAAATTGAAACAGTTGCCAAAAGTAATGGGTGGAAATACATGACTGCCAGTTGCAACGCATGGACGTACGGCATTGTGGACAGAACCATGCTGATATATAAGAGAATTAGTCTATTAAAGACTAGTATACCACAGAGTTACCAACATGAGATTACAATAAAGTTCAAAATTTAGTACACAAGTTTAATATTTATCAAACAGCAGCTATTCTTTAAACTTCTTCCAGCTTCATACATTAAATACCTGTCAAAGAGTAAAATGCAACAAAGTTCAAATACCAGTAACTTAATTTTCAACTTTCAATTAACTTGGCATACACATATGCCGCTACAGCACAAAAAAGAAAAAAATAATAAAAAAAAAAGCTAACAAATGATTAAACATTAAATAAAAGTATTTATTTGTTATCACAAAATTTGTATTTTAATAAAGCACAGACAAGATTACAGACAGCTTCTTTAACTTTCAAAAACCTCAACTGAAATTGGAATGTTCCATAGTATCAAATAACATATTTTCAACTAGATAACCCATCAGAAATTCCTTCAAACAAGCAATAAATTATCTGAGCCATCCTCTGCCAGTATAAGCAAACAAGGCTCGACTGGAGATCACAGTGTGCTATAAATTTTGCAGGTTGGGATTGGGAAAAAACTGGAAATTTAGCCAACACAACTAGTAGACGATATGGTGTAAAAAATTCCGCATATAATCCAATATTTTCATTTTTGCTATAAAAACAAATCTAATGACTCCTGATTGGAATGGAATCACCAATGAGTAGTTAGTTTTTCAGACTTGGCAATTTGCCAGAGCTGAAGGTGACAAGCCCCAAGATCAGCCTAAAAATGTTTTTCCAAGTCCTACCATAGGCCTGAGAAAATATTTTATAAGAAACGTTGAAGGAATAGACTTCAATGACATGAAAGTAGCCCCAAAATCCATTCTACAGGGCTTATTGGTCCCCACCCCCCCCCTCGACATGAAAAAAATAAGCTTTGAAAGGCATATTTTCTGAATAATGCTGGCTGGTTATGGCCCTTACATCAAGTAAGGGGTTAAAAAAAAAATCCAATCCAAAAACCTTGATCACGAATGAATTTTGAGTTTAAACTGAAATTGTTTATCTAAACAGCTCATGATCACATGAATGAAATATGGGCTTAATGTTTGCTCAAATGGGGTGTAATGAACTGTAGATTACATGATTAAAATTAAAGATATATTCTGATATATTAGGGTGGATTGCGTATTTTTATTGAGAAAACACTCAATATTTTTGCGTGTTAACTAAACTAGTAACAAATGGTTCTAATCCAAGTTGCCTGGTGGCAGAGAGTGATAAGCCATAGAGTATATTTATGATGCACATGCCTTTAACCAATGCTGACCCTGATGGTGGTGGGCTAGTAAGATGGTGAGTCTGTCAGTTACTTGCCACTACTTGGTGGTTATTTCCAGGAATTCTAGCATGCTCCACTCATATACAGTCAAAACTCGTTAACTCGAAGTCGGATATATCAAACAACACGGATAACTCGGAAGTCGCTAGCTGGTCCTGACCAAATGCCTGTAATATTAGTGTCGAATACAGATATCTCCAATAACTGGGATAACTCGAAGTAATTACCTGGTTCCAATTAAGTAAATCCGTAGAAATTAAACTGGGATAACTCAAAGTTGATGAAAGTGAGAAATTTATTGCGTGACAGGGTGATGATTTTATGAACGGTTCTACTTTCCTTTGTTGTATTAGCAAGTTGTTAATCAGCGGAACAATAAGAAAAACCTGGCACCGGATTACTGAAGTTTCTGTTTTGATTGTGTATGAGAGGGTTTTATGAACATTAATTACTTCCTTAGTCATGTTTTATTGAATTAAAAGACTCTTATTAAGAGAATTTTTAATAAAAATTGGCTCTGTCGGGGTGTGATATTGTAAAGGTTCCGCTCCACAGTTTTCCAGGCATTTCCAAATGTGACATGCCATACACTCTCTTCAAATGCAAATATCCTGTAACTTAGTTATCTAACCCATTACATGTATTACATTTCCCAAATCCACAAAAAACATATAACACTATCTGACTAAGTAGAAATAAACAATCTGAATGTGGGTGCAATTATTTATTGTCAAAGGCAAGACTTCAACCTGAAAAATTGCCCGCAAAAATACCGAAACCAGTCATTTTCAGCCACCCAGCAGCCTCAAAAGCAGAATTTTCCCACCAACCCCACCTACCCACCCCTGGAGCAGAGCATCAGTTGTTTCTAAAATGCAAAAAAAAAATTATATGTTTCCGTCTCATTTTTTAGTTACCTGTCTGGTAACAAACCCGTGTAAAAATTACATTTAAAAAAATAGCCAATTTTTCGAAGCCAATGTTTCCCATAATTCATCTGGTAATTTACCCCTATAAATCAGACTCCAACTTTGGGACCAAAACTTCAAATTCTCTTGTCCAACAAAAAGCCTAATGTAATCATATATCTGATACTAAAAATATATCTCTATTTTACATGGCCTTAGTTTCAACATACACCCTTTGTTTAGAATTTCACCCCTGTGCAATAGTGCGAAACTGTGGAGCGGAACCTTAAAGAGAAAACAAGAGTGATCTCCCCCTGGATTTCACTCAGGCAAAATAATCTGGAGTCTATCCTGAGTTGAATGAACAAAAACCACAAGTCTCTATTTTCAACCAGTAAAAAGATACAGCATGTCCTTTCTGATTGCCGCATAGCTTTTTCAGCCATTTTACCCCGATTTTCACAACCACACCACACCATCTCAACACCCCCCACCCCCTCCCCATTTCTCTGAGCCACTTCAGAAAGTATTTTTGTTATTACCACCAGCCACATTGACTACCCATGTCCTGCCAATAGCACTGTTAAATACAATCAAAATGTAAAACAATAAACACTAATAACCATAGCTTTTGGGGGGTGGGTGTTGCTCTCTAGATATGAAAGCGTGAACAGCTTGACGGACGGATGACACACAGACATGACACCAATGACCAAAATGAAAAAGTAGACACCATAACTGCAAATATCTGGTCAACAGTAACAACCAGGCTGTCCATAACTGCACAAATTTGTCATAAATACAAGGCTCGGTGTTTAGGAAAGGCAGTGCTCTACCTTAATGTTTTTGAAATCTTGACGAAAATTCAAAACAAGTGCGAAATTAGGCTACATCAATAAATTTCTCAAAATTTCCACTTATTTCCTTCCAGTTGTGCTGAGATATCACTTGCTGAATGTTAACTACTACTAACAATAGCACACAAACCAGAAATAATGAAATGTTTTTTGAAAAATGGTGTATTTATAACTCAAACACAAATAAGGAACTTCCTGGTTCAAGAATTGACACCGTCGGCAGAATGCTCTTTAAGGTTCTGCTCCACAGTTTTCCAGGCATTTCCAAATGTGACATGCCATACACTCTCTTCAAATGCAAATATCCTGTAACTTAGTTATCTAACCCATTACATGTATTACATTTCCCAAATCCACAAAAAACATATAACACTATCTGACTAAGTAGAAATAAACAATCTGAATGTGGGTGCAATTATTTATTGTCAAAGGCAAGACTTCAACCTGAAAAATTGCCCGAAAAAATACCGAAACCAGTCATTTTCAGCCACCCAGCAGCCTCAAAAGCAGAATTTTCCCACCAACCCCACCTACCCACCCCTGGAGCAGAACATCAGTTGTTTCTAAAATGCAAAAAAAAAATTATATGTTTCTGTCTCATTTTTTAGTTACCTGTCTGGTAACAAACCCGTGTAAAAATTACATTTAAAAAAATAGCCAATTTTTCGAAGCCAATGTTTCCCATAATTCATCTGGTAATTTACCCCTATAAATCAGACTCCAACTTTGGGACCAAAACTTCAAATTCTCTTGTCCAACAAAAAGCCTAATGTAATCATATATCTGATACTAAAAATATATCTCTATTTTACATGGCCTTAGTTTCAACATACACCCTTTGTTTAGAATTTCACCCCTGTGCAATAGTGCGAAACTGTGGAGCGGAACCTTAAAGAGAAAACAAGAGTGATCTCCCCCTGGATTTCACTCAGGCAAAATAATCTGGAGTCTATCCTGAGTTGAATGAACAAAAACCACAAGTCTCTATTTTCAACCAGTAAAAAGATACAGCATGTCCTTTCTGATTGCCGCATAGCTTTTTCAGCCATTTTACCCCGATTTTCACAACCACACCACACCATCTCAACACCCCCCACCCCCTCCCCATTTCTCTGAGCCACTTCAGAAAGTATTTTTGTTATTACCACCAGCCACATTGACTACCCATGTCCTGCCAATAGCACTGTTAAATACAATCAAAATGTAAAACAATAAACACTAATAACCATAGCTTTTGGGGGGTGGGTGTTGCTCTCTAGATATGAAAGCGTGAACAGCTTGACAGACGGATGACACACAGACATGACACCAATGACCAAAATGAAAAAGTAGACACCATAACTGCAAATATCTGGTCAACAGTAACAACCAGGCTGTCCATAACTGCACAAATTTGTCATAAATACAAGGCTCGGTGTTTAGGAAAGGCAGTGCTCTACCTTAATGTTTTTGAAATCTTGACGAAAATTCAAAACAAGTGCGAAATTAGGCTACATCAATAAATTTCTCAAAATTTCCACTTATTTCCTTCCAGTTGTGCTGAGATATCACTTGCTGAATGTTAACTACTACTAACAATAGCACACAAACCAGAAATAATGAAATGTTTTTTGAAAAATGGTGTATTTATAACTCAAACACAAATAAGGAACTTCCTGGTTCAAGAATTGACACCGTCGGCAGAATGCTCTTTAAGGTTCCGCTCCACAGTTTTCCAGGCATTTCCAAATGTGACATGCCATACACTCTCTTCAAATGCAAATATCCTGTAACTTAGTTATCTAACCCATTACATGTATTACATTTCCCAAATCCACAAAAAACATATAACACTATCTGACTAAGTAGAAATAAACAATCTGAATGTGGGTGCAATTATTTATTGTCAAAGGCAAGACTTCAACCTGAAAAATTGCCCGAAAAAATACCGAAACCAGTCATTTTCAGCCACCCAGCAGCCTCAAAAGCAGAATTTTCCCACCAACCCCACCTACCCACCCCTGGAGCAGAGCATCAGTTGTTTCTAAAATGCAAAAAAAAAATTATATGTTTCCGTCTCATTTTTTAGTTACCTGTCTGGTAACAAACCCGTGTAAAAATTACATTTAAAAAAATAGCCAATTTTTCGAAGCCAATGTTTCCCATAATTCATCTGGTAATTTACCCCTATAAATCAGACTCCAACTTTGGGACCAAAACTTCAAATTCTCTTGTCCAACAAAAAGCCTAATGTAATCATATATCTGATACTAAAAATATATCTCTATTTTACATGGCCTTAGTTTCAACATACACCCTTTGTTTAGAATTTCACCCCTGTGCAATAGTGCGAAACTGTGGAGCGGAACCAAAATGTTTCTTATCAATTGATTGTGATACACGAACTGTTGGAAGAAACTGTTGGATGAGCATAATGAAACTTATCACTTGACTTTGTACTGATAAAACTAACACCAGACAATGGGGGTGGGGAAGGAAGCAGACTGGAATTATCAGTGCAGAAATGAGACAAATTTTCCTGCATTCATCCTACAACTTATTTCCACCACTACTGTACATCATCCCAGCATATATCAGTTTTTGCCTGTCATATATACTTGGTTTATGATGTTTAACCTTCAGTTAGTTATTTTTCTGATCTACTATTTGACCGTATTCACGTTGATCCGCACTCTTGTCACTGGTAGCATTCCTTGTACATTCCAAATTTTTATCCGTTGAAAAAAATAAGATCAAAAGAACTGTGTGTTGAAATGTAATTTATTTTATAAAAAATACAACAGATAGTACCAGTACATATCATGTACATTGTTTCATATACAAACGATGCATGTTGGCTGAAATAAATGCCTGAAGCATGTGAAAACAGTGCACACAATTCCCCCCACCGGATAAAATCACCTAATCACCCTAAAATGACCAAATATGGATAACTCAAACACCTGGATAACTCAGAGTATACCGTCTGTGCCGCGATCTTTGGGGGGGGGGGGGGGGGGGGAGGGGGGGGGGGGGGTGCACATGATATGAAAAATTTATTGTAATTTATATATTTTTTATACTTACCAGACTTAGCTGGTGCTAACTCTAAAATATTCAGGGCCAAACACAAATTTTGCACCCCCCCCCCCCAATCCCCAAAATTTGCATCCAAATAAAAAAATCTGATGTTCTATATGGTTCTCCATACTTTTGCCTACTGCGCATGCGCAGTGTCACGGAAGTACCGAAATTGGCACCAAGTCCTCATTCTTACAACCAGTGTCTGGTAAATGTTATATGATCAGCGGGGAAGTATGAGTTCCCAACTCATGGGAGGGCCATCCCCGTCTGGGTCATTGGTAAGCATAAAAAATATATAAATTACTATAAATTTTTTCATATTTTTATACTGTACCAATGACCCAGACTTAGCTGAATAGAAAAAAAGGCTTGAGGGCCTAGGACATAAAGGAAAATCCAATAGGCTCAATTACATACACAGAATTATCCCCTCAAGGAGAAACAGGATTTACATATATCTTTCTTGTTTATACAAAATAAGAAAGACATATTACCAATCCGTAATTGAGCACAATAACATCAATGATCTCTTAACATCCAGTATAACCCGTTATACTAATTTCTTAAAGGAAAGCCAATAAATAAAGATAGTCCAGATAATGAGACTCTTTATACTCATTTAAAAGTGTCCGAGGATTGTATATTAACGCTCGTATGACACGTGACATATACAAATGCTTCACACCGAGCTACACTTTAAAAATATTACATAAATGAGACAGACATTAGCTTTACACTTTAAAACCATCCCAGCACTGACTCGGAATTACTGACTCCGGAGGAGGTATTCCCTTGCTTTTCACTATAAAGCCGGTAATATAAGGAAACACCATCCCCCCCCCCCCCCCCCCTTCCCCTTGCTCTGGGTCAATCACCCCAGAACGAAGAGGGCAGCAGGACAAAGTCACTGCTTGAACAGAAAGCCTACATAACTATTGTTGCAACTGTTTAGTGGACGACATTCTGAGCAACAGATAACGGACCTAAACATCTAAGGTCGCCAGAAATAGACTCAATATTTCTAAGGTAAAAATTAGTGAACGT
This sequence comes from Pictodentalium vernedei, assembly GCA_031216915.1. NCBI lineage: Eukaryota > Metazoa > Mollusca > Scaphopoda > Dentaliida > Dentaliidae > Pictodentalium > Pictodentalium vernedei. The sequence goes on from CM062294.1 coordinate 258,817,220, forward strand.
AGAAGACTGAGACCAGTATGCAGCCTTCATCAGATCCGTAATAGCAATACTATTAGCATAAGCCCAAGATGTAGACAGTGCTCTAACTTCGTGCGCCGAAATCTTAAGCACGGACTGCTGAGTTGAAGATAAACTTTCATAAGTAGTACGAATAGTCAACTGAATCCACCTAGAAAAAGAATGGACTGTGATGTCCCTTCTATTAGGAAGCAGAGACAGAAAGAAACGTTTTTGTCCCTTTCTGATAAACTCAGATCTGCGTTTGTAAATATGCAAAGCTCTAACTGGACACAGCAAAGGCCTATGGACATCTAAGGACGGAAGAGCCCTAATAACAATTGGCTCCGGATACTTACTAGGAGCCTGATTCTTAGCCAAAAATCCCACATTGGTAGTTAAAGTAATAGTATTACCAACACTACGATAGTGAGAATCATCAACAGATAGGGCATGAAGCTCGCTAACTCTTCTAGCAGAAGCGAAGGCTAAGAGAAAAGCTGTCTTATAAGATAAGTATTTGAAGTCTACCGTGTCAAGGGGTTCAAAAGGTGCTTCTTTGAGCTTAAGAAGAACCCAAGCTAAATTCCACTTAGGAATTAACCTAAGGGTTCTAGGTCTATTTATATATGTTGAAACTTCCTCACCCACATTACTTAATCATTGCTGACGCAGACAGCAATAATATAGAGATCATAAAGCTACTTCACGTCTGAATACTCCGTAATGCCACTGAGAGTGGAGAATGACATGAAGAATAAAACTTCCCTTAAAGAAGAAAACCTTCCAATGGGGAAGCTTCTGGCGAATGCTCAAAAGCAGACCCCATAACCTCAATGAAATCAATAGAAACAAATGAATTGAAGAATATACATATCCTATCAATCATTCCCATGAAAATGGCTGGGCGTCAATGTATGCGCTCAAAAGCCTTATACTAGCGACACAAATAATGGAAACTATTATTCCCATGTGCCAAAAACTTAACTATCCTGAAGATATCCCCCATAAGATCATATAATAGCCAAACAGTTAGAATAAGCGCAAGATATAGCCAGCGCTTACTAATGCGCTGAAATCTTAAGCATTGACTGCTAATTGGAGGATAAATAACCCAAGCAGTACGAATAGCTGACTTATTTAACAATAGAATGAACATAAATGTCCCTTCTATTGAAAAATAATGACAACAGAAGCATACTTCTCTTCTGATAAACTCTGATGTGCGTAGAGAGACCCTCAAACTCAAGATTGTAACGCAATATATGAACTCACATCCGAAATAATAGAGAAAACCGTAATATATGCCCAAACTTGACCTTATGTTAAAAGATTCTCTAAAACAAAACAGGTCAAGAGGGAAAAACATCTACCACTCCAGTTAATAACTGGAGTAAACGTGTGTAAGCAACCCATCGAAAAAACGTTCCAAGCCGCTCCACTCAACTCCATCCGGCGCATAAAACTATCACAGTTAATGCGTCAGATAACAGATAAAAGCGAGTCATAACAGCTGGTTAATTCGCTCTGTGAAACAGAAGAACCAGCCAAATGAATAGTGGGATATATGAATCCTATCATAAATCCCATGAGACATTATCTAGTTCACAATACAAGTGATCTAAAGAACTATACTCGCTGCAATTGCCGAATGTTAGCTTATAGACTGAAAGATAATCATAATAATCTAATTATCGACATCCAGGCAAAATATGCCAGACCAAGTTCTATAAGAGCCTCGAACCACCGGCTCAGGGGAGTCTGATCAGTAACTCAGTGACGAGAAACCCCTAACCAAGTGGTTGTATAGACAAACCTAAAGAATTATGTATAGGAGAGATACCTATACCTTCGCTATGAGCCTTATAAGCGAATTGAGTCTAGGACAAACTCTCCTACTCTTTTGTTGGCTGTAGTTGATTAGACCCCAACTTAAAGAGTCGAGAATAGATGCTTTCCAGTAGTATAATCCTACAATAATGAAAGGTTACCATCAAAGACTTAGGTATATCTATACCTTGCTATGAGTCCTAATAGACAATTTGAGTCTAGGACAACCTCTCGTACTCTTCTGCTGGTGATGGTACATTAGACCCCAGCTTAAAGAGACAAGAATAGATTCTTATCATAAAAGCTAGAGTTGGAAGACTAAAGCGACCTATGGCAAGTTTTCCATCTAGTCAAATGCAAAAATGAAGACACAAGGCTTCGTTGCATCAGCATAACTCTCACTTAACATAAGTTAAGACCGAGAAATAAATACTATGTCTGGAAGGAATTTTAAAAGGTACAACAACCACAAAATTCCTTCCATATAGACAATGCGTCAGAGTACTTAAATTAAGTACATAAGAGCATGAGACTAAATTCGCTCTGACTAAAGACATTATCTTCTCAACTGCGTCCGAGCGAACAGCTAAATGATGAAGGTAAGGCTAAAACTAGGATCTTAGCCTGCTCAAACAATGCTGCGGAACTCTCAACGTCTTCCCCTGCTGTTTTTAAAAGTATGTGAACCATCACAAACGATTAAAAATACAGAGGAAGAAGATAAGAAACCGAATTACTTTTTCCGCGGGAAGATAAATATATGGTGTCGTATACAGAATCGAAGATCTGCGACACCAATGTAGATTTAAATGTATAGAGATCTCATACATTATCATTTCCTTGATCTTGTTCCAGTGATTCAAAATGCTCGCAGCATTTTGAATCACTGGAACAAGATCAAGGAAATGATAATGTACGATATCTATATCATCCAAGAGTTGTTCCAGAAGGAAAGTTATCCTATCCATAATATGATTAAATCAGATAGAATCACAGTCACTAGCATCTAAACAGGTAGGCGACTGGATCAAATAAGCACTATGCAACAGCTCAAAATTTTGAGATTGACGTTGAGTGCTTCTGCCTTAGCAGGAATACTGCGATTAGCTGTGCAACTGCGACAGCAAGTCCGTTACAGAGGTCTGAGGAGCAGCGGTCACAAATAGCCTCTTCGCCGGCTGCTCCTTGGACACGGAGTCCAATATAGTTATTACTGCGGACGACCCCATGAATGAAACCTCATCTCCTTGGCTACTAGATGGTGCGACTTATACTAAAGATGGACCTTTGACGATGAAGACCGGGAAACTGAGTCACTAGCCCAGGTGCGGTCGGGGGTGCTTGATCTTTACCGGACATGCATAGCTCAGAACTTGTCGTCTTCTTCTTTCCATCCAACACTAGGGGAGCATGGATTCGATCCACAGTGCTCGCTACACCCTATTCTCTCTCGACCGCCACGGACATACCCAGCATTACATCATCCACATATGAGTGAGATCTGCTGGATGCGCTAGCTGTTTTAGACAAGGGACATAAGCCTCCGTGAAACCTAGCCCTTGTCTTTTTTTTAAATCATAGAGCACTTACCCACTAGCTTTAAATACAATGCAAATGCGACACATCCGGAGTCATGGCCTAAGTATCCAATCTTAACGTTACACCGGCGACAGGGAACTGACACCACTCATCGGGTTTTATAGCCCTGTGCAAAATAAAGATCACTTTATCCGTATGTAGAGGAAACCATAAGACTAGACGGCATCGGTTTTCTCCTTCCGTTGTCACTGGGTGAGCATACTTGCATATCATATCGATCGCTCCACCCTATATGATCTCTCTTTTTCTAGCCCAGATCGTCTACACCCGGCGTCATAGTTCTCATGGGCTGAGTAACTACTTCACCATTCGAATTTATGTAGAGCATGAGGCGATAAGAAACTGGATTGGCCAGTCTTAGAGGCTAGCTTGAATATAGCGTCATTTAGAAGTTCAAATGTTTTTCCGTGTGACATTTCTGGACTGGGTCGGAAACTCAGGCGCAATATCCTTATTCCGGCCGAAAAAGTCTGTGTCCAGTGATGCTATCAGTCTCTTATCAGGTATCGCAGCACCCTAGTCTGGAGGAACAACTTCTGGAAGGTGTTGTCGGATGAAATCTACGGCCACCTTATGATGTTCAGAAAGGGAAAATTTCAGCTCCGCTGATTCCCTTTCACCATCTGACTGGACCACATGTGAATCTCGGTCGTCCCTTTTTGACCCTGCAGGGAAGCGAACCGACCCAGCTTCCTCAGACAGTTTCTGTTCTGAAAAACTTTCTGAAGGTTGCTGGGATGCTGCGATGAGTTGAGCTATCTGTGATAGCAAGTCCGTCACGGAGGCCTGTGGAGCCGCGGTCTTAAGTAGTTTAGCCACTGGAAGCTCCTGGGACGGTAATTCCTGCATACTTCTCTTATGCGAATGTCCCGACTGGTAAGGCCCCGTGTCCTTGGCTACCGGATGGTGTGACCTGGTCGACGTGGAATCCCTGGTCGGCGAAGCAGGCTGGATATCTTCGGTCACGTAGCCAAGGTGCGGTCGTGTGTGCTGACGTGTGAATGAGGACGCCATTAAACTAGCCGCGGCGGACTGTCTATGCGACGGAGCTTCCCGAGGAGGAGGAGTGGACGTATGCTCCGACTGACAAACATTACATACAACAACACCTGGGCCCAGATGTTGCTGTAAAGAGAGAGGTACCTCTCTCGTGGTCCGGGTAGACCTAGACGAGCTACCGGACTGACTGGCTTCCTCTGTTCCATCCTCCGATCCGTCGTCGCCGGGTGTGCACGATCTGAGTTTATAGTGCTTGCAACACCCAATCTCCTTTCCTGGACCGCAACGGACGAACCCGGCGTCACAATCATTTCTCGAATGATTGCTTCACTGGGCGACAAGGCCGTCGACCCTACTAGGGACCTCTTAGGCCCTTGCCGAATTTCGTTGAACACTTTTGCCGCTAGCTCTTCATTTATCTGCGACGCGATGGAAGCACACTTCTTGAAGACATCACGGAAACATCACCCTATTCTTGTTCCTCTGAAAAAGAGACTGAAAAACTAGAGTGACCCTGTGGCGAGAGGACTGGCATGGACCTCTCATCACTAACAATATACCGTGACACACGTCTCCAACTTTTGTCATCTCAATTGGCACACACTGAGCAAGAATTAGTGTGAGTACACTGACTACAGCAAATACAATGAACATGAGAATCAGACGAAGACTTCCTCGATTTACAATTTGAACAATATTCTTTCATGTTGAAAAAATATTAAACAGTCATCGTACTCGCACTAACCCTTGAAAAACAAAGATACATAATAATAATATAATCCATCACAAAAATTTCGAAAAATAATTCAAAAGAAAAATTTTTTCGAAAAAATGTCAAGATGAGCCCAAGTTCCCAAAGGAAACGATGAGCCCAAATGGATCCCAAAAAAGCCTAAGTGTAGACAAAAATTTTAAAACATTTCTAAAAATTAATGTTACACTTACAGATAATATTAATGTATCTAACTATATAATAAACTTTACAGAAGACAAGGAATCACTAACAGAAAGTAACCATTGTCAACGTAAACAAAAGTCAATAAAAACTGGAAACAAGACTCCAGGTACTGAAAAACATGGCCCGAAATCAGTAACCAATTTAAAACACTATCCGATGTAAAACAGAATCTTCCACACAAGAAGCTGCAATACATCAGATGGTAGATGCATGACCAAAATGCCTAAACACCCCAAGGGTGAGGACGTAACCATGGGGATAACAGAATAAACATTCTGTAACTAAGCTAAAACTCCCAAGAAATTTCAATAAAAAAATTTCAAAAATTATACCAAAAGCATGGGAGACTAGCAAGGGGGGTTTCAAGGAAAGGGAGAGAGGAAACACTTAACAAACAGTGGAGATTTCATAGCAAGAATGAAAACATCAGGCCCATGCCCCAAAATTAGGGAACATGAAATAATTTTACATAAAAATTATAAGTTACAGCCCTGAACACATCCATCCACTGTTCCTTTCTCTCATCCTCTTATTTCATTCTTGGATCCACCATTTCCATCATGATTTTGTGTCTGGCATCATTTTAACTGAGATTATAAACACAGATATCAGTGAGATGTTACTGTGATAGAAGGGTCAAACAAAGAATGAGGATTTTGCGCCAATTTAGGTACTTCCTTGACACTGCGCATGTGCAGTAGGCAAAAGTATGGAGGACCATATAGGACATTAGATTTTTTGATTTGGATGCAAATTTTGGGGATTTGGGGGGCAAAATTTGTGTTTGGCCCTGAATATTTTAGAGTTAGCACCACCTAAGTCTGGGTTATTGGTACAGTATAAAAATATATATGGCTTTGTTGAAATTTATTGAAAATTTTTTTTTTTCAACTGCTCAATTTATAAATTATGCAGGTGGTAATGACCAATTCATTAGGTAAAAATTTAATAATTTGTATGCTTGTATTCCTCAAACTTTCCCACTTTGAAAGCGATTTACTTTGAAGGATTAAATCAGATTTGGTGAATTCTGTGAATGTAATGGATAAGCATACATACTTGGGCTAAATAATCTTCAATGCAAAAGGATTGGCAAGTGCCTGCAACACAACATTTCATATTTAGTGAACAGGGATTTACTCTTTAAATCATATTATATTACCAGGTTCACTTTGTACCAACAGTGTGAATTATTTGGTGTCTGATAACTAAATATTAAGTTATTTTATTGACCAGTATGTGAATAGGTTGTTGAATATTAAGCTATTCCATTGACTGGTGTGTGATTGAGTGGGATCCACTGTACTTCACACTACTTGCTCTAATCAGCAATACTGTTCAAATGGATAATCTTCAACCATGCAGCTGTCCTACAAGATCTTATTTCCAACTTCGATAACTGCTGTATTTCCTGCATCGCAAGATTTAATAGATCGACCGACCGACCGACCAACCAACAAATCAACTTCAATTATAAATGATTCTTTAGAGAGTGAAAGGGCCTGAAGTTTACAGAGATCCTGTATATGCTTGCTATGTATAGCCTAACCCGTTTCATCTATTTTTAGACTTTGTCAGAGGCAAGGAGGCTGTTGCTGGCTTCCTTTATATTTAGGCTGGTGGTTACGCTGGTTCGCATTTCTTGACGGTTACAATAGAGTTGTCAGTGTTTGGAGTTTTCTGGATTGTAAACGCCAAATTTGGCAGTCACAACAAAAGACCTGAAGTGATGACAAAAGTGTTGTTCAATCGATGGTTATAAAGTCGGTAAGTAATGTATTTTCTCTTTTTTCAGCCAGCAGAAGACAAAGCAGCTTTCGGAGCTCTTTAGCATGTGGATGGTTAACTGAACAATGAATGAAATTCCTGCAAATTTTCCCCCACCAAACAAACCAGGGGAGAAATTATACTCAACCCATGCACTCCTTGTTTATTACCATACTGTAAAATATGCCAGAATTTACACTCAAAATTATGGTTCAAAATACAAAAACATTTTTAGCGTTTTTTCCCATAAATCAAGTAAACATCTGGGTGATCACTCCATTCCTTTTCGTGTTATTTACTGTTTTTCTGTTGTGCAAATATCTTAGGAACAACATTACACTTCTGACTGGAGGCTAGAAACTTGTGAATCAATACTAGAAACGGTGTATCCTGATGAAGAACTAGAATTACTGTCTAATGATGTTAGTGACACTCGGCGTCTGGGTGACGAAAAATTCTTTTGCTGAAGACTCCCATACAATAAAGAAGTAGGTTTTGATCTTGTTGACCTGCAAGTGAACAATTAATAAAGAATTCAATTCAAATCCAATGAGAGCAATGTGGAGGTTAGCATATGCTCCCACCTGCAATACCATGCCTGCAATACGATGGATAGCATTACAGAAATGAAACATTTATTACTGGGTGATGGATGAAGGATGACAGATGGCAGATCTTTGACAGATTACAGACCATTGGGGCATTACATGTATCATAAAAACTATTAAGTGTCACCATAGGGTAACACAAAAAGGTACCCCCACCTCTTTACCAAATGTAAGAGTGACTTGATTTGATTTGATTTGATAATTTTATTAAAAAAGTATTTTTTCACAAATTTTATATTTGCTGTACATCTCCAAGGCATGTGTAACCACATACTAAAGTTTCAACTTTCTATATTAGAAACTGAGGAAGAAGTTGATTACAAAATGAAGGTACCATCAATACACAGAACATATTTTTAGTCGATAAAGGGCAATAATTTTGTTAAAAATATTTTTTCCGCAAACTTTATAGATGTTGCACATCTTCACTGTGTGTAACCACATCCTAAACTTTACAATCTGTACATTACAAACTGTGGAAGGAGTTGATTACACTATGAAGGTACCCTCAATTAAAAAACACTGGAAATTTTTTAAGTCGATAAAGGGCAATAATTTGGTAAAAAATATTTTTTCTGCAAACTTTATTGATGTTGCACGTCTTCACTGTGTATAACCATATCCGAAACTTTAAAATCTGTAAATTACAAACTGTGGAAGGAGTTGATTCCACCATGAAGGTACCCTCAATTAAAAAGCTCAGGAAATTTTCTAAGTCGATAACGGGTGATAATTTTATGAAAATTATAAATTCAAAGTGATTTGTATATTTTTTATACTTACCAATGGCCCAGACTAGCTGGTGCTAACTCAAAAAACAATAGGCCCCAGGAGGCCTGAGGGCGCTCACCTGACATGGTAGTCTAAATATCAAACCAGGGACTTGACTTGAATAAGCTGCATACGCCCCTCCTAAGAAAAGCATATACCAATTAGATGAAGCGATTGTGCCCACATAATACACAGGATTTTCCTTCTATTTTCAGTTCCTGCACTTTTACGCCCCAAAATTGAGATAAACGCATAAAAAACTAATTTTTTTTATTTTTGTTCAGAAATTTTCGAAGTCGCAAACAAAATATTTTCAATTTAAAATTTTTTTTTTTCTTCTTAAAATTGACCAAAACACATAAAAAAACAAAAACTAATTTCTGGATTTTGGTCCAAAATTTCCAAGTCCCAAACGACCCCCAAATTTTCAGTGTAAAAAAAAAAAAATTTTGTCTTAAAATTTACCAAAATGCATAAAAACAAAAATCCCATTTCCGGATTTTGGTCCAAAAATTTCTAAGCCCGACCGGGACCCCAAATTTTCTGCCTAAATATGAACGCAGGGACTTGGCTTGAACAAACTTGAATTTCTCCCCACTAAGCATGCTGCATACCAAATATCAAAAGATTCTTATTGGTAGATCTGAAGAAGAAGATTTTTAAAGAATATTCCTCATGCTGCACTAATTTGAACATTTGGGCTCCCATAGGGAACCCAAATAAGGACCGAGGGATTTGATTTCAACAAATATGTGAATCAATGTTCCAAAGATGTTATATGTAAAATATGAAAGCTTTTGGAGCAGTGGTTTGGAAGCAAACGATTCTTTAATTTTTTCCCATTGCCCACAGTGTTAAAAAATGCTGACTCAACAATTTTTGAAAGTCCCGAAAAAGTACCTTATGACAAAACTGATGGCAATTTTTTTTTTACCATTCCTTTCTGTTGGTCCCAAGGAAGCCTCACACCAAAATTCTCAGTGCCGTGCAGTTTTGGAGATATGGACATTTTCGTTTTTTTCTATTTTTGGATCCTGAGGTTCCCACGAGGCTGCAGGAAAAAATTTTTTGGCATAAATCAAGTACTTATAACCCAATAATACTTCATATTAAATTTGGTTCAAATTGGCCTCTTGGTTCAGAAAATAGAAATTCTGGGCGGGGCAAAAATTCTTGCCCTCTCAGAACAAAGGCAAATATTGCCCTCAAACTTCTCTTGAACAAACTTGAGTCTACACCTCAAATGGAAGCTGCATACCCAATATCAAGTCTCTGCTACAGCTGGTTCATGAGAAGATTTTTTTAAATTTTGTGCATTTTGGCCCCACTCCCCTTCACAATATGAGCAGAAACCCAATTTGAAGAAAAACCCAAATGCCCCTATATAACCTCTACTCATGTGATTTTTTATTGAACTGCAGCCAGTGGCTTGGGAGAAAATGACCCAAACACCACCTTCAAGACATATGACGGACAAAAAGTGATCAGAAAAGCTCACCCTGACTTTCAGTCAGGTGAGCTAATAATCCAGGGCCAAACACAAATTTTGCCCCCAATCGCCAAAATTTGCATGCAAAACCAAAAATTTTATTTCCTATCTGATCCTCCATACTTTTGTGAACTGTGCATGTGCAGTATCCCGAAAGACACCGAAATTGGTGTAACCAATTGAGTAAATGATTAACCATATCCTAAGGTTTCAAATCTCTACATTACAAACTGTGGAAGGAGTTAAAGGGCAATAACTTTGTTAAAAAATATTTACTGCAAAATTTATAGATGTTGCACATCTTCAAGGCATGTGTAACCACATCTTAAAGTTTCAACTCTCTACATTAGCAACTGTTTGAGGAGTTGATCACCATGAAGGTACCCTCAATTAAAAAACACATGCAATTTTCTAAGTTGATGAATGGCAATAACTGTGGAAAAAAAAAAACATCCAGACTTGTCTAACCTTCTAACCAGGGCTAAAATGGTTAGCCGGTTAATAATCGGTTACAGATGTGACAGGTTATGATTTCCATCACCACAAATAACATATACCAACTCAAGTGGAGTTAAAACGATTATGAAGAAGCAAGCGAAAAACATCAATGCTGTTACAGGATACGCTATTTGAACTAATGCACTAATTTCTTTGTCGTGGCGATGTTTTGGCGGCTTGGTCGATGTTAACAGTCTCTAAACAGTTGAGATACATACAGATTGCAGAGGGGGATAATTTTTTCCGTAAATTATAATCATTTCAACTGAGGATAACTTGACAAGAAATTTATTCTGAGTTATCAGATGAGAATGTTATGCAAGGTTTGTGTGTCCATTTTGCAGTTCTGGTAATTTGCCATCGCTCTCTCGGTGAAACAATTTGGGGGTGGGAGCTATCAAATGGAGCCTTGAAATGTGCTATCAAATGGAGCCTTCTGGTGGCTTTTCGGGAGCAAATGCGCTTGTTTTTTGGGTGATGGCAAAAATGCTCCCTTTTTGACAGCATGTTTCAAATTGCCCCCAAATTCCTGTTCATTGGCGGATATTTCGTCGTTTTGTTTTTTAAATATAATGACAGGCTTCTCTGGTTAGTATATACTCTATTCTAAAATGTACTAACAATGATTGATTGATTATTGAGAAAATTCATATTCAGTTTAAAGAGGTTACCTGTGTTAGTGTATTCAAATTATTCTTTTAACCTCTGGGGGGGACTCCATTGCACATGTATAATAGTATTTGCATATTAAATAAACTTTCTTTGAAATGACAAGTATCGAACTACCTTAACGTCTATATACTTCACTTAAATGCAATATCTAGCATCTGCTGGCCACTGTCAATAATGTCTATGTATGTATACATTTGAATGGAATTAAAAAAAAAACCTGTTGTACACTATACTTGCACAAATGACATTTTCAAGACAGTGGGCCAAGATTTGGGGCTTTCAGTATGAATACACGAAACTCAACACAATAATAATTAATATTCATGACCTTTCAACACCAATGGTGAAGCAACGTGAATTATTCATCAGTTTATCGAATGCAGTTTGTTTTGCTGAACTGGAACTTGCCTCTTGCTCCCCATTTATACTGTCTGATAGATTTATTTCTCGATGTAATTTTGAAAGCTTGAACTCCAAAATCGGTTTAACATTCACAGTTGAAGTGTGATGAAAATTTAGTGTTACAATGAATTAAATGAGCAACTTTTACTCAATAAACTTTTTAGAGTCAGTTGGGTTACCCTAAACAGGTATTTTGTTGAGGGGAGGGGGGGGGGGGGGGGGGCCTGACATTTTACAACATTACATCCTCGGCAATTTCTTTTTGCTGATGATGTGCATTGATACATGGCATTTTCCTCAGCATTGCCAATCTCCGAGGGTGCATTGCCAGGAATGATTTTGGCATTTTTCAGTTTGATCTTGCAATCATTTAACCTACCGAAGACATACGCCAATGGAATTCTTTGGATAACCGTGGTTAATTGGTTAACCACAGTTATCAGAAGTGATTAATCAGTTATGAAAGTCCTGTAACCGTTTCAGGCCTACTTCTAACATGGTAATGTGAGGAATGTAGTTTTGCATTTTTCAAAATTTCAGATGACTATCTTGAAAGGTGTCAGTGTAGTGTATGATACAACTTTGGGATGGACGGACAGTCACAGACTGATGGACACAAAGAGTACTATATACCCCCACCAAGCGGCTTGTGTATAAAAATCTTATTGCAGAGTATGTGTACTCTTTGGAAAATTGTAACCCACGATATACCAGGAAAAATTATGGTCAGTTCCAAAATATTTTGTCCCACAACATTATACTGCTGGACATTATGAGATGCTGCAATGACAATATACCACAATTTCAGGTGAATTCATAATGTCTCTGAAAATTAATGTAAACTAGAGGTACTGTGAGCAAGCAACCCCCCCCCCCCCCCCCCCACGCCCGTCAGAATGGAATTATATTGCTTCATGCACATCTTCATATGGAGTTCTTCCATTGTGTAAAGTTTCATGAAAATTCTTCAAACAGTTTAGGAGTTGCGCTTATAAGAACGGACAGGTGGATGGGCAGACGGACGGACGGACGGACGGACGGACGGACGGACGGACGGATGGATGGACGGACGGACGGACAGGGTGATTCCTATATACCCCCCCAAACTTTGTTCCTTACAGAATAGGACTGGTGGCCTGAGAGTTTGATCAATCCCCTCTGTATATTCTTGGAAGGTGGTGAAACTCTCTCCAACCCAACTGCCCTCTTGATTTGGAAATTTCTCAGAAGACGAATATAAAAAAATTTATAGTAATTTATATATTTTTTATACTTACCAATGACCCAGACTTAGCTGGTGCTAACTCTAAAATATTCAGGGCCAAACACAAATTTTGCCCCCCCCCCCCAATCCCCAAAATTTGCATCCAAATCAAAAAATCTAATGTCCTATATGGTCCTCCATACTTTTGCCTTCTGCGCATGCGCAGTGTCAAGGAAGTACTGAAATTGGTGCCAAATCCTCATTCTTACAACCAGTGCCTGGTAAATGTTATATGATCAGCGGGGAGGTATGAGTTCCCAACTCATTGGAGGGCCATCCCCATCTGGGTCATTGGTAAGCATAAAAAATCTATAAATTACTATAAATTTTTTCATATTTTTATACTGTACCAATGACCCAAACTTAGCTTAATAGAAAAAAGGCTTGAGGGCCTAGGACATAAAGGAAAATCCGATAGGCTCAATTACATATACAGAATTATCCCCTCAAGGAGAAACAGGATTTACATATATCTTTCTTGTTTATACAAAATAAGAAAGACATATTACCAATCCGTAATTGAGCACAATAACATCAATGATCTCTATTAACATCCAGTATAACCCATTATACTAATTTCTTAAAGGAAAGCCAATAAATATAGTCCAGAGAATGAGACTCTTTATACTCATTTAAAAGTGCCAGAGGATTGTATATTAACACTCGTATGACATGTGACATATACAAATGCTTCACACCGAGCTACACTTTAAAAATATTACATAAATGAGATAGACATTAGCTTTACATTTTAAAACCATCCCAGCACCGACAAAGAATTACTGACTCAGGAGGAGGTATTCCCTTGCTTTTCACTATAAAGCCGGTGATATAAGGGAACACCATCCCTCCCCCCCTCCCCCCTTCCCCTTGCTCTGGGTCAATCACCTCCGAACGAAGAGGGCAGCAGGACAGAGTCACTGCTGGAACAGAAAGCCTACATAACTATAGTTGCAACTGTTTAGTGGACGACATTCTAAGCAACGGATAACGGACCTAAACATCTAAGGTCGCCAGAAATAGACTCAATATTTCTAAGGTAAAAATTAGTGAACGTAGAAGACTGAGACCAGTATGCAGCCTTCATCAGATCCGTAATAGCAATACTATTAGCATAAGCCCAAGATGTAGACAGCGCTCTAACTTTGTGCGTTGAAATCTTAATCACGGACTGCTGATTTGAAGATAAACTTTCTTAAGCATTAAGAATAGTCAACTGAATCCACCTAGAAATAGAATGGACTGTGATGTCCCTTCTATTAGAAAGCAGAGACAGAAAGAAACGTTTTTGTCCCTTTCTGATAAACTCAGATCTGCGTTTGTAAATACGTATAGCTCTAACTGGACACAGCAAAGGCCTATGGCTATCTGAGGACAGAAGAGCCCTAATAATAATCGGCTCCGGGTATTTATTAGGAGCCTGATTCTTAGCCAAAAATCCCACATTGGTAGTTAAAGTAATAGTATTACCAACACTACGATAGTGAGAATCATCAACAGACAAAGCATGAAGCTTGCTAACTCTTCTAACGGAAGCAAAGGCTAAGAGAAAAGCTGTCTTATAAGATAAGTATTTGAAGTCTACCGTGTCAAGGGGTTCAAAAGGCGCTTCTTTGAGCTTCAGAAGAACCCAAGCTAAATTCCACTTAGGAATTAACCTAAGGGTTCTAGGTCTATTTATCGAAAAGTTTTTAACTAAATTTGATGAAGAGACATTGGATCCAATTTGTAAGCTATCATGATGAGCATAAGTATCCGATAGCATAGACCTATAAACCTTAATAGTTACTGGCTGCAGTTTGATCTTGTCAAACAAGTAAACCAAAAAATTAGCAATGTCTGGAATGGAGGGATCATAGATATCAATTGAATGATCCCTACACCAACAAGAGAAAACCTTCCACTTAGCAGCATAATTTAGCGAAGAGGAGGTCCTCCTAGTTAGAAATTGCATCCACTGCTCATCCTGTAAATTGCTTGCCGTGCAAGAAGGACCACACAACGGAAATACGTGAAGGTTGAGATCTTGCGGGTTGTGATGCAGTGTGCGTGATTTCCCCTGCGAAAGAAGGTCCTCCCATGGAGGAAGCTTCCACGGAATATCCCATAACAGACACCCGAGTAGATTTATCCATGGTCTCTGGGGCGACAGAGATGCTACCAACAGAATCTTGCAGTGAGATTGCTTGATTTTTAGCAATATCTGTTGAATCAACGGAGCTGGAGGATAAGCGTATCCTATCATTCCGTCCCAAGAGATCGAGAGAGCGTCTACTGTGAATGCTCAAGGATCTGGGCATGGCGACACATGGCACTAAGTGGAAGGTTTTCTCTCGCTGGTGTAGGGATCATTCTGTTGATATTTATGATCCCTCCATTCCAGACATTGCTAATTTTCTGGTCTACTTGTTTGACGAGATCAAACTGCACCAGTAACTATTAGGGGTTTTGGGTCTATGCTATCGGATACCTATGCTCATCATGATAGCTTACAAATTGGATCTAATGTCTCTTTATCAAAGTTAGTTAAAAACTTTTCGATAAATAAACCTAGAACCCTTAGGTTAATTCCTAAGTGGAATTTAGCTTGGGTTCTTTTGAAGCTAAAAGAAGCGCCATTTCAGCCTCTTGATACAGTGGACTTCAAATACTTATCTTATAAGACAGCTTTTCTCTTAGCCTTCTCTTCTGCTAGAAGAGTTAGTGAGCTTCATGCACTATCTGTTGATGATTCTCACTATCGTAGTGTTGGTAATACTATTACATTGACTACTAATGTTGGATTTTTGGCTAAGAATCAGGCTCCTAATAAGTGCCCTGAACCTATTATTATTAAGGCTCTTCCATCTTCAGACGTTCATAGGCTTTTGCTTTGTCCAGTTAGAGCTATGCGTATTTACAAACATAGATCTGAGTTTTCAGAAAGGGACATAAGCATTTCTTTCTGTCTCTGCTGCATAATAGAAAGGACATTACAGTCCATTCTATTGCAAGGTGGATTCTATTAACTATTTGTACTGCTTACGAAAAATTATCTTCAACTCAGCAGTCTGTGCTTAAGATTTCGGCGCATGAAGTAAGAGCGCTTTCTACATCTTGGGCTTATGCTAATAGTGTTGCTATTACCGATTGATGAAGGCTGCATATTGGTCTCAGCCTTCCACGTTCACAAATTTTTACCTTAGAAATATTGAGTCAATTTCTGGCGACCTGCGTTCTTTATGTCCGTTATCTGTTGCTCAGAATGTCGTCCACTAAACAGTTGCAACTATAGTTATGCAGGCTTTCTGTTCCGGCTGTGACTGTCCTGCTGCCCTCTTCGTTCTGGGTTATTTGACCCAGAGCTAGGGGAAGGGTGAGGGGGGGGGGGGGGATGGTGTTCCCTTATATCACCTGCTTTATAGTGCAAACAAGGGAATACCTCCTCTGGAGTCAGTAATTCCGAGTCGGTGCTGGGATAGTTTTAAAGTGTAAAGCTAATGTCTATCTCATTTATGTAATATTTTTAAGTGTAGCTCGGTGTGAAGCATTTGTACATGGCCCTCCCATGACTTGATTACATAACACTTACCAGGCACTGGTTGTAAGAATGAGGATTTGGAGCCAATTTCGGTACTTCCTTGACACTGCACATGCGCTGTGGATAAAAGTATGGAGGACCACATAGGACATTGATTTTTTGAATTTTGATGCAAATTTGGGGGGGGGGGGGGGGGGGGGACAAAATTTGTGTTTGGCCCTAGAATTTAAGAGTTAGCACCAGCTAAGTCTGGGTCATTGGTAAGTATAAAAAATATATAAATTACTATAAATTTTTTAACTTTTGGTGAGAAAATATTCGTTCTTATTATCTTTTGACAAGTTTTATTGTACAATAAAAATTACTCGATGTTAACAATACATATCATTTTGTTTAAAAAAAAACACCTGTTGTTGCCGGTACAGTGAAGTTGTGTGTGGTTGTGGTAATTTTGTTTTTGTTTTTTATCCAAAAAAATATTTGAACTGTGTTTTGTATTACTCACGTTAGAGAAGGTGCCCCCAGTATTCATAACTCCTATTGTGAAAAAAAAACAAACAAAATAATCCTGTTGGTTCAAAATGAAGACAAAATACTCCGCTTGACATGTTCTCAATTTGTTTGTGTATAAGTAAGGGGAGGTAACTTAATTGTTGTGATATTTCACAACAGATTTTTTTCAGTTTTCAACAAACTTTCAATTATATTTTTTTTACACAAAACGGATGAATTTAGTATGAACCATAACAATAGTATATATAAAAGGTCAGTTGAAGTTAATTATACTTGAGAGATTATGTTTTTATTTAATTTATATTTCGAGTTTATATAATTTTAATTTCATGTAACCATATATATATGAGAATATATTTTGCGTACAATGCATTTGATAAAAACACAAACTAGCCTATATTTAATTTGACCGCCCTGGAGCACATAATGTGTCCCCATTGTTGTAAACAATATGGCTCTCCCTTGTTTTGTTTTTGAAACAGTCTTTCATGTAGCATGGATCAAACTGGATATTACAACTCGGGGGTATTAATTCATATTTATTTTTGAGCAGATATTTTTGCAGGGATCACATCAGGTAATCATAATAATTGGGTCTTCTTCCTTGCTCCAAAAACCTTGGGACAAAACGTCCCAGTCCAGCATGGCTTTAAGAAAATAACATCTTTAAAAACAAACTATAATACACTCGTTTTCGAAAAGCTACTTTCGATTTCCATGACTTTTCCATCAACAACATGGGAATTCTCGGAACTCATTGGTAAAACTCAATGTGTATCTTTGATAAATTATCGTTTCCAACAAGCATTCTGCGTTATAAATTTATATATCGTGACCAACTTGTTTAATTTTCAAAATAGAACAGGACAACTATTTTGAAAAGTGTCAAATTGGGAGAAAATAGGATGTGACCGTGAGAGCAGGAGTTGGTGCCTCAAACCGGGAGACTCACAGTGAAACAGGGAGAATTAACAGGTCTGTTTGTGACCTCAGATATCCAGCCTGCTTCACCGACAAAGGATTCCATGTCGTCTAGGTCACTCCATCCGGTAGCCAACGACACAAGGCCTCACTAGTCGGGACGTACGCATAAAAGGATTATGCAGGATGTACCATCCCAGGAGCTTCCAGCGGCTAAACAACGTAAGACCGCAGCTCCACAGGCCTCCATGATGGACTTGCTATCACAGATAGCGCAACTCATCGCAGCGTCCCAGCAACCTTCGGAAACGGTTTCAGATCAGGAACTGTCGGAGGGAGCTGGGTCGGTACGTTCCTCTGCAGTGTCAGACAGAGATGACCAAGGTTCGCATCTGGTCCAGTCGGATGGTGAAAGGGAAACTGCGGAGCTGCATTTTTCCCTTCTGGAACAGCATAAGGTGGCGGTAGATTTTATCCGTCAACACCTTCCAGAGGTTGTTCCATCGGACCAGAGAGCTGTGATACCAGATAAGAGACTGATAGCGTCACTGGATACAGACATTTTTGGCCGGACTAAGGATGATGTTCCTGAGTATCAGGTCCAGTCTAGCAATGTCTCACAGATGTTTGAATTGCTGAATGACACTATTTTTAAGTCAGCCTCTAAGACAGGCAGAACCAGTTTCTTATCGCAACAATCTCTCCATCTGCTGTTCATCAGCAATAGGAATAAGTTGGAAAAGGATTCTTTCCGTTAAGTTGAACAACGGAATGGAATGAGTGCCTCCCTAGTTCCGAATATACGCTACTACTGTCGAATTGTCTGACAGAATTTGAACATGCAAATTCTGAATAATGTTCATCCAATGACGTAGCGCAAGCCAAATTGACATCATCTCCTTATGTTTGTGTGCTTGTTTAAGAACTGCGGATCCCAAAGACCCTGGCACCTCGAATCTGTTGGGCTAAAAATTGCGCCCCAACCTGTTTGACTCGCATCCGTTATTATCGTAAAAATCGGATCCGGAAGTTGCAGTGGTACTCCCTGAGTTAACCACTGAATATCTGAATCTCTTGTTTTTCACTTGTTTCGACAAGACGATGTTCGTTTCGAGCAAATGAATCTTCACACTCCAATTCTGAGTAAAAAATATCTGGAGTGGACGAGTGTGTAGTCGCCCCGTCAGAACAGGATCCGCGGCGGCTCCGCACAAATCTATCAATCGCATGAATTCTCTCGCTGTTACTACATCTGAGTGAAGACAAAAGCGAGCATAACAACTGACTAATTTCGCTCTGGTTAACGGCAGATGAACCAGATTGTTGTGCGTCTCGAAGCTCATTCCCAAGTAGGTGAATGATTTGGACGGCACAAGATCCGACTTCTTTTCGTTTACTATGAAACCGAGACGTCGGAGCAGTTGAAGCAGACTCTGAACATTGTTCTGAAGCGTTAACTTGTTGCTGTACCTCTGAAGAATGTCGTCCAAGTAGGCCGACATTACTGCAGACGAATGAGCTCGGAAATGAGTCATTACCGAGTTCATTATTCGAGTGAAGGCCCAGGGTGCTAGATTCAGACCGAAGCACATTGCTCGGAACTGATAACGACTCCTAGGACAGCGAAGCGAAGGTACTTTCTGAACGTCGGATGTACCATGACGTGAAAGTACGTATCCTTGAGATCTATGCTCACAGCATAATCATTCACTCGAATGCTCGCTCTGACCGATCGGATGGTCTCCGTATAAAATTTCGGAGCCACGATCAGCTTGTTTATCCAGCTGAGATCTATAACTGGATGAAACGAGCTGTCTGGTTTTGGAACCAGGAACAGGTGACTGTAGAAACCTGGAGATTCCTGGTTTTCTCCGACCTCTATCGCATTCCTCTCCAGAAGAGATTGGACTTCTGATAGAAGCAAATCTCTCTTCTGAACGTTTGACGGAAGCCGAGTCCAACGTGGACTTCGAGTTAACGGAGGTTTTTCCTTGAAGGACAGTTTTAGACCTTCGGAAATAACCCCTTGCACCCGTAATTGACAACCAATTGGTTAACAATCTCAACAGCCTTCCGCCCACTGGAACGCAAAAGAGGTTTAGACCTTCACCTCCTGGACCTGCAAGGCTTGCGGGAGGAGAAACTACATCCTCCACAACCCGCACCTCGCCCAGTCGACCTAGGGGCATCTGACCAGTTGTCTCGGCCAGCATTACAACCCCTACCTGAGTTGCTACTCTGACGGTCTCTGGAGTAAGACGTGGAGGCTTTCTTAGATCCTCTATAGGAACTTCCCTTGGACGTACTCGCCCCAGAAGTGCCTGACTTACTCCTCTCTGCTGATTCCGACTTTCTCGAAGCGGATTTAAAAGGCAGAGAATCCAAAGCTTTCTTAGTAATCTGATCATAGATTATAGAAAGCTTACCGTCGAAGAGAAGCTCTCCGGAGACCGGAGCGACTCGAAGTGAGTTTTTCACCTTACTATCCACTCTTGTGGATGCAGCCAGGGCAGCATCACGTCTGACTAACTCCAGATTTGCCACTGAAAGGGCGGAGTTATACGTAGAATATGCTATGGCCCTCGAAAGAACTCTCAAGGAAGTTTGAACATCGTGGAATTCTTTTCCTTCGAGACGTAATAACGCTCTGGTAAGGTGATCTGCATAAGATAAGGTGTCTAAACTTCTGTTAAACGAGTTTATCGACTCCAGCGTACTGGAGTGAATCGACATAGACGCCGGCAATTACAACTCCAAGTCTTCTACCTGGTCGTCTAAATGCAGAGGACCTCTCGGCACGCCCTGTCCTGCCATTTCAAATCTATTTCTATTATTGATGAAAGGCAGCTGTAGAGCATGAGACGATAAGAAACCGGATTTGCCAGTCTTAGAGGTTAGCTTGAATATAGCATCATTAAGAAGTTCAAATGTCCGCGTGACATTACTGGACTGGGTCGGAAACTCAGGCGCAATGTCCCTATTCCGGCCGAAAAAGTCTGTGTCCAGTGACGCTACCAGTCTCTTATCAGGTAACGCAGCATTTTGGTCTGGAGGAACAACTTCTGGAAGGTGTTGCCGGATGAAATCTACAGCCACCTTATGTTGTTCGGAAAGGGAAAATTCCAGCTCCGCTGATTCCCTTTCACCATCCGACTGGACTACATGAGAATCTCGGTCGTCCCTTTCTGACTCTGCAGGGGAGTGAACCGACCCAGCTTCCTCAGACAGTTCCTGTTCTGAAAAAGTTTCTGATGGCTGCTGGGATGCTGCGATGAGCTATCTGTGACAGCAAGTCTATCACGGAGGCCTGTGGAGCCGCAGTCTTACGTAATTTAGCCGCTGGAAGCTCCTGGGACATTAATTCCTGCATACTTCTTATATGCGAACGTCCCCGACTGGAAAGGCCTTGTGTCCTTGGCTAGCAGATGGCGTGACCTGGTCGACGTGGAATCCCTGGTTGGCAAAGCAGGCTGGATATCTGCGGTCATGTAGCCAATGTTCGGTCGTGCGTGCTGACGTGAGGATGAGGAAGCCAATAGACTAGCTGTGCCGGACTGTCTATGCGCCGAAGCGTCCCGAGCAGGAGGAGTGGACGTATGCTCTGACTGCCGAATGTTACATACAACAACATCTGGGCCCAGATGTTGTAAGAGAGAGGAGCCTCTCTCACTCGCGGTCCGGGTAGACCTGGACGAGCTAGCTACCAGACTGACTAGCTTCCTCCATGCCATCCTCCGATCCGTCGTCGCCGGGTGTGCGTGATCCGAGATTATAGTGCTTGCAACACCCCTTCTCCTCTCCTGGACCACAACGGACGAACCCGTCGTCACAACCATTACGTGAATGATTGCTTCACTAGGGGAGCTAGCAGGCGACAAGTGACCGTCGATCCTACTAGGGACCTCTTAGGCACTTGTCGCATTTCGTTGACCACTTTGCCGCTAGCTCTTCATTGCGACGACGGAAGCACACTTTTGAAGACATCACGGAAACATCACCCTGTTCTTGTTCCTCTGAAAAAGAGACTGCAAAAACTAGAGTGACCCTGTGGCGAGAGGACCGGCATGGACCTCTCACCACTAACAAAATACCGTGACACACGTCTCTAATGTTTGTCACCCGAATCGGCACACACTGAGCAAGAATTAGAGTGAGTACACTGACTACAGCAAATACAATGAACATGAGAATCAGACGAAGACTTCCTTGATTTACAATTTGAACAATATTCTTTCATTTTCAAAAAATATTAAACAGTCATCATACTCATACTAACCCTTGAAAACAAAGATACATAATAATAATAATCCATTACAAACTTTTTGAAAAATAATTCAAAAGAAAATTTTTTTCGAAAAAATGGGAACAATGAGCCCAAATGGATCCCAAAAAAGCCTAAGTGTGGACAAAAATTTTAAAACATATCTAAAAATTAATGCTACACTTACGGACAATATTAATGTATCTGGCTATGACCAGAACTAAAAAGAAGACAAGGAATCACTGTCAGAAGAAACTGTTGTCAACATAAACAAAAGTGAATAAAAACTGGAAACAAGACTCCAGGCACTGAAAATATGGCCCGAAATCAGAAACCAATTTTAAACACTATCCGATGTAAAACAGAAGCTTCCAGAGAAGAAACTGCAATACATCAGATGGCAGATGCATGACCAAAATGCCCAACCACCCCTAGGGTGAGGACGTAACCATGGGGAAAAACAGAATAAAATTCTGTTACCAAGCCAAAAACTCCCAAGAAATTTCAGTAAAAAAATTACAAAAATTATGCCAAAAGCATTTGAGAATAACAAGTGGGGTATAAAGGAAAGGGAGAGAGGAAACACTGAACAAACTGTGGAAATTTCATAACAAGAATGTAAACATCAGGCCCATGCCCCGAAATTAGGGAACATGAAATAATTTTGCATAAAAATTATAAGTTACAGCCCTGAACACATCCTTCCACTGTTTCTTCCTCTCATCCTCTTATTTAATCCTTAGATCCACCATTTCTTTCATGATTTTGTGTCTGGCATCATTTTAACTGAGATTATAAGGCACAGATATCAGTGAGATATTACTGATTGAAGGGCCAAACAAAGAATGAGGATTTTGCGCCATTTTCGGTACTTCCTTGACACTGCGCGTGTGCAGTGGATAAAAGTATGGAGGACCACATAGGACATTGATTTTTTGGATTTTGATGCAAATTTTGGGGATGGGGGGGGGGGGGGGGGGGGGGGGGCAAAATTTGTGTTTGGCCCTAGAATTTAAGAGTTATCACCAGGTAAGTCTGGGTCATTGGTACAGTATAAAAATATGTACAGACTGAACAAAGAATTTACATGAATAAATGGCATGAGTGAAGAAGGAATGCTTGTGTTGGTTCTTGAACGTTTTGGTACTGGGACGTTTCGGCCCAAGATGTTTCAGCCTCCATGTATTGAAGCACTGGGCAAGGAAAAATGGCCGGACTGAGGGGGGAGGGGGATTGGTTCAGGCAAAGGCTAGATAGGCATCCACTCACATTTGTGTGTGTGTGTGTGTTGGGGGGAGGGGGGGGGAGGGGGGCATTGTCCCTGGGGGGGGGGGGGGGGCTTGGACCAGTGATATCCATATTTGTATGCTTTTACTGACAAATACCACTAAAAGTGTTAAAATAAATTATTAAAATGAAATATAATGCATTTCAAAATCTCACTGACAGTCACCTTCAGAGGTTAACAGGTCTGGTCACGAAGCCAAGGTGTGGTCATGTGTGCTGGCGTGTGGAAGAGGAAGCCAATAGACTAGCCGACCCCGGCAGTCTATGCAACGGAGCGTCCTGAGCAGGAGGAGTGGACGTATGCTCCGACTGACGAACGCTATGTACAACAACATCTGGCCCCAGATGTTGTTGTAAGAGAGAGGGGCCTCTCTCGCTCGCGGTCCGGGTAGACCTGAACGAGCTAGCTACAGGACTGACTGGCTTCCTCTGATCCATCTTCCGATCTGTCATCGCAGTGTGTGCGAGATCAGAGATTATAGTGCTCGCAACACCCTTTCTCCTCTCCTGGACCGCAACAGACATACCCGGCGTCACATCACCCACAAGTGATAGATCCACCGGTCGAGCTAGGTGGCGACAAGGCTGTCAATCCTACTAAGGATCTAGGCACTTGTCTGATTTCCTTGAGCACTTTTGCCACTAGCTCTTCATAGATTTGCGACGACGGCAGCACACTTCCGGAAGACATCACAGAAACATCACCCTGTTCTTGTTCTTCTGAAAAAGAGACCGAAAAACTAGAGTGACCCTGTGGCGAGAGGACCGGCATCGACCTCTCACCACTAACAATATATTGTGACACACGTCTCCAACATTTGTCATCCCAACTGGCACAAACTGTACAAGAGTTAGTGCGAGTACAGTGACTACAGCAAATACAATAAGCATGAGAATCGGAGGAAGACTTCCTCGAATTACAATTTGAACAATATATCTTTCATAATTAAAAAATATTATACAGCCTTAGTAGTCGCACTAACCCCCGAAAATACAAAGATACATAATAATAATACAATCCATAACAAAATTTCGAAAAATACTTCAAAAGAAAATTTTCGAAAAAATTTTGACATGAGCACAAGTTCCCAAAGGGAACGATGAGCCCAAATGGATCCCCCAAAAAAGCCTAAGTGTGGGCAAAAATTTTAAAACATTTCTAAAAATTAATGTTACACTTATGGATAATATTAATGTATCGGACTATATAATAAACCTTACAGAAGACAAGGAATCACTAACAGAAAGTAACCGTTGTCAACATAAACAAAAGTCAATAAAAACCGGAATCAAGACTCCAGGCACTGAAAAACATGGCCCGAAATCAGTAACCAATTTAAAACACTATCCGATGTAAAACAGAATCTTCCACAGAAGAAGCTGCAATACATCAGAAGGTAGATGCATGACCAAAACGCCTAAACACCCCAAGGGTGAGGACGTAACCATGGGGATAACAGAATAAACATTCTATAACTAAGCTAAAACTCCCAAGAAATTTCAATAAAAAAATTTAATGAAAGTGTCAATGACACTGTAGCTCAACTTGACAAACTTGAACTTGTTAAGTTATAAATGAAATGGCAAAATTGAAGATCATTGGTACCAATGTTATTTGATGAAATTTCAACATAACAGCATTGTGTGTGCACAACGTCAGAGTAATCCATGCATTTTTAAATGTAAACTGTAAGACTGGCTAAAGGAAGAATGTTGATACACAAATGTGGTATGTTCAGAGGTTATTGTAAATGGCACCTTTTTTTTTAGAGAAATGAATGCTAATCAATAGCTCTTATCTAAAGGTCTTGCCTAATGGGCACACCAAGTTCAAAAACAATCCTATGATAAATGTGACCTGCAGGCCATGTCAAAGGATGTTGAAGCACAAATGCAATAAATTCAAAGATTGTTGCTAACAGCAACAGTTTTTGGTGGAAATGAAAAGAAAATCAATAGCTCCTATCTTTGTCACCCTGCATAAGCTTACAAAGTTTCAAAACAACCTGATAATGAATTTGCCCTCGGAGGCATGCCAAAGGAAGATGTTTATGCACAAATGCACTAAGTAGAAGGTCATTGCTTGTGGCAATGGTTTTTTTTATGGAAATTCATAAATATACCCTGCAGAGAGTGCAAAAGGGATAAGTTGATGCACAAATGCAGTAAGTTCAAAGGCTGGTGATAACGACAATAATTTTTTATGGAAATGAAAAAAAAAGCAATAGCTCACATACAGAGATCACCCCGAACACACATACCAAGTTTCAAAGTGATCCGATCATAAATGTGCCCTAAAGGGTGTGTTAAAGGAAAATATTGAGGTCTGACTAAACTAAGATCAAAGGTCAGCGGCAACATTTTTTGTCAGAAATGGAAGAAAATCGACAGCTCCCATACAGATGTCACCCCACACAAGCACACCGAGTCTGCAAGCGATCCAATCATAAATGTGCCCTGCAGGGTGTGTCAAAGGGAAATATTGATGCTTAACTGCACTAAATTTTTTTTACTAAGTTCATCGAAGGTCATTGCCATTGGCAACATTTTTTGATGAAAATCGATAGCTCCCATCTAGAGGTAACCCCAAACAAGCATACAAAGTTTCGAACTGATCTGATCATAAATGTGCCCTTTATGGCATGCCAAAGGAATATATTGATGCCTGACTAAACTAAGTTCAGCGATCGTTGCCAGCGGCAACATATTTTGACAGACGGAAATGGAAGAAAATCGATAGCTCCCATCTACAGGTCACCCCAAAAAAGCATCCCAGGTTTCAAAGCAATCCAATCATAAATGTGCCCTCTAGGGTGTGCCAAAGAGAAATATTGTGGTCTGACTAAACTAAGTTATAAGAATGTTGGCCGTGGCAACATTTTTTGACGGAAATTGAAGAAAATCGATAGCTCCCCATCTAGAGGTCACCCTAAACAAGCATACCTGGTTTCAAAGCAATCCAATCATAAATGTGCCCTGAAGGGTGTGCCAAAGGGAAATATTGTGGTCTGACTAAACTAAGTTGTAAGAACGTTGGCCGCGGCAACATTTTTTAACGTAAATTGAAGAAAATCGATAGCTCCCATTTAGAAGTCACCCTAAACAAGTATGCCAGATTTCAAAGCAATCCAATCATAAATGTGTCCTGTAGGGTGTGCCAAAGGGAAATATTGAGGTCTTCTGACTAAACTAAGTTCTAAGAACGTTGGCCGCGACAACATTTTTTAACGGAAATTGAAGAAAATTGATAGCTCCCATCTAGAGGTAATCCCAAACAAGCATACAAAGTTTCGAACCGATCTGATCATAAATGTGCCCTTTATGGCATGCCAAAGAAATATATTGATGCCTGACTAAACTAAGTTCAAAGTTCGTTGCCAGCGGAAACATATTTTGACGGACGGAAATGGAAGAAAATTGATAGCTCCCATCTAGAGGTCACCCCAAAAAAGCATACCAAGTTTCAAAGCGATCCAATCATAAATGTGCCCTGTAGGGTGTGCCAAAGGGAAATATTGAGGTTTGACTAAACTAAGTTCTAAGAACGTTGGCCGCGGCAACATTTTTTGACGGAAATTGAAGAAAATCGATAGCTCCCATCTAGAGGTCAACCCAAACAAGCATAACAAGTTTCAAAGCGATCCAATCATAAATGTGCCCTGTAGGGTGTGCCAAAGGGAAATATTGAGGTTTGACTAAACTAAGTTCTAAGAACGTTGGCCGCGGCAACATTTTTTGACGGAAAATGAAGAAAATCGATAGCTCCCATCTAGAGGTCACCCCCAAACAAGCATACCAAGTTTCAAAGCGATCTGAACATAAATGCGACCTGTGAGGTGTGCCAAAGGAAATTGTGGACGTACGTACTAACGTACTAACATACTAACGTACGTCCGTACGTACGTACGCCGACGGACGAGAAGTGATGGCAATAGCTCAGCTTGACTTTGTCAAGTTGAGCTAAAAAATTATACCAAAAGCATGGGAGACTAGAAAGGTGGGTTTCAAGGAAAGGGAGAGAGGAAACACATAACAAACAGTGGAGATTTCATATTAAGAATGAAAACATCAGGCCCATGCCCCAAAATTAGGGAACATGAAATAATTTTACATAAAAATTATAAGTTACAGCCCTGAACACATTCATCCACTGTTCCTTCCTCTCATCCTCTTATTTCATCCTCGGATCCACCATTTCCATCATGATTTTGTGTCTGGCATCATTTTAACTGAGATTATAAGCACAGATATCAGTGAGATCTTACTGATAGAAGGGCCAAACAAAGAAGGAGGATTTGGCGCCAATTTTGGTACTTCCTTGACACTGCGCATGCGCAGTAGGCAAAAGTATGGAGGCCCATATATGACATTAGATTTTTTGATTTGGGTGCAAATTTTGGGGATTTGGGGGTGGGGGGGGGGGGGGGGCAAAATTTGTGTTTGGCCCTGAATATTTTAGAGTTAGCACCAGCTAAGTCTGGGTCATTGGTACAGTATAAAAATATATGTAGTCCCCATCTTCTTGGCTTGACTTCCACTGACAATTTTCTGTGTGAAATGATTGTGGTCTCAATGAAAAATCCAGCATAACGATGAATAAACACTTTTGGATACATTTATTATTGGCGTTTAAGGTCACTTTAAGCATCTATGGTTATATTATGACTGCACCATAGGTATGTCAAGTTTAACCAATTGTTTATATCAATACTGCCCACTTTGGAGTACTTTCACCCTAAGCGTTAGTTACCAGGTTCTATAATAAGAATTTGTTTACCACAGTAAACAACACTCTCCATTTCCTGGGATTCCCACAGGGAAGCCTTTTTGCTACTTATTGAAAAGAAAGTTAAACAAGTGACTGCCTGGCCACCGATGCCCCCAAACCCTGCCCTAATTGCTTATTTTCTAAAATGAAAAGTTAACATTTGTTGGATTAGTTTAATTCCTGCCCCCTGTACTCTGAGTTGTGTTCTGTATTTATCCCATTATTAAACTTGAATTAAGTGGATGAAGTTGATATATTTTTATACTATAAACCAATGGCTCTGACAAGCTGATGCAAACTAACTGTTATTAAGGGCCAAACACAAATTTGAACCCCCCAATCCCCCAAATTTGCTTGCAAAACCGAAAATTAAAGTCCTATCTGGTCCTCCATACTTTTACCCTTCGCGCATGCGCAGCCATCAGGAAGTGACCGAAACAGGCACCAACATCATTCTTTGTAGATGAGCTTACTACATAATAACTCAGCGGGGAGGTATGAGTGCCCACTAATGGGAGGGCCATCCTCGTCTGGGCCATTGGTAAGTATAAAAAATATACAAATTACTTATATTTTTCATATTTTTATACTATAAACGAATGGCCCAGACTAGCTGAATCGTAAAAAGGCAGAGGGCCTAGGACTTCAGAATTAGCAGACCAACATAGTTCCTAAGCCTGCAATCCAAGGTGAAAGGAAAATTAAATTTAAAAGGAATTACATGTATGTCTCTCTATACAATAATAGAGAAGACATATCATAAATAAGGAGTCAAATTCCAGTAATTCCTTATTCTTAGCATGAATGACTATGCTAATTAGGTGTAACAAGTTCCCAATTTTAAAGGCTAGTTCGAACTAAGCCCAATAAATTAGGATGGCGTATTCGAGAGTGAGAGGTTAACCCCCACAAACCACGCCAAATACAATAATAAAACAAGCTGTATCCAGGATTCGATATAATCTACAGACAAAACAGCTTCACTCATAGTTACACGCTATCAAGCCGATGAAGATTTTAAGAAATCCACCCCCCTCCCCCTTTTTTTTTGAAGGAATCTTCTTCAAAAACAAAGAGGGGAGCGCTCTGGAATCAATAAAAGTGGTACCAAATAACAATATATATTTGTCGAACAGGCACCCAGATATTATTATGAATAAATTGGTTCTTAACGTCACTTCAGAAGCTAAGGCTATCATGGCGATCCCGGTAATTAATAGCGCACGCTTGTAACGTATACCGGAGTCGGCATGCGTAGATAGGTCAAAAACCAGTGATATAATATGTACAACATACACATGTCCAATAGAATCACAATGGATGATCTCTGGAGAGTAAACACAATTCCAAGGTAACCCACAGGCGACCCTGTTCAGGTGTACAATAAATTCCAATAAATAACAATCACAGACGTGTTCTATCCGATATCTATGCTCCCAGACACATGCGAATATACGGGAATGTATAGACAAGTTATATTCGATTGGGTACCGAAATTTATAGAAACCTGGATTTAGAAATGCAACAAGCTATGATTAACAGACTCGTCACAGACCGCCCCAGAAATAATTAATTGTTTCTAAGGTCCATAACATACAATAATGCGTCTGCCTAATAATACACTTATTATGCATGCGAGCATTGAAATCCCGCATGTAATGATCTGAATACCAGTTAACTGACTGGACAGCCTTACAGGTTCCCAAAGGCTAGCAATTTATTGATGATGAATCATATACTTGTATATAACATATAGACGAACAACCACAGGAAACAAACCAACTAAAAAGTGAATGTGCCCATGAGGTCGCCATAGAACACGACCCAGCCTCCAATCGAGAAGTCATGAAATGCATGTATATACTTAAATGCATATGAGGCTTACGGGAAGAAAACTAAGTCTTGCCCGGTAATCGCCTCTTAACACATTGCAGTGGGGAGGGGGGGGGGGGATTCAAAATCATATCGAACCCCCCTCACCTGCATTACTTGAATCATTCTTGTGTTAGTCATCAAATAGTATAGGAACCACGAGGATCCCTCAAGTCTGACCGACTCCGTAATGCCACTAAGGGCAGAGAAGGACGTGATGAACAAATACACCATATTTACATAACTCACACCAACCATAACGGTTTGAAGAGAATAACCTCCTCTAACAAACGGTATCATGTCCGATAGGACAACTAACTCAGCCTAGCTGAAGGTTTTCCTGTACGTGAAGACCATTAAAAGCTGATAACTGAGGCTCTAGAAGCTCACTAAGGAGACTTACAACACTAGCCATAGCTTATAAGTCTTCATCTTCGTGAAGACAGATATGTCGGTTTAAGTTGCGACCCTGAAGGCTCACTTAATGGAGACTTAACAATTATCGTTGCGCAAGGTAGGGAATGAAGAGCCGCTATATAAACTGCCCTGAATTCCCAAAGAGACCACAGTCCCAAGAGATAATAAACTCAGTTATGCCACTGCATAAAACTGACAAAATCTCACTCATGAATTTAGCTGGGCTACTGTGGTGTAACAATAAGACTCAAGTCTATGACACCTAGGAAAAACAAACCAAAAAGCACAGTATCTTTTTCGGTTTTATTCCCAAAAGACAGCTAGCAGAGCCTAACCCAAGAGACTGCTGTAACCGTACAGAAGGCTACTATGGCATCCACAATGACATAATTGTCTTGACGCCAAGGCATATCTCAGCCTATCTATGTACTATCCATCCGGATTCAGGACGAGAAACAGGTGATAATAAAAAACTGGAGAATAATTCCGACGGCGTCTAATGCTTTTCTTCAATAGGAAAGCTTATACCTCCAGAAGGAAAGCCTCTCTTGGAACATTTGTCAAACAAGTATTCTTGTAAGTGGAGCTTGCTCGGGCTGATAGCCGCAGGCCTGCCGAGACTACATTCTCATCCACTGATCTTCTGCAATTTATCCACTTTTTGCGAGGTTGAAAACCTACCGCCAAGTGGAAAGCAACCGAAATCTATTCTCGACGACCTCAATTGTTCCCTTCAATAAGAGAGCCTCCACCTCCACTAGGAGCGACTCTCTTTGAAAGGAACTTCTGTGATTAATGTCCAGTTTCTCGTGAAGTTGATAACCTTCCGTCAACTGGCAAGCAATAGAGGTCATGTCCATCACCTGTATGACTTACGATGCTTACGGGAGGAGAAACTACATCCTCCTCGTGAAGAAGCTTGTCTCGTCGACCTCAATTGTTCCCTTTAATAAGAGAGCCTTTACCTCCACTAGAAGTGACTCTCTTTGAAAGGAACTTCCGTTATTATCGTCCAGTTTCTCATGAAGATGATAACCTTCCATTAATCGTCGGCCTAGGGGGTCTGATTTATAGCCTTGATCAGACCTATACCCCTTTCCCGAGTCGCTATAATGACTTCCTGAGTAAATATAAGAGGGTTATTGTACCCTCGCGAGACATTCTCATGATGCTTTCTTAGAAGCAGAATGGCCTCGCTTACACCGGTCTGCTGAAGTGTGTTGATGAGATAGTGACTTCAATAGTAGAGCACTGGAAGCTTTCTTGTAGCCTGCTCATATATCAATGCAAGCTTGTCGTCAAATAGTATATTTCCGGTAACCTGAGCGACTCAGAGAGAGCTTTTCACCTTGTCATCTATAAGTGATGACGACTCGCAAGGGCAGTATCACATCTTACCAACTCCAAATTCACTATTCATGCAGAGTTGTACGTGGCATACATTACTGCCCTGGAAAGAACTCTTAGCGAGGAACCATGTCCTCATATTTCTTTCCATTGAGACATTGCGCCATAGCTCTGGTTAGGTGATCTGCTTAGGACAATGCAGCCAGATTAGCTCTTTTCAATGAAATAGCACATTCCATCATTTCCGAGCATATATTAAATGATGCAGGTAGGGACATATTTTCATCCCTGGCTTGCTCATCTAAATGCAGATTTCCGAGCATATATTAAATGATGCAGGTAGGGACATATTTTCATCCCTGGCTTGCTCATCTAAATGCAGACTTATATTCAGATGGAACAATATTCTTAAGAGCTTAAGACTTTTCATCATCTCAAAGTGTCCTTCTGTGAGGGATGGAGACTCACACTCCGTATCCCTCTCACCATCCAAATGTTCCATCCGCAAATATGGTCAACTCCATCCGACTGAACGGATGACTGGACCAACACGGCATCGTCAGACAGCTCACTATCAGAGTCGGTTAAACGGTAGTGCCAGTCTTAAATGACTAGCTATCAACCCAAACCTGCAAAGTCAGATAGCTAGTCTGTGTGTGGTCAACATGCTTCATTAATGAAGCAAGGGAAGATGCCATAGCTGTCACCGAATCCGGCTGCAGTGTGGAATGATCGTCCCGAACCGCAAGCGTGAATGGCCGTCCCAACTCACTAAAGTTTTTCGTACCAAAAACAGTCGACCCCGACTGCTGGTGGAAAGGAGAAGGTTCTCCAGCTCGCAGTCTGCTTCAGACCTCGCCAAGCATTCCGTTAGAAACTTGTAGGCATCTATCCCTTATCATGCATGTCCATGGAAGAAGAGGAAGCCATAACCACAGCCGACCCCAGCTGAAGTGCGGAAGAAGCATCCCGACTCGTCATATAGGACAGATGCTCCTGCTCATTGAAGTTTCTTACAACACAAAGCAGTCTTCCCCGACTGTTAACGGGACGAAAAAACGCTCTGCATTCGCAATCTGTTCCCAGATCTTGCAGAGTATACCACTTAGAAACTTCTAAACTAATCCTCTTTTGTGCGCTTCCATGTAAGCAGAAGAAGCCATAATTGCCACTGGCCCCGGCTGCAGTGTGGAAGGAACTTTTGATGCGTGTTCCGACTCAATATGGTTTCTCACAACAGGCACAATCGACCCCGACTGTTAATGGGATGGAGAGGGTTCTCCAAATGGAGATCTGACCCCAGATCTAGCCGAGCGTCTCGTAGAGAAACTTCTGGCTTCTGCTACATGCACAATTGACCGGACCGACCCAGCACTGTCAGACAGTTCAACACTGAGTCTGCTTTTGCATTAGCTGGGATGCTGCTAATAGCTGCGCAACTGTGACAGCAAGTCCGTTCCCGAGGCTTGAGGAGCAGCGTTCTTCTGTTTTTTTCACTACTTGCTGCTCCTGGGATGAAGATCCGGATATAGATCTCTTCTCCGAACGTCCCATTGATCGATACCTCGAATCGCTAGCTATCGGATGGTCCGACTTCAGGGGCGAAGAATGGCTCTGTCATCGTGCAGCTGACTGGATATCTGAAGTCGGGTAGCTAGCCTGCGGTCGTGTGTGCTTTAATAATGTAGCGGACGAAGCCATGACTGAAGCCGACCTCGGCTGCAGACTAGACGGAGCATCCCAAGTGGCGGGGGGACATATGCTCCGTCTCGTGCAAGTTTCTCATAACAACATTTGGCCCCAAATGTTATTGGGTTAGAGAGGGACCTCTCCCGCTCACATCGACCTCGCCAAGCCTCCCAACAAGAAAACTTATTTTCGGCTTGTGAAATGTAGCAGAAGAAGCCGTGACTGAAGGCGACCCCAGCTGCAAACTAAACAGAGCGTCCCGATCAGTTCTCGGACGTATGCTCCGGCTCGTGCAAGTTTCTCATAACAACATTTGGCCCCAAATGTTGCAAGGTTAGAGAGGAGCCTCTCCTGCTCACGGTCTATTTTACCTCGCCGAGCCTCCCAAAAAGAAACTTGCTGACGTCCTCCCTATTTCTGTCATCGCTGGGTGAGCTTATTTATATTTAAGTGCTCAATCTACCAATATCTACACTTCCTTCGACCGCAATGGACTTACCCGGTGTCATAGCTCCCTCGGATGGAGTAACCACTTCACCGGTCGAGCTAGCTGCTTGCAAGAGTTTAAGAACACTAACTAGAGGCCTTATCCCTTGCATATCATGAGCACTGCAGCTAGCTCTATTTGCTCAATGGAAAGCGGCGATGATAGCACATACATGTTAAACTCCCAAGAAATTTAATAAAAAATTTCAATAAAAAATAGCCAAAAAGCTTAAGAGTTTAACAGGAAGGGTTCATGGAAGAATAGGGAAGGAATACTTAACAAAAAGTGGAATTATCATTAGCAAAAACGATGACGTCAGGAGTATGTCCCGAAATTGGGAAACATGAAATAATTTTATAAATATTATAAAGTTACAGCCCTGAATGTCTAAACCCACCGTTGAACACTTCCATCATCCAATAACAGCCTTGGATCCACCAATTCTTGCATTGATTTGTGTCTGGCATCCTCAAAAAAGGAGATTTTAAAGCACAGATGTCAGTTCATTGTTGCTGACTTTAGGGCCAAACAAAGAATGATGTTGGCGCCAATTCCGGTCACTTCCTGACAGCTGTGCATCCACGGAGAGTAAAAGTATGGAGGACCAGACAGGGCTTTTAATTTTCGGTTTTGCAAGCAAATTTTGGGGATTGGGGGGTTCAAAATTTGTGTTTGGCCCTTGATAACTTTGAGTTTGCACCAGCTAGTCTGGGCCATTGGTTTATAGTATAAAATATATATCATTTTTGGTGGTCTGTTTCCATTCTTGCTTGAACACCATTTTTTGTTAAAGCATTTCATTAATGTCATAACATGACTCATACACATATTGGCCATTTATATTCATTATATCACATTCTTATGCACAATCCAGATTCCATGAATTGTTTCAGGTAACACTGAATACACAAACAATCGTGGCATAATATGTCAAATTTAGAATCAAGAAAAAATTTAAGACTTGAGCTTTCATAAATGTGTGACCCTGACCTTTGTCATTCAGACTTGGTGGTGTTGCACAACACACCTTCCCTTTGTCCTTTACCCTTGTGTGAAGTCTCATGAAATTTGACATGGCATAAAAATTGCCTGAGGAACAAGAATATTTTTTTAAGTTCAGAATAGTAGTAGCTTCGGATAGAATTCAAGGACTTTTTACACAAACAAAATTTCTATAACTTTTCCATGATGAATTTTTCTTCCATGCTCTTACTGATGATGAGAACCTGGCATTAAATCAGCTGAAGAGACCAAAGACAACATTTACATTGTGAATGAGGTATTTGCAGAGACCAAAACTTAATCAAATTTATAATGGGTCCAAATTCTTTCATAGAAGTTTGTATGTAATTAAATTTACAAAGAACACAAAAATCATAACCAAAAAAAGTTGAAACTCTCTATCTGCAGTACAATTTAATTAAACTGTGAAAACATTGGTGCCAGAATGATTTGTTGAAGAATGGGTTCACAACCACTTACTGACCTAACTCCTTAGAAAAGCTGTCAAGTACATCCATACAGGGCACAAATAGCCACAGAGATTCTACCAAATTAGGGAGTGGACTTAACCCTTTGCACACAGATGTCAAAATAATGAAATTTCTCACAGCAAATTTAACCGATGATGTAACTTGGAATTTTAAAATAATCATTATTATTTGAAATCTCTGTCAAACAAGATGAATAGGTTAACTTCACATTATGGGAAAATGTATTTGCAGGTGGAAATTTTAATATTTCGACTTCAGTGTCCAGAGGGTTAATGACGCATAAGAGCCAACTGAGTTATTTCCTACAGGGTCCATATGGTGGCTTTGCATAAGAATTCCGACATCCATCATTTTGATGGCCTGTGCATTGTCAGTGACTATTGAGTATTTACATAATCTATTCTGTAGAGCATACACTACAGAACAGTTTGAGGATACAGCTTCTAAATCACACTGTTTTGATCTCTTACTCAATGTAAGAATGCATGCAAATAATCAGTTATTATCTATCCACTTATAGCCCATTATTAGCCAGTCATGAATGAGTCAACTGTTTTAGCATCACCCAAAATTATATAATAAAAAATTGTCAAAAATTTACCCTCTGAAATTTTCTTTGTCCTCTCCAGATGAGAAATAACTATCACTTCCTCTCATATTGATCAGTTCTGAAAAATGATTGGTGATCTGTGCAACATAAACATTTCCTGGAGTAGCAGCTGGACCTAGGCATCTCGGACATTGAATATCTGTCGTTGTTCGTTTCCCACTGTATGAAAAAAGAATAAAAAGCATCCATGATAAAAGTGATGTTCAGCAAAAATTAAAATTTCATACCAAATTTTATTTCTTATTATACTTACCAAAGTAACACTTACCAAGGGAACTCTTTCTTTCTCTCAGGTTAAAAAGAGGGCAAATTTTGGAGAATCCTAAGGAAAACCCCTCAGGAGACTATAAATAGTCAAGACAAAATTTAAGCCAAACCAGATTGACCAGGTGCTAATTGTGCAGGGTGCAAAAATTTTTTTAATTCATAGTAATTTGTATATCTTTATACTTACCAATGGCCCAGACTAGCTGGTGCTTAACTCAAAGTTATTAAAGGCCAAACACAAATTTTGACCCCCCCCCCCCCCAAATTTGCTTGCAAAACCGAAAATTAAAAGTCCTATCTAGGCCTCCATACATTTACTCTCCACGCATGTGGAGACATCAGGAAGTGACCGGAATTGGCGCCAACATCATTCTTTATAGAAAAGAGTACTACATAAAAATTCAGCGGGGAGGTATGAGTGCCCACTCATGGGAGGGCCATCTCCATCTGGGCCTTTGGAAGTATAAAAATATACAAATTACTATGAATTTATAATATTTTTACACTGTAAACCAATGAATGAATCATTTTATTTTGCAGTACACTATTATATGATAAGTTCATAATGAAAATAAAGTATTATACAAGGTTATAGTCTACTGCATGGAAACGGATTAGCCATAAAGGCTGTCTTCCTGCCGCTCCCATTTAAAAAAAAACAAAACAAACAAACAAAAAAACATTTGTTCTGACATCAGAGTTGGAGGTGGGGGTGGTCGAGCCTAGTTTTCTTTTTTTCCCGGTTGTGAGTGTAGCATGGGTTAATGACCAGAACTACACGGTTAGGGTTGAAGATTGATGTGGAGAGATCCAGAGGGGTTAGTGATGCAGTCAGGACATTGTGGATTGGTGCAGGGAATGTTAGTCAAATATGAACTTA
Organism: Pictodentalium vernedei; assembly: GCA_031216915.1. Taxonomy (NCBI): domain Eukaryota; kingdom Metazoa; phylum Mollusca; class Scaphopoda; order Dentaliida; family Dentaliidae; genus Pictodentalium; species Pictodentalium vernedei. The sequence continues at coordinate 258,854,406 of CM062294.1, forward strand.
GTGCGTTCTCTCTTAATCTGTTCTTGAATTGGGACCTATTGTACTGTTGAGTTAATTGGGGGATTTCGTTCCAAAGACGTGGGAAAGAATGGAGAGGTAAGTCGGATGAAAAACTAGTTCTGGGCTTACAGATAAGTATTTTGCCAGACTGCCTTGTGTTCATGCCCGACGGATTATGGTATATTTCAAACGTTTCGTCAAAGGAAACAGGTAATTTGTTATTGCACCAGTCGTGCATGAACAAAAGCATCTGCAGTTTGTAGAGATCGTGGAATTTTAGTATTCGACAGCTTTTCAAAAGTGGATCAGTATGGGATGTGTAAGATTTATTCACTATAATTCGGATAGCCTTCTTTTGCAAGCCACAAATCCTACTAACAAAGGGAGAATGTCCTCATACAAGAATACCATACATTAAGTGACTATGGATTAAGGAAAAGTATAGTGTTCTTAATGCATGTAGTGGGAGAAATCGTTTTGCTCGGTTTATGGCATATATTGCTCTAGCTATTTTTAGGCAAACGGCTGAAACGTGCTGCTTAAATTTTAGATTTTCATCCAAGTGGATTCCTAAAAACTTGAGTGTTGTTTCCTCTTGCTCATTTCTGATTAGTTGTATGTTTGTGTTATTAAGGGCTATGTTCTTGTCTCTGGCAGTGTATAAATCACCGTGGGGGTGTAATAATATAAATTTGGTTTTAGAAGCATTAAGAGCCAGCTTGTTAGCAGCACACCATTCCTGTATTTTCACAAGTTCAGAATTTGCATTTCCAATGAGATCATTCACGTTATTTGATGACACATATCCTGTGGTGTCATCTGCAAATGACAAAATTTTTAATAATGTTGAATTGCTGATATCATTAACGTAAAGCAGAAAAAGGATAGGGCCTAGGATGGACCCTTGTGGCACACCTGTAGTTGTGGGTTCCCTATCCGATTCTTTATCATTGAATGGTACAAATTGACTTCTTCCAGTTAAATAGTTTTCGAACCAAGAATTTGCCACACCTCTAATACCATAGTGATGCAATTTTTTAAGCAAAGTGTTGTGATTAATACTATCGAAGGCTTTGGAAAAGTCTAGGAAGATGGAGAGGGTACAATCCTTCGTATTTTTGTCGTTCTGAGCGGCGACATCATTTACTAAGTGCAAAATGGGATGTATAGTTGAATGGTGTTTTCTGAAACCAAACTGATACCGGTAGATGATGCTTTGTTCATCCAAAAATAGTTGCAAATGCACTTGCATTATTTTTTCAAATATTTTTGAAAATGTGGGAAGAATACTGATTGGCCTATAATTATTAAATATGTGAGGGTCCCCGCTTCTGAATATGGATATTATGTTAGCGACTTTCATTTTGGTCGGCACCACGCCCGTCGAGAAGGAGAGATTGATGATATGGGTGAGTGGCTTTGCTACTTCAAAGCTTATCTCTTTCAGTAGCTTAGTCGACATGCTATCACAATCGTTGGTCTGTTTTCCACTTAGGCTTTGAATACAGAGAATTACTTCTTGTTCATTGGTGGGTGATATAAAAAATGAGTCAGTGCAACTATCCCCCAATGTATTCTGAGAAATGCTGTGATGGTGTTGGTATTTGATTACTTATTGATTTGCCAATGTTCGCAAAGAAAGTGTTAAATTTATTGGCTATTTCTTTAGCATCGGTCAATTCAGAATTTTCGTCGATGAAAGAAGAGGGTAGTGTATGAGCACATTTCGTTTTATTGATGGCTTTGCGTAAGATTTCCCATGTTTTTTTAGCATTATTTTTGTTTTGGGATAATACCTTACTGTAGCAGTCTGCTTTGCTCTTTCGTTTTAATCGATTAAACATTTGGCAATACCTTTTGTATTTGTCTACAATCTGAGGATTTCTGGACTTTAACTTTTTGACATACAGTTTGTTTTTGTTGAGGGATGATTGTAAAAGTCCAGTTGTCATCCAAGGTTCACGTTTTACAAATTTCTTTGGGATTGCCGTGGTTTTGATTGGAAATGCAATGTCAAAATGTCTATAAAAGATATTAAGAAATGAATTATGTGCTTCATTAGGGCAGTTAGTATTAAGTATATCCGAAAAATCGGTTGTCGAAAGAAGGTCCTTAAAATAGTTAATATTCGTTCGGGTAAATGCACGTTTTTGTGTTTCAGCAGTTTGAGGAGTAACTTTGTCCGACTCTTCCAAATAAAATGTTGCAAAGTGGTCACTTACATCTGTAATAATAATACCTGATTTGTTTTCCTTGTTGGCATTACTGAAGATATGGTCTATTAACGTTGCAGTAGAGTGTGAGACCCTTGTTGGTCTCATGATAGCCGGAAGGAAACCAGCACTAAACATAGAATCAACATACGTACTGGTTTTAGAGTGATTATTAAAATTTAAGAGGTCAATATTAAAGTCACCCATTACATAAGCATTTTTGTTACTAAGGTTAATTTTCTCCAGGAGTAGGGCTAAATTAGACAGAAATAAATCGAGGTCTGCTTTCGGTGCAGTATTGGGTCTGTAGATAATACCGACTATACATTTTTCATTTGAAGTAATTTCAATAAATAATGATTCAAAAACATGGGGAATGAAAATAGAGAGGTCCTTGCATATTTTGAATGATAAATTTTCTTTTATGAATAGGCCAACGCCACCTCTTCCGTCGTCATTAGAAGGGCGAGAACTGTAAATAAGTGGATGATACTCTTCTAGCTCATAACTTACTTCTTCTTTGATGCTAAAAGTTTCAGTCATACCTATTATATCAAAGCAATTTTCGTTTGCCTGAAGATCACATATAAGCAACAAAGGTTTTCAAAATTGGCATTTAAGCTACGGCAATTAATATTAAAAAGAGACAGTGATTTATTTTTGACTGACACATTAGCTTTGAAGTCATTAGGTGTGTAATACCTGCAGCTCAGACTAGCTGAATTGTAAAAAGGTGGAGGGCCTACGACTTCAGAATTAGTAGATAAATATAGTTCCAATCCTGTAATCCAAGGTGAAAGGAAATTAAAATTATTAGGAATTACATGTATTTTTCTCTATACAGTAATAGAGAAGATATATCATACAAAAGGAGCCCAGTTCAAGTAATTCCGTATACTTAGCATGAAGACTATGCTAATTGGATGTAACGAGTTCCCAATTTTTAAGGTTAGCCTGGACTAAGCTCCAAAAATTAGGATGGCGTATTTGAGAATGAGAGAATATCCCCCACAAACATACGCCATACACTATAAAACTCCAGCTGTATGCAGGATATAATTACGGACAAAACAGCTTCCCTCATAGTTACATACCTATAAAGCCAGAGAAGAAGTAAAAAATCACCCCCCACCCCTTTTCTTTTGAAGGAATCTTCAAAAAGAAAGAGGGGAGAGCTCTGGAATCAGTAAAAGGGGTACCAAAATACAATATAAATATTCGTCGAACAGGCACTCAGGTATTAATTTATTATTAATAAATGGTGCTTAATGCCACTTCAGAAGTTAAGCCTATAGCGACAATCCCGGTAATTAATATTGCCCGCTATTTAACGTACACCGGAGACGGCGTACACAGATAGGTCAAAAAACGGTGATATAATATATAACATAATATAACATATATAACATAAACATGTCCAATTGAACTACAATGAATGATCTCTGGAGAGTAAACACACTTCCCGAGGTAACCCACAGACGACCCCATTCAGGTGTACAATAAATTCCAGTAACAACACTCCCTGACGTGTACTATCCGATAGCTATGACACTATAAATGTGGGAATGTACGAGATGAGTACCGACATTAATAGAAACCTGGATCTAGAAATGGAAGTAGGTATGATTAACAGGCTCTGAGACGGACCGCCCCTGAAATAATTCATAATTTCAAAGGCCCATAATATACACTAAAGCGTTAGCCTAATAATTATTATGCGCGTGAGCATTAAAATCCTGCATGTAATCATCTGAATACCAGTTAACTGGTTATACAACCTCCGCGGTACCCAAAGACTAGCATTTAATTATGATGAAATATGCGCTTGTATATGACATATAGACGAACAATCACAGGAAACCAATCCAACTAAAAAGTGGATGTGCCCATGAGGTCGCCATAGAACACAACCCAGCTGCCAATCGAGAACTGAAGAAGTGCATGTATGTTTTTAAACTTATAAGAGGCTTTCAGGAAGAAAACTACATCTTGCCTGGTAATCGCCTCTAAACACATTGGCGGTGTGTGTGTGTGTGTGTGTGTGGGGGGGGGGGGGGGGGGGCGAGGGGGGGATTCAAAGTCATATCGAACCCTCCTCACCCGCATTACTTAATCGTTCTTGTGTTAGTCATGCAATAATATAGGAACCGAAAGGGTTCCCTCACGTCTAACCGACTCCATTATGCCACTATGGGCAGAGAAGGACGTGAAGAACAAAAAATTCCCCTGATAAAGAAGGTCCTCTCGTGGAGGAAGCTTCCGGGAACGTCCCATAACAGACATTTGAGAAGACTGATCCAAGGTTTCTGTGACGACAGAGTTGCTACCAGTAGGATTCACAACGAGACTGTTTGATCTTAAACATAATCTACTGAATCAAATGAACTGGAGGATACGCGTATCCTATCATCCATCCCCATGAGATCGGCAGAGCGTCTACTGCATGCGCTCATTGGTCTGGGCAACACAAACGACGGTAACTGATTGTTTCGGTGCATCACAAACGGGTCTATCATGGGGCGATCCCTCTGGTAGCAAAACTGTCCAAATACTCGCTTGTTGAGCGTCCATTCCAATTGCAACAGGTGACCTTTCCGAGAGAGCGAGTCTGCTAGTATGTGCAGACGACCCGGTTTGTTTGTTTGTTTGTTTGTTGGTGGTTAACGTCACATATTTATGCACAATGGCTAATCGTGACACAACATGGCGATGAAGTCAAGGATAGTCAATCGTTGATCAACATGTTGCCCATTTTAGAGGACTTTCACCCCAAGCATTGGTGACTGGGTCCTATTTTACTAGTAAAGCGGAACTGGTTTACCGCAGTAAACAAGTGCTGCTTACTTCCCGGGGTTCCCACGGGGACAGACGACCCGGTATATGACAGATAAAAAGATGAACATAACGATTCATGACGTATTAGGAAAATCTTCTCTGTTAGTTGGCATAACAGAAATGAATGGGTGCCGCCCTGGTTCCCAATCTACGCTACTACTGTCGAGTTGTCTGACCAAATTGAACATGGATGTCTGTTATAATGTGAATCCAATGTTGTAGCGCTAGCTAATTAACATCATCTTGTTGATGTGTTTCTCCTGGAACCGAGGGTCCCAAAGAGACTGACACCTCAAGACTGTGGGACTTTGGGTCGCGCCCCAACTCGTCTGACTCACATCCGTCATAATCGTGAAAGCCAGATCCGGCAGTTGCAGCGTAACTCCCGGAGTTAACCACTGAATATCTGCCCAATTTGAACCCTTTTTGACTAGGTCCATTAAAAGAATACTGGTTGAAGCGAAAGCATCTTCACACTCCAGATCTGAGTGAAGAATATCTGGAGGGGACGTGCGCGCAGACGGCCCATCGGAATGAGATCCACAGCCACACCGCACAGCTCCAACAGTCACATGAATTCCCTGACTATTAATGCGACTGATGGTAGACAAAAGCGAGCATAACAACTGACTAATTTTGCTCTGGGTAACGGCAGGCGAACCAGATTGTTGTGAGTCTCAGAGCTCAATCCCAAGTGAATAGACGACTTGTACGTAGCTAGATCCGACTTTTTCCCGTTTACAATGAAACCGAGATGTCGGAGTAATAGAAGCAGACTCTGAACATCGTTCTGCAGAACAATTCAGTTGCCGTAGCCCTATAGGAGGTCGTCCAAGTAAGCTGATGTTACCACAGACAAATGAGCATGTAAGTAAGACATTACTGAGTTCATTATTCAAGTGAAACGCCCAGAGACCAGATTCAGACCAAAGCATATTGTTCTGAACTGGTACACCTTTCCTTGTACGGCAGACCGCAGGTACTTTTAGAATGCCGGATGTACCCGGACATGAAAGTATGGATCCTTAGATCTATGCTTGCCACATAGTCGATCACTCAAACGCTTGCTTATACCGACCGAATGATTTTCATAAATAGACTTTTAGAGCCATGATAAACTTGTTATCCAGCTCAAGTCTATTACCGGTCAGAACGAGCCGTCTGGCTTTGGTACGAGGAACAGGTGATTGTAAAAATCTGTAGAAACCTGATTATCCATGACTTGCATTGCTTCCTTGATAAGAGAGCTTATACCTCCGGTAGGAGAAACTCTCTTATGCAAGAATTAATGGATGATTTGTCCCACACGGACAACTAGTTAGTGGGGTTTTACTCGGAATGATAGCCGTAAGCCGTCCGAGACTACACTTCTCACCCACTGAACTTCCATGATTGTTATCCAGTTTTTTGCAGAGCTTGATAACCTCCTGCCAACTGGCCAGCAATAGAGGTCTAAACCATCACCTGCATGACCTGCGAGGCTTATGGGAGGAGGAACCACATCCTCCCCTCGAAAAACCTTGTCTCGTCAGCCTAGGGGCATCTGACCTATAGAATTAATGGATGATTTGTCCCACGCCGACAACTAGTTAGTGGGGTTTTACTCGGAATGATAGCCATAAGCTGTCCGAGACTACACTTCTCACCCACTGAACTTCCGTGAAGTTATCCAGTTTTTTGCAGAGCTTGATAACCTCCCGCCAACTGGCCAGCAATAGAGATCTAAACCATCACCTGCATGACCTGCGAGGCTTACGGGAGGAGGAACCACGTCCTCCCCACAAAAAACCTTGTCTCGGCTGCCTAGGGGCATCTGACCTATAGTCCCGATCAGACCTACGCCCCTTTTCCGAGTCGCTATACTGACAACCTCCAGAGTAATTATAAAAGGATTTCTTGTACCCTAGTGAGGAGTTTCCTTTTGACGATTTTTGTCTGGAATGCCCTCCTTTACTCTTGTCTGCTGAAGCAGGTCGTTGATACGCCGACTTCAAAAGCAGAGCACTAGATGCATTCTTAGTAGCCTGTTCATAGACTAACGAAAGCTAGTTGTTGAAAATAAAATGTCCGGAAATTGGAGTGACTCGGAGAGAGCTTTTCACCTTGTCATCTTATCAGTGATGACGATGCAAGGGCAGCATCACGTCTGATTAACTCCAGATAAGCCACTGTTAGGGAGGAGTTATACGTGGTATACATAACTGCCCTGGAAAGAACTCTAAGAGAGGTACGAATGTCTTCCAAATTCCTTTCCCTTGAGACGTTGTGCCATAGCTCTTGTAAGGTGATTTGCGTAAGACATAACGTCCAAATTCGCTCTATTTGAAGAAATTGCCATTTCAATTGCGTCTGAGCGAATAGTGAATGATACAGGTAAGGATACCTCTAGATCCCCTGTCTGCTCATCCAAACGCAGAAGAACTCTCTGAACATCTTCCCCGACTGTTTTTAAATGAACGTGGTCAAAAAAACGGTATGTATACAGAAGATGAAGATAAGAAACCGCCTTCTTCCTCGCACTAAAGAGGATAAATACGGGTGTCGTCTATATGGCCGAAGGCCTGCGACACCTGCATAAACTGAACCGGAAAAGAAAGTACTTCCTCCTTTGTCTGGATAAAGTCTGGGCCTAATGACGTCAGCGGTTTCTCTCTTGTCGTCGCGGAACAAAAGCAGTATATGTATTGATGGATGAAAGCCATCGCAACCATGTACTGTTCCGAAAGGGAAGGGTAATCCTCTTCCTTATCCCTTTTACCATCTGAGAGAATCAGTTGCGAATCTCGGTCCATTGCATCTGTGTGAACAGACGACTGGACCGACCCAGCACTGTCCGACGGCTCAGATTCTGAGTCTGAGGGAGGCTGCATCTGCACTTGCTGGAATGCTGTGATTAGCTGCGCAATCTGCGACAGCAAGTCCGTCATCGATGCCTGAGGAGCAGCGGATTTCTGCTCCTTAGCTGCATGCTGCTCCTGGGATGGTGTGTCGGAAACAGATCCTTTCTCCGAGCATCCTGATGATCAAGGCCTCGTCTCCCTAGCTACCGGTTGGTCCGACTTCACGGGCGAAGAGTGGTTCCTTCTTCGTGCAGAAAAGGCTGGATATCCGAAGTCGGGTAGCTAGGATGCGGTCATGTGTGCTTAAATAACGTAGCGGAGGAAGCAGTGACTGAAGCCGACCCTGGCTGCATACTAGACGGAGCGTCCCGAGTGGCAGGCGGACATATGCTCCATCTTGTGCAAGTTTCCAACCAGAAAACTTCATTTCGGCCTTGTGAAATGCAGCGGAGGAAGCCTGGACTGAAGTCGACCCCGTCTGCAGACTAAACAGAGCGTCCCTATGGTGGGCAGACATATGCTCCGGCTTGTGCAAGTTTCTCAAAACAACATCTGACCCCAGACGTTGCTATGCTAGAGAGGGGGGGGGGGGAGGGGGCCTCTCCCACTCGCAGTCTATCAGACCTCACCGAGTACAAGAACTTGCAGATTTCCTCCCTATTTCCGTCGTCGCTGGGTGAGCTATTTATATGATAGTGCTCGCTCTTCCCAATCCACCTCTTAGACCGCAATGGATTTACCCGGCGCCATGGCACCCACGGACGGAGTACCGCTTCACCGGTTGAGCTAGCTGCTTGCAAGAGATTAAAACTTTTACCCAAAGGCCCTAACTCTTGCAATAATGAGCACTGCAGCTAGCTCTATATGCTCCACGGAGCGCGACGACGGTAGCACACTTGGATGGGTGTCAGAATATCATCACCATGTTCATGATCCTCTGAAATAGAAACTGACAGAATGAATTAAAACGCGGTAAGAGGCTCTGATCCTCAGAACCTCACCGCCAACAACGTACCGCGACGCCGGACTCCAACATCAGTCATCCCAGTGTAACACAAAAATGACAAGAGTCTGCAGGAGTGTATCAACTAAAGTTGATATCGGTCCTCCAAACTCTACAACACTATATCTACAAAAAAAATTTTGTTTATAAAATATATTTTGAATTTAATTATGATTTCTATTATTCATGTATCTCAGTTATATATATATATTTTGAAAAATGCCCAAGTTCCCAAAGGGAACATGAAGAGCCCAAGGGCATCCCGATAGAGCCTAAGTGTGGACAAAATTAAAAATTTTTTGAGCTACACTACCAGAATAATAATCCATGTATTCTACAGTATATTACAGTAACAGAATATAAGAAACTACCTAAATATGAGGACGTTGATAATGTAAACAACGTCAATGTAAACAAGACATCAGGCACACAAATGGGCCCAAAATCAGAACCAATTGAAATGCTATCAAATGCAATGCTAGATCTTCATACGAAGAAATCACGATACATTGGATAGAAGATGCAAGACTAAACGGCCTAACACCCTTAGGGTGAGGACGTAACCCTGGGGAAAAAACAGAATAATATTCTGTAATAAATGTTAAACTCCCAAGAAATTTAATAAAAAATTTCAATAAAAAACAGCCAAAAAGCTTAAGAGTTTAACAGGAAGGGTTCATGGAAGGATAGGGAAGGAATACTAAACACACAGTGGAATAAGCATTTTTAAAAATGATGACGTCAGGCATATGTCCCGAAATTGGGAAACATAAAATAATTTTATAAATATTATAAAGTTACAGCCCTGAACGTCCAAAACCACCGTTGAACACTTCCTTCATCCAATAACAGCCTTGTATCCACCAATTCTTGCATTTATTTGTGTCTGGCATCCTCAAAAAAGGACATTTAAAGCACAGATGTCATTCATTGTTGATGACTTTTAGGGCCAAACAAAGAATGATGTTGGTGCCAATTCCCCTCACTTCCTGACATCTGCACATGCACCGAGAGTAAATGTATGGAGGGCCAGATAGGACTTTTAATTTTCGGTTTTGCAAGCAAATTTTGGGGATTGGGGGGTTCAGAATTTGTGTTTGGCCCTTAATAACTTTGAGTTAAGCACCAGCTAGTCTGGGCCATTGGTTCACAGTGTAAAAATACAGGTTTAGTGTTTTAGATTCTGATACCCCTGGGAATGAGAGTTAGGATGAAATTGTGGGGGGACGAGATGGTTGTTGGTGTTGATAGGCCAGATGGGGTAAGGAGGGTGGTGAAGAGAAAGAGGGGGCCAGAGTCATGCAAAACGAGGGGAGTTGCAGATGATATAGGAACTGGGGCCAGAAGAAGAAAATTAGTTGTAGCAGGGAGCAGCATTGTACGTGGGATCGACAATGTGGTTTGTGGTCCTGATAGTTCTAATCGAACAGTCTTGTGCTTTCCAGGGGCGAAGGTGGAGGATCTGAGGGACCGGGTAGATGGCATTGTGGCAGAGTCAGGATTGGAACCGGTAGTGGTGGTCCATGTGGGGACCAACAATATCAGGGAGAAAAGGTCAGAAGATTTGGTGGAGTCGTATAGAGGCTTAGTCAGAAAACTGCTAAGTAGGAATGCAAGGGTAGTTGTATCCGGGGTCCTTCCAGTCCTTGGAGGTGGGGACGAATGGATTTTGGCACCAAATGAGGAGTTGGAGGACTACTGTGTTGACCTGGGAATACCCTTTATCGACCATTGGGACACGTTTTGGGGCAACGTGAGAATGTACGGGCATGACGGGCTGCATCTTAGCAGGGTGGGGAAACGGGTATTAGGGGATAAAATTCTACAGGTAGCGGAGCCTTTTTTGGAGAGGAGCGGGTGGGAGGCCAGAGGCAAGTATAACTAGAGTGGACACAGGTGGAGTGACCAAGAGTGATGGGGACAGAATAAGTTTACAAAGGCTAGCGCCAGAAAACAATGGGACCAGTAGGCGGAAGTCAATGAATCTCGGTACCCTGAAAGTGGGTTATAGCAACATCCAGGGTCTCCACCGGAAAGTAAGTGAAATTGCTACATTGATCGAGGCAGAGGAGTTTGATGTCATGAGCTTAAGCGAGATGTGGGTAAGACACGAGGAATGGGTAGACCAAGTAAGGGGTTGCGTGTGGATAGGTGTAGGGCGAACGGAAGGCCAGAAAAAGGGGGAGGAGTAGGCATGTACATTAAAGAGGATTTAAAAGCATCGCTGATCACAGACCTGGAAGATGTCTGCACCTTGGCTGAGGTATCAAAAGAAATTGGATGGTAAAGATCAAAAGTATTGCCCTTGGGATTGTGTACTGTGCGGTGGAGGGAAGCAAACCCGAGTGGAATGACTCGATATACTCAACACTAAGGTCCAATATCACAGAACTATAAAACAGGGGGCTCGGTATAATTCTGATGGGTGACTTTAATGGACACATAGGTGATAAGGAAGAAGGCATAGAGGGTAGGGACAAGAAAGTCAACAGGAATGGAAGGAAGCTGTTGAACTTCACAAATGAGCTTGGTCTGAAGATTCTGAACAGGGACATGAGGTGTACGGGGAAATCTAAATTTTATAGTAAATTTCCTTTCTTATTATACCTACCACAATTGTTTACTACAGGCTTGCACTACAGTGGAAGTCCCTAACTCGGATAAAATACTCTCTATTTTGTCTTTCCCAAGCAAGTTGGGAAAGAAAAGTGGTGCAAAAGCACCAATAAAAATAAGCCAAAACTGGGTCGAGTGCAACCGGCGCAGACCCAGTATGGGACGCTCTCTCCCAAGTACAACTCCACGACTTCTGTTGCCAGTGCGCATATACCGTCTCTAAAGACTCATTCTTTTTGAATCCGTAAACGTTAGAGTTATGTGATCAGCGGGGAGGAAAGATTCTTTACCCGTAAAGAAGACGGGAGGGCCTCCATGTAAACAATTGTGGTAGGTATAATAAGAAAGGAAATTTACTATAAAATTTAGATTTCTTATCAACCTACTCACAATTGTTTACTACAGGCTGAATAGACAAAAGGCTGGAGGGAATCGCATAACCAACCCCCACATAACCCTAGTGCACTGGAACCGTGAAGTAGAAGGAAGAGGTCCCGAGGCTTATCAACCATAATGTCGCAATCATTGGTAAAGGACAATGAAAAGAGACATATGAGCCTGTGTGACACACAAACAGAAAAAGGGCAGTAACAGCACAAGGCTGAAACTGACCTTCAAGAAGCCTAATGGCTATGGCAGACAACAGCCTGAGCAGAAGAAAGAGGACCCAGGGCAAAAAGGTCCTCCGACTGCTCCTGCAACTGGCGCAAATAAAAGGTGGAGAAAGTAGAAGCATTTCTCCAGTAGGCTGCCTGCATAACATCTGACAACTTGACGGAGTTAGAATAAGCCCAAGAGGAAGACAGTGCCCGCACCTCGTGGGCAGAAATACGATTGGTAATACAATCGCCAGCTGCTAAACGACTATAAGCCGTACGAATAGCAAGACAAATCCATCGAGAAATGGATTGAGGAGAGATCTTCTGTCGACACGGAATGAGAGACAGAAAAAAACGTTTTCTGCCTTTCCGTATGAAGCGTGTCCGATCAAGATAAATGCGAATAGCACGGACCGGACAGAGCAAAGGGCGAGTACCCTCAATAGAGGGAAGAGCCCTGATACAGATAGGAGGAGGAGTAGTATCTGGTAACTGATTCTTAGCCAAAAAGGAGCAATCAGTGGTAAAAGTAACACTGTTGGGAGAGCTCCTAAAAAAGGCTGGGTCAACCGAGAGGGCGTGAAGCTCACTAACCCGTCTGGCCGAAGCAAATGCCATCAGAAAAGCTGTCTTATATGTGAGAAAACGCATATCCACCTGGGATAAAGGTTCGAACGGCGCCCCCCCCCCCCCCCCCCCACCCCCCCCCCCCCCCCCCCCCCCCCCCCAAGCAAAGCAGCACCTACGAAAGATTCCATCGTGGAGTAAGCTGCAAAGTCCGAGGCCTTTTCAAAGAAAAGTGCCGAACAAGCTTGGAGAGGTAAGGATTAGTGCCGATACGACGCTTCCCCACATAAGAAAAAGTCTCTGAAAGCATAGACCTGTAACCCTTGATGGTAACAGGCTGGAGACCCCGAGAATCAAACAGATATACCAGAAACTCCGCAATCTGTGAAATCGAAGGATTGGCATAATCAACAGAGTGATCAGCACACCATCGACAGAAGACCTTCCATGTAGCTGCATAAGCTAAACCAGCGGAGTGCCTCCTTGAAGAAGAAATGCACTCCACTGCTCATCTCGAAAAACCTCTACGGAGGAGACAGGACCTGACAAAAGATATGCGTGAAGGCACAACGAAGTCGGGTCGACGTGAAACCTCCTCGGGCGACCTTGACAAAGAAGGTCGCGACGTAGCGGGAGACGTGCCGGAACCGCCGCCATCAGCGAGCGGAGCTGATTGATCCACACCCGCTGAGGTGACAGGGGAGCGATCAGAATGATTCGACAACTGCAGGTTCGAATTTTGGCGAGAACCTGAGGAAGAATCGGAACCGGCGGGAAGGCGTAGCCGACTAGACCGTTCCAATCGAGTGACAGAGCGTCCACGGCAAAAGCCAGAGGATCTGGACACGGGGACACGAAAGTGTCCACCTGATGGTTCCAACGAGTCGCAAAGAGGTCGATGTGGGGACGTCCCCAGAGATCGCAAAGCGACTGGAACACTGCCCTGTGAAGCATCCACTCGGTGGAAATAACCCTGCCCTGTCGGGACAGGGAGTCGGCTAGGACGTTCAGACGACCGGGAATGTGACGAACAACCACTCCGGCGTGAACATCCTGAGCGAGCAGTAGAAGATCCCGAGCTAACTCGTACATCGGAAGCGAGTGCGTACCGCCCTGGTTCCGAATGTAAGCAACCACTGTCGAATTGTCGGATAGTAGAAGGACCTGGCGATTCGACAGGTGAGGGATCCACTGCCTGAAACTCAGAAGAAGAGCAAGAAGCTCCTTCTGGTTGATGTGTAGAGCTGCTTGATCCTGGTCCCACATCCCGTGTAGGGAAAGACCGAGAGGATCCAACGTAGCACCCCATCCGAGATCGCTGGCATCTGCCGTCAGAACGCGATCGGACGTGGGTAAGTCCAGTGGAACACCCTGCGTAATCCACTGAACATCTGTCCAGGGAAGAAGGTGAGGATACAGAGAGTCCGGAAACGGAAGCACCTGATCCAGAGAATCTACATTCGGCCTCCAACGACTGAGCAGAAAGTGTTGGAGAGGTCTGACACACAGCCGACCTAGAGGAATGAGATCCGTCACCGAACCGCAGAGACCGATCAGCCGGAGAAAACTCCGAGCGGTTGTGGACCTGGACTGGGACAGAGTCAGAGCAAAAGCTGAGAGAATCACAGCCTTGGCCTGGGGAACAGCCACCAAATTGAATTTGGTTTGGAAAGACATCCCCAGATGACAGAACGACTGAGAAGGGACCAGGTCCGACTTCTCCTCGTTGACTCTGAATCCTAGCGACGTGAGCAAGCTCAACAGAGTGGCGACATCCGATTCCAGTAAGGCAGCATTGGAATGCCTCTGGAGGATATCGTCCAGATATGCCGAAGTAGTCACCCTGGACTGTGTGCGATGGAATGCTATCACATGCGACATCAGTCTGGTGAACGCCCAAGGAGCCAGGTTGAGGCTGAAAGGCATGGCCTTGAACTGGTAAACTCGCCCCAGAAAAGCGAACCTGAGATACTTCCGTGACGCCCGATGCATCGGAACGTGGAAGTAAGCGTCTCGCAGGTCGATGCTGGCTGCGAAATCTCCCTGGTGAATTGATTGGCGGACCAACCTGAAAGTCTCCATGCTGAACTTGGGAGCAATGATAGACTGGTTCAGGATACTCAGATCGATAACCGGTCGGAGTCGGCCGTCCTTCTTCGGCACCAAGAACAGGTGGGAATAGAAACCCACTGACTGAACGTTCTTGACGACCTCGATCGCCCCCTTTGCCAGAAGATTGGCAATCTCCGTGGACAAAAGTTCCCGACGTAAAACATCTGAAGGAACTGTGGTTGGAAGAGGCACCCTTGACAGAGTGGAATGCCGTCGGAAGGATATGCGCAGCCCGGACCGAACAACATATAACACCCATGGATCGGATGTGATGGTGGTCCAATGGTCTGCGAACTCTGCTATCCTTCCTCCAACCTGGGACGAGTCGAGGTGAGGACCTTCATTTCGAGCCCCGACGAGGCCCGCGAGAGGAGAAACCACCTCCTCTGCTAAATGAAGAATCCTGAGACTTCCCTCGATTCTGCCGACCCCTACCTTTACCCCGTGAGTAAGAAGTAGAGGCGGCGGCAGAAGGACCAGCCTTTTGCTTCACAGAGGAAGCAGAAGGGTACTTGTTAGGCTTGGAACGGCCCTTGCCTCCCCGAGAAGGCTGATCAAGCTGACGAAACAGCAGCTGATCTTTGGAATGACGTAGGACGTCATCCCGGACCATCGACACGGAACCATGGAAAAGTTGCGGACCTGCCAAAGAAGCAGATCGAAGAGTAGCATGCTGCTCCTCGGGAAGGGATCGTCCTGTGTCCAGCACAGCGTCCCTTCGAACTAATTCCAAATTGGCCGTGTTACAGGCATGCGTGTGAGTAAGGTGCATAAGCGCCTTGGACAGCACACGCAAAGGAGCCTGTACCTCGTCAAACTTATCTGGAGGCAGATAAGCAGCCAAAGCTGAGACGACATGATCTGAGAGAGAAAGCATGCCAAGCATCTCTCTAGATAAGCCCAACGTGGACTCCAGAGTCATCATTGGAATGACGGCAGACTTGGGCTTGGAAAGCCCGAGGGAAGTGGAGTCCTGATCCAGAACCGTCAAAGCCTGGCAGACTGATGGATTGGCGGAATCGTAGGAACGATAACGCACAGGAGGCAAAAAGGTGTCAACCCTGGTGAAGAACGAAGTCTTCAAAGCCTTGGAATTCAGCTTGGCATCCAATGCTGAAAAAGCCTCAACCACCTGTACCGACTGGCACGGTCGAAGGCGCCCAGAAGCAGGTTGCTCCATAGGCTGTTGGCGCGCGACCGATGATCGCGGCCAGGCTGACACTGTCGGCTGGTTAGCAGGTTTGAGCTCAGGCAGAAACCCAAACACAAAGTCAAGAGCCGCCCCCAAGTCCGAAGACTGCTGGCCCTCGACCTCAAGCATGTCGGACTCCTCCCCAGAGTCGGAAGACACATAGCCCATCGTGGGCAAACCAGCCGATGCCTCCCATGGTGTCGGGACACCAGAGGAATCGGAAACCGGCCTGTTTCCAATCCCGGGAGGCGGCGCCAAAGGAGGTGCCTGGAAACCACCCATAGCCTCGCTGGAAGCAACGGGAAGGCTCTTTGACAGAACCTGAGTGAGTAAGGAGAGGGCCTCCCTAAGCTCACTGCCTGTACCGACCGGTTCGACAGGGGAGCGAACCGGCAAAGTGGCTTCACCTCTGACCCTCTTAACCAGCGAAGGGTCACGATCCTCCAAAACACCCGATGTGGGACGACGGGCGGCAGCCGAAACATCTGAAGGCAGACGTGTATAGGGGTACGACGCACCCCGAGGATCAATATTGCGAGAACTCATGAGAGTCACCGCGGACCTCTGCGGGGCAGAAGGTCCAGGCTGCACAAAAGGCGTTGGTCCCCCAAAACTGGTCGTGTGACCAGAGTGAGTAGACGGAAACGCCACGGAGTTCATAGTGTTTCCACTACGAACATCCGAATCCAAAGACACAACTGTGGTGCTCGACGGCGAAGAGACCACAGCGATGGGCTCGGCCGGCAGCCCCTTCCGACTTCGCCGATTTGAAGTCAGGGAAGGCTGAGGCCGATATCCCACGTCTACAGTATCGGACAGTCCTGCAGTCCCCTGCAGCGAAAAGCCGAGGCCGGCTGAAACAGATAACGAAGCAGACGGGCCAGCAGCAGTAGTAGATACGTCGAGAGTCGTTGAGGCTGGTGAAAAAGTGGAGAGAGCACACCGGCTCGGCTCCGAAGGAGGAGTCACAACCTTAGTGACAGCCTCAGATGTCGACTGGAGGGGGACCGTAGTCCCGGAACCAGGCATCTCTACACCAGAACACTCAACGGCTCCCGCAGTATCCACCACAGGAAAAGACTGCACATCCCCCACGGAGGAGGAATAACTCTCACCAGACAAAGTCGACTCGGGAGGCCCCGAACGACCACCTTCTCCTTTCCCGCGGGAGCGGGAGGCACGGCCACGAGAACGAACGACACGGTTTACTGACGCCCAGAAGGTGGAAGACCATGTTCCACAGACACCACACGGCCGCTCGGCCGAACACCCATTACAGGAGGAACAAGACAAATGTACATCGTCCACATGCTTTGGCAGCAGACATTGCCCACAGGGAATTGTCCTGGGCATGATAGAGGTGAGAGGAGCAGAGAAGTGGAGATGAGAAAACAGAACACCCCCAAAGAAGAGAGAAAGGTGACAGAAACAAAGACCCCAGAAGGTCGACCGGGAACCACCCAACAGGAAGACTACTCTCAAAAGAAAGAAGAAACACTGCAGGAGTGGTACCCCGCTGACACCTAACTCTAACACAATTAGAAAATTTTGCAAAAAAAGCATTAACAATAATTGTGAAAAAATCTAAGTCCGAACCGCGTGGCACGCGAAATTCGCGAGCGACTCGAGAGAGAGCAAATAAAAATACATTATGGACATATAATAGAAAAGAGAATATATAAAACACTGTTCCTGAGAATACAAAGGATACACTGTGGTATAATGAATCAGGAATCATCAAACATCGAGCTGGTGGAACACTGATAAGCGTGCAAAAACATCACGACACGAAGCGGATTTTAAAAAGAATGAGTCTTTAGAGACTATATTTGCGCACTGGCAACGGAAGTCGTGGAGTTGTACTTGGGAGAGAGCGTCCCGTACTGGGTCTGCGCCGGTTGCACTCGACCCAGTTTTGGCTTATTTTTATTGGTGCTTTTGCACCACTTTTCTTTCCCCACTTTCTTGGGAAAGACAAAATAGAGAGTATTTTATCCGAGTTAGGGACTTCCACTGTAGTGCAAGCCTGTAGTAAACAATTGTGAGTAGGTTGATAAGAAATGGACCTGGGAGTGGAATGACAGAAAATCGATACTCGACTACATTCTCACAGATATTAATTTATGGAGGGAGGTGATAGGGGTAGAAGTGGATGACGAGGGTAAAATGGAGGTGGATAGTGATCACAACTTGATTACAGTGACGATCAGGGTCAAAAACCTAGTTAAAAGCAAAGGAAGCTTCAAGGAGATTTGGGGACTCAAAAAGGATGCTGACGGGGCGAAGTTCGAAAAAAAACTGAAACCAAAGCTTGCAACCGTACACAAGGGGGGCAATGTCCAGAAGATGGCCCATGCCATAATTGCGAGCCTAGTGGAGGCAGGAAAGAAAAGTGTAGGAAAGATTAGGGTGCCAACACGGGAACTTGGGTACAGAGTGAACAAAGAACTGAAAAGGGCCATAAAGAGTAGAAAAGCTAAATGTGCTGCATACAGGAGAAGTAGAAAACTTAAGGGGGCGGAAAGCACCAAGGCCACGGTAGCAAAGGAAGAATACCAACAAGCATGAAATAAAGTAAATAAGATTAAAGACAACAATCGGAGAGTGCGAAATAGCAGTCTTATTAGGATGATAAGAATGCCTAACTGCCCTATTCAATTTAGCCATAGAAAAACAAGAGGTCCCAAAGGAGTGGAGAGAAAGCAAAGTGACATTTATTCATAAAAAGGGGGAAAAAGACATTTTGGATAACTATCGAGGGATCTCTGTCAGTAGCAACATTGGAAAAGTTTTCTGTAAAGTCCTTTATGGGAGATTAGAGGAGGTGATTGAAGAGAAGGGTTTTTTGGGAGAAATCCAGAATGGCTTCAGGAAGGGAAGGAGAGTCACTGACCATCTTTTCAAGCTATCCCAAATGATAGAATCTGCGAAAGCAAAAAAGAAAAAGATGTTTATGGCCTTTTTTGATGTTAAAAAGGCATATGATAGAGTACGGAGGGAGGGTATGTGGCATAAGCTGGAGGCTCTGGGCTTGGGAGGTGAGTTTGTTGGAATTATGAAAGCATTATATAACGATGTACAGAGTGAACTTAGCCTGGGAAACATTACAACAAAACGTGTGCATATGGAGATAGGCCTAAAACAGGGGTGTATCCTTTCGCCAATTCTTTTTGCACTGTGCATCAAAGTTTGGGAGATGAACTCCTGCATAGTGATGAGGGGGGTAGCGGTTGGGGACTTGAAAATCTGAGGGCTATTTTTTGCAGATATGGTGCTAGTGTCAGAAAGCAAAGAGAAGCTGGCGAAAATGCTGGGAATTGCTGGGAAATATGAGAGCAAATGGAGACTCGAACTTAATGAAAGCAAGGGCAAAGTTATACCTGTGGGCCGCAAAGTGGACCCCACTCGAAGATGGAGAGCGGGGGGAGTTCTGCATTCCAGAAGGTAGCAGCAAACTTCTTAGTGTAAGAGAGACAGGTGACTACGAGTATCTGGTGGTAAATATAAACATCACAGGAAGAGGCATCTACCGAAACCACACAAATAAACTGATTCTGAAGGGGAAGCGAATCCTTAACCAAATGAAACTTATGGGGAGAAACAGTTTCAATAAGGTTTTCGTGGGGAAAACCATGTGGGAAATGGTGGGTCTGCCAAGTATAACATATGGTACAGAAGTGGTACCCCTAAACCAGATGGCTGTAAAGAGCTTGGAAATCCTGCAGAACGATGCAGGCCGATGGATAACGGGGTCGAGTAATGCCGCAGCACTAGAAGCAATCAGGGGTGAGCTTGGGTGGATGAGGATCAAGGACAGGATAGACCAATTGGAACTTGTTTATCTTAATTATTTGATAAATCTCCCCAACAGCCGATGGTGTACAGTAATGTTCCTGAGAATTTTCAACTCAAATATCAATACAGGGTGGATGGTCCAAGTGAGGGAGCTAAAAGAGAACTACTCATTGGAGATCTCAGACCTAGACGTTGAGGCAAACCAGGGTAAAGAAATCATCAGAGAAAGGGTCATGGAGGATTGTAACCATAATTGGCGAGAGGGGGTCAAATCAAAGAGGTCTTTGGGTGGCCTGCGTGATAAAGAGAAGCCTGGTTTTGAAGAGTACCTTGATGACACCTTTGGGGGGGGGGGGGGGGGGGGGTCACTGTTGTTTAAGCTGAGGTCGCAGTCCCTGGAGCTAAGGGGAAAAATTGGGAAAAACAGTGAAAAGGAGTGCCAGATATGAAATTTGGGCGTGGTTGAGACCCTGGAACACTTTCTTCTAGAATGCCCAGAATACCAGTCTAAAAGAATAAGATTCACTGGGAGTATAATGGGGAGGTGGGATGGGAGAATCAAGGACATGTGGTTAGTGGGAGACTCAAAGGAGAGGGTTAATATGCTAATCGGAGAGATTGGGAAGAATGGGGCAAGGGATGTCATCAAGCTGTTCGTCTCCAAGTGTTGGGAGGAGAGAAGAAGCGTGGGAATAGGGAGGCAGGTGGGAGAACAGGGGTAACTAAGGCCTTCTCATCCGAGAACCGCGACAAATCAGCGGCCGGCCAAAGTGTTATTATTATTGTAAGATAAAATATACTCACTTGATGTCATATTTACTAGCTGGAATGGTTATTGCCTGAATGCGACTGAAATATGTTACATAAAGGAATGGATCTTGATAATCTACAATAAAAGTGACTTTTGTTGAAAATGGCACAATAAAATGTAATACAGAGACACATCCTTAACTGGTTGAGAGCTAGAAGCCATTATCAGGGCTTTAAAAAAAAATGAGGGTACCAGAGTAAAAGCCAACATTTTCCTTGCTCATGTTTCCTATTCAGTCAAATGCAAATAATATGTTGTTTCTATAAATTTGTTCTATTACAAATTATTGGAGAGTGCCTGTGGGTTCTCTCCAATAATTTGTAATAAAACAATTTTTGACCAACAAATTTAGACCACCAAAAATAATCTAGCCCTTGACCAGTTAATAGGTGTGAAATTAAGTAATATGGAGATCTTTTTTAAATATTAGGAGGGAGAGCAGTTCTCCTAGTATATAGTTAGGTGAGCAATACAGTAGTACTGAAATGGTTAACAGATAATCGATTTGAAACCAGTCAGCTACCTACCCGATTTGAAAAAACATCAACCGGTTATCCGAAATATCGATAGTGATCGTCATTCCACGTTTAAAACGTAGTAAATCTGCAGTTTCTCCTTTTGTGATAGATTACACATCGTAGCCATGTTGTATATATTGAGAAATAATCGTCTTTGATGTTCAAGACTTCGTTAATGATCAGCAGTTTCCGTGAGTAATGAGTAACCACACAAACTATTCCGTAGTGTGTGTACAAACAAACGTTGTCGGGTACTCAACAACATTCATTTGTATACACACTACGGAATAGTTTGAGAATACTGCTTTCCAATTCATCTAGATTTGATCCCATATTCGGTGAAATAATGGCCACGGATAACCAGATATTATCCGGTTATAGCTCCAGGTTAGTCGGTTACGAAAATGAGCCAACCGTGTTAGCCCTACAATACAGACATCAAATCTTTTAGCAAGAGGTGGGTACTGTCGTCATTGAAATCTAGTAATGTAACCTCATATAGGTGTCATTTTGAAGAAAGACAATTTGCTTGCTCCTATTTTGTCTATCAAATTAAAACCAACATGCCCGCACAAATTAGAAATTACAATAATTAACTTTTTTAAAGACAATCCATTTTTATTCAGGTAATCCATTTCAGATTTTCTTAGCATTTGAAAGGCAAAATGTTAGTGATGGGGCAAGGTTGATATGAATTTTCAAGAATATTGTAGTTTACTTTGTAAGTTTCTGTCAACAATTCGATGATATACGATGATGTAAATCAACTGTTGTGAAAAAAGAAGCTTAATGAGCAGATGCTAATAAGAAGTCCCAAAATATGGTTCAGAACAGCAATGAACAGCTAACTATAATAGGGGGTTTTGTAATGTGCAACAGATGTGGTTGATTCATGATGGAAAGAATTAACCCTTTACCTAAAATAATGACAATAATAGACTAGCACTATTCACAAAAACATGTTGTTCATCTTTTTCATTTTTTTCAATTTCTGCCTCAAAAACAGAGTTTATAACCCCTAATTCGATTGAGCTTGCCCCAGTGATGGGGCCGTAAGCTATGTTCTTCAGGGAAATAATGAAAATTTGAAGTTACTCAAGAAAGTGCCATCTTCTATTTGTGTTATGCATTCCACATTTTTAAAAAAATTTGGTTGTAATGGTCAATTGTTGCTAAAAATATCTGCCTCTGCTTTCTTCACTCAGATTAAATTAGATTTTCTTCATCATTATAAATATGCAACCATATGAACTTCACCAGCTATGAGAATACAAAAAAAACCCAAGTGAAGTACACAGTCTCTGGTGTTTTAATACATAGACTGAGAAGGGTCAACTGTGTGATATAAGTCAAACTGCATTTTTTTGAGGCAGAATTGATATAATGCAGCGCTAAAGCATTAAATGGAAGATGAGCTTAATATGTCTATTGTTGAGTAGAAATCAATCAAGCACAATCAACCACTCAGAGAATGTAAGAGCTCATAGGTGACCAATTTACAGAAATGTTACATACTAAATGCCAAAGGCAGTCCACTCCATCTCATGTCACCTTCCCGGTTTCTTCGTCCCTTCTTATCAACAAATACACCATATTCTGAAAAACAAAATTAAAATAAAAAAGGGCTTGGTTTTCAAAAAATACTGACCTCAAATGTACAAGAACTTTTTGCTTGTGTACCAGAGTATATCACACAGAGTTCATACACTTTTCAGAGAATCAAATTCCATGACTTTTCCATGACTTCCAAAACATCTATGACCGGGTTAGTTTGCACCCAAACAGAAGTTTTGTTTTTTGCATAATTTTTGTGCAAATCGTAAATAATTTTTACATCAAATCAATCCCTTTTAACCTGGTTACTTTTTTTCAAAATTCCATTACTTTTCCAGGATTACATGACCTGTACGAACCCTGACCACAAAATATTATGCAAGAAAAAGGATAAAATTTTGGGAGAAATCACTTTCCTAAATATTTTTCGACATCTGATTTTAGGACAATTTGGAGATCAAATATGAGAAACAAGACAAAAATGTGATATGCTTCCATATATTTGATTGATGAAAACATCTGACTCTTAAATTAGGAAGAAGTTCTATTTTTTCCACACCAGTGGAATGTTTTTTTTCAGGCAGTTAAAGTTTATTGGCCTCAGTTCCAAGATTCAGAAAAAGTATAGTGCGAGGATTAGCAGTAAAACATCCATGGAGTAGGGTTCTCACCCAAACAAAAACTCATTGTCGATTCTAAAAGCAGAACAAGCAGAGTTTAAGCCAAAGGACCTCTGGTTTAAACCCTGACCCTGTGTCTATTGACTAAACTCTGCTTTTTCTTGTCCTGTGCTATTAATCTGAACTGACCATTATTGTCAGGGCAGAAACTTCATCCTGCAAGTGTTTTAGTGTTAAAGAGTAGAGCGCTACATTTTTGGGGGTCTCAGATTTCTTTTCACAATATATTGCTCTGTTACATTAGATTGGATAGTGCCAGGAGGCACTATCCAATCAAATGTAACTGAGCAAGATGTCAACAACAAAATTTGATTCTTGCCGCGGTCAATATGAAACCACCATCAGTATAGTGTAGATGTTGTAGTCACAGCCTGGGTTATTTAGTAAAGCCCAAATATGGGCTTCCAGCACTCTACCAGTTAATAGACATGTCAACATTCCCGGATTATTCCCTAAATTTGAAGGTGGTTTCCAGTCTTCTGGAAATGAATCAGTTTTGGAAATTGATCCCGAAAAACATCTAAAATTTTTTGTTTTGTTTTAAAATGTCAGCGTGGATCACAGTTGTTCCATGCTCATAAAACACACAAAAAATGGATGTAAGCTGAATATATATAATAGAAGAGCTTTTTATTACTTATATCTCACATGTCCATGTTTTTCTTTGTTTTGTTAATTATATGATCTGTGCTTAGAAGGCCCATGATTGCATTTGTGGGTGTTGGTGCAAAAAAAATGTGACTTATGGTCATGATTTTTAAAATTTCATCTTCATGTAATGGTGTTTCGTGAATACAAATTTTGTCAAGGAATTGAGCAATATTTATTTACTTGATTCACTTCTCAAATTGATTTGTAACCAACTGTGACTAAGATTAACAAGGCATCATTATATGACTGCTTGATGTAAATTCAGTCATTTTGCATTGCAAAATATACCTCATACATTTCAAATGCATCTTAATGTACT
Organism: Pictodentalium vernedei; assembly: GCA_031216915.1. Taxonomy (NCBI): domain Eukaryota; kingdom Metazoa; phylum Mollusca; class Scaphopoda; order Dentaliida; family Dentaliidae; genus Pictodentalium; species Pictodentalium vernedei. The sequence goes on from CM062294.1 coordinate 258,878,711, forward strand.
GATAACTAGAACTTAGATGTGAGTCTTCCATGGAAGACGTGTGTCGCCTGGCGTTTCAGACAGAATTCTAAGTGGAAAAGGGGCATAACTCTGGAAAAAGCAGGGCTTTCCTTGAGTCGGGGCTGATCAGCCCAGGCCCTGAGATCAGCCCCGAGGAGCACTTGTTGGGGGCTTTTTTTTCAAGCCACGACATTTTCCACAAAAAAGCACTAACAATAATGGACAAAATGGAAAATCAGCCCCGAAAAGGCCCCGACCTCAATATGTGGGGAACTTTTTTTAGGCCCCGACCATTTTACTCAAGGCAAGCCCTGGAGCGGATCAAAAAATAAAATAGGAGGTGCACAATGCCATTATGTGATAAAGAATCACTGAAAGTTTCATCAAAATCCATTCATAGGTTAAAGAGGAGTGGCGGATAAGAGAAAGTGTGACGCGGACAACGCAAGACGACAAAAATAACTCTGGAAAAAATACAGCGGATCAAAAAATAAAATAGGAGGTGCACAATGCCATTATGTGATAAAGAATCACTGAAAGTTTCATCAAAATCCATTCATAGGTTAAAGAGGAGTGGCGGATAAGAGAAAGTGTGACGCGGACGACGACGCGGACGACGCAAGACGACAAAAGTAATCCCTATATGTCGCTCCCCACTTTGTGGGACGGCGACACAAAAGTTAAAAAATTTATAGTAATTTATATATTTTTTATACTTACCAATGACCCAGACATAGCTGGTGCTAACTCTTAAAATATAGGGCCAAACACAAATTTTGCCCCCCAATCCCCAAAATTTGCATCTAAAACTAAAGAAAACATGTCCTGAAAGGCCCTCCACACTTCGCCCCTACTGCGCATGCGCAGTGTCAAGGACGTTCCGAAATTGGCGCCATTAATCATTCTAATAACCAGTGCCTGGTAAGCGCTATGTACTCAGCGGGGAGGCAAGAGTTCCCAACTCCTGGGAGGGCCATCCCCGTCTGGGTCATTGGTAAGTATAAAAAATATATAAATTACTATACAATTTTTATACTGTACCAATGACCCAGACATAGCTGAATAGTAAAAAGGCTGGAGGGCCAAGGACATAGAGCAAAATGGAAAACGCTCAATAAAATAAAATAGAGTCATCCCCTGTAGGGAAAAAGAAGTAATAGGCCTTACATGTATCTTTCTTATTTATGATAAATTAGAAAGATACAACACTTTCTAAAATTGAGCTTCATACATCCATGTACTCTATTAATATCCAATATAACCTTATACTAATAATTTTTAAAGTAAGCCAATAAATAAAGTAAGTCTAGAGAATAGAGACTCTTATACTCCTAAAAGTGTCTGAGGATTGCATAATCATGTCCGTTGACATATGCAATATTCAAAAGCTATACTTTAAAAACTAAGACTTGAATGAATTTTAAAAACCTAAACTTCTCACTAAACAACCATCCCAATAACAGCTCAGAATTACTAACTCCGGAGGAGGTATCCCCTTGTTTTCATAGTAAAACAGGTGACCCAAGGGAACACCCTCCCCCCCCCCCCCTTTTTCTTGCCCTGGGTCAAATAGCCCAGAGCGAAGAGGGCAGCCGAACGGAGACACTGCCGAAACAGACAGCCTACCTAGCTATAGTAGCAACTGTTAAGTGAATGACATTCTGAGCAGTAGATAATAGACCTAACAATAGAGGCCTCCAGAAATGGACTCGATATTTCTGAGATAAAATTCATGAATGTGGATGGCTGAGCGCAATGAGCGGCCTTCAAAAATCTATAATAGCGACACTATTAATGTAAGCCCAAGAAGTAGAAGAACCCTTACTTCATGAGCCGAAATCTTAAGCACAACTGCTAAGTCAATGATATACTATAAGCAGTACCGATAGTTAATAGAATCCATTAACAATAAAATGGAGCGTAACCTCCTTCTACTAGACATCAAAGACAGAAGAAGCTTACGCCCATAGTAATAAACAGAAATCTGTTTATAAATACATAAACTGTACCCGGAAAGAGTAAAGGCCTATGCCCATACGAAGACGGAAGGACCTTAAAATAATAGGTTCCGGATAATAGGAGCCTAACTCTTATGCAACAATCCAACCTAAATAGTAACGGAAGTATTGATTCCGAAACTATGAAAGTGAAAATCATCCATCGATAGTGCATGAAACTCACTGACTCTACAGTAAAAGAGAAACCAACAGAATTACTGTCTAAAAGGTCAGAATTTGAAAACTACTGTTTCCAGAGGCTCAAATTACTTAGCTAAATAAGAACCGAAGTTAAAATCCGTATAGGAATTTAATCTAAAGATTCTAAGTCTATTTATCAAAAAGTTACTAACTGACTTTAGATAAAGAGACAAAAGACTCAATTGTAAACTATCGTAGAGTGCATAGGTATGAGGTAATATAAACCTATAACCTAAATAATAACAGGCTGCAGTAGATCTTGTGAAACAAGTATACTAAAAAATAGCAATGAGTAGTATGGAGGGATCAACAATATGAACATAATGATCCCTACACCACGACGGAAGAGCCTCCACTTTAGCCGCATAGAATAGCGAAGAAGAGGATCTCCTATAGTAAGAAATCGCGTCCAAAGCTCGTCCAGTACAGTGCTTACAATGCAATATGGACCACACAACGGAATACATGAAGGTTGCGACCTTGCAGGTTGTGATAAAGATGACACGATTTACCCAGTGAAAAAGATCCTCACATAGAGGAAGATTTCACAATAAAACCCACAGTAGACAAGAGAGAAAATTACTCATGATCTCTGTGAAGATAGAGATGCTATCAACAGAAATGTATTGTGGTTGTTTATCTTAGCAATACCTGCTAAAACAACAGCGCCGGAGGATACGCGTATCCTATCATTCCGTCCTATAGATCAATAGAGCGTTAACAATATTAGCTCAGAGATCTGGACAAGCCAACACATACGTCTGCAATTGATTAGCAAGCTGTGTCATAAATAAATCATCATTGGGCGCTCCCATGATAGCAAATCTGATTGAATACTTGTTTGTTGAGAGTCCATTCTGACAGCAACAAGCGACCCGTAAGAGAACGGGAGTCCGATAAAACAATCAGACGACCCGGAATATGACGGACCAAAACTGAACTTGGTGTACTATAACCAACAGACGGATTCTTTCCATTAAATTGAATAACGGAAACGAAAGAGTGCCTCCCTGGTTCCGGAGATACGCCACTACTGTCGAATTAAAGGACAGGAATTTGGGCATGCGTTTCTGAATAATGTTCATGCAATGACATAAAGCAAGCCTAAAAAACATTATTCCGCGGAAGAAAACTGATTGCTAAAAGACTGCGGAACCCAAAGACCCAGGCACTTCGAATCCGTAGGGATCAGTATAATATCCCAATCTGTATGACTGGCAACCGTCATAACAGCCACACTCGGGTCCGGCAACTGCGGCGGCACTCTCTGAGTCAACCACCGAATGTTTGCCCCAGTCTGAATCTCTTGTAACACTAGATAGACAAGAGAACGTGTAAATCGAGCAATTCATGGATTGCCGAAAAGTTGCCGTCGAAGAGAAGCTCCTCCGAGAACGAAGCGACTCTGAGAGAGTTCTTAACCTTACTATCCACGCGAGTGGATGTAGCTAGGGCTGCGTCACGTCTAACTAACTCCAATCAGCCACTGAAGGGCGGAGTTATACGTGAACAAACTACTTCCCTCAAAAGAAATTACATTGAGAATAATATCCCGTAAATCTTTTCTTGAAGACGTAATGATAACGCCTCAGTAATGCGGATTACGTATAATAAAGCGTCTAAGTTAAGTCTACTATACATAATGTCGTTCCCAACATTGAAATTGGAAAAGACATAAACGGCGAAAAAGAATATATGCAGTTTTTAATCACACCGTCTAGACGCATATGAACTCTCGGTATGCCCTGCTCTGCCAAAATAAACTATTTGTATAAATGATAAAATGGCAGAAATGAGCAACGCGGACAAGAAACTAAACTATCATGCTTAGTAGCAGACTTGTATATATATATATAGCGTCGAAAAATAAAACACATGTTGTAATGACAATATTGGACTACGTCGGTAAGTCAGGGACAATGTCCCCGAACCGATCGAAAAATCCGAGTCCAATGACGCTATAAGTCTCTTATCCAAGATCGCAGCAATGAAGTCCGAAATAATAATCACTGGAAGATAATGCCAAAAGATATGAAAGGCATCTTCCGATACTACTAAAGGGAAAACTCGAAATCTTTCGAATCCCTTTCGCCATCCTGTCGGACCCTATAAAGCGTTCGGTCGTCCGTACCTGATGCAACCGCGGACCGCACCGACCCAGCGCCGTCGGATAATTCCTGATTCGACCGAGAAACTGTCAATTGCTGGGATGCTGCGAAACAACTGTGCTAACTCGGATAGCACGTCCGTCACTGAGGCCTGAGGAGAAGCGGTCTTACGATGCATTGCCGCTGGAAGCTCCATGATCGTTACCCCGTGCATACTACCAATATGCGAGCGAACGGAGTGTATAGGCCTCGTGTCCCTTGGCTACCGGATGGCGCGACCTATTCGCCGTGGAATCACTGAATGCCGAAACTGATCGGATACTCGAGGTCACGTAGCCAATGTGCGGTCGTGTGCCCTGCTGTGAGGATGAGGAAGCATTAAAGACAGTCTCTCGGACTGTCAATATAACGGAGCGTCCCGACCAACGGACATATGCTCCGAATGTAAAATATCTGAACCACAACATGCGGTCCCCTATGTTGTTGGGCGAGAGAGGGACCTCTCTCGCTCACAGCCCGGACGGACCTGGACCAGCCAGGAACCGGACTAACAGGCTTCCTCCGATCTGTCCTCAATCTGCCGTCACTGGGTGAGTACTAAAGTAATTATAGTGCTCGCATCACCCAAATCTCCTTCCTAGACCGCAACGGACGAACCCGGCAGCCGAACCATTCGATGAATGTACGCTACACCGGGTGAGCTAGCGAATGTCACTCCGTAGGCGATAGACATATTCCATGAGCACTTATTGCCGCTAACTCTTCATTAACTATGACGACAGAGGCACACTTTTGAAAGACATCTCCATAACTCTTCGAACAAGAAACCAGAAATGCTTGGTTAGCAAGCATAAAATAATAATATATATAGCGTCGTTCAATAATTCAAAAGTTTGTGTGACATTATTGGACTATGTCGGAACTGAGGGACGATGTCCCTGAACCGAACCAAAAATTTCTAAGTCCACCGACGCTATCAGTTTCTTATCCGGCATCGCAGATTCTGGTCCGACGAAAGAAGCTGGAGAAGACCAAGTCAGATGACATACACAACAGCATATGTTGTTCCGAAAGGGAAAGCTCGAAATCCTCCGAATCCCTTTCGGTATCCCGTCGGACCGGATGAAACTTTCGGACGTCCGTACCCGCTTCCGCAGAGCGTCCCAACCCAGCATCGTCGGATAAAATATATGTGACAGATTCAGTTGATGCTGGGATGCTGCGATAAACTGTGCTATTAAGGAAAGCATGTCCGTTCCCAGGCCTCTGCAGTAGCGGTCTTACGATGCATTGCCGCCGGAAGCTCCGTGTATGTTGACTCCCGCACACTTCCTATGCGAACGTCCGGAGTCTGCAGGCCTCGTGTCCCTGGCTACCGGATGGTGTGACCTGGTCGCCGAAGAATCCTTGATCGGCGAAGCTGGTAATATATCGGCGGTCACGCAGCCAAGGTGCGGTCGTGTGCGCTGACGAGAAGAGGAAGCCTTAGCAGTCTCAGCAGACTGCCTATACAACGGAGCGTCCCGAGCGACGGACGTATGATCCGCTTACGACACATTTTGTACCACAACATCTGGGGCCAGATGTTGTTGAACGAGAGAGGGGCCTCTCTCGCTTGCCGTCCGGATGGACCGGAACGAGCTATGAACCGGACTAAAAGGCTTCCTGCGTTCTCCCTCCGATCCGCCGTCACTGGGTGTGCATTAGGTTAGTTTATAGTGCTCGCATCACCCCAAAATTCCTTCTAGACCGCAACAGACGAACCCGGCTGCCGAACCCTTCGGTGAATGGACGCTACACCGGGCGAGCTAGCGGACGTCAAAGGCCGTCGAACCTACTAGGGTCCTCTTAGGCAATTGGCGTATTTACATGAGCACTTTTCCGCTAGCCCTTCATTAATTGTGACGACGGAGGCACACTGTTGGAAGACATCACAGATACATCACCCTAATCTTGATCGTCTGAAATAGAAATTGATAAAGTAGAGTGACCCTGCGGGGAAAGGACCGGAGTGTCCAAATCCCCAACAACATACCGTGACATACGCTTCCCATATTGTCATCGAAATCATACGATACAGAACAGGAGTTAATGCGAGTACACTGACCACATATAGAATGATAATAAAGTCAGAGGAAGACTTCCTCTTAAAACAATTGATCAACATCCTTTCAATGTGAAAAGAAAACAAGTCCTGGTACTCGCACTAACCCCTGGCAATCAAAATACATAATAATAATATGATCCATTGATATAGAAAAAATAATTGAAATCAAAATATTTTGAAAAAATATTTTTTCAGAACAGCCCAAGTTTCTGAAAAGTAACGTTGAGCCCCAATGGATCCCAAGCCTAAGTGTGGACAAAAATTTTAAAAATATTTTAAACAATTTATTCAACACTTACGAACAATAATAATGTATCTAGTTATGATTAAAATAACATCAAGATATTTTTTAGAAATCCCCCCCTCACACAGAGGGCTGTTGAAAATGTAAACAATGAGTGTAAAAACACTAAAATAAGACTCCAGGCACCCAGGCCCGAAATCAGTTACCAAAAATACACTATCTGATGCAAAACAGAGACTTCCAGGGAAGAAACTGCAGAACATCAGATGGTAGATGCAGAACACAACGCCTAACCACCCCTAGGTGAAGACGTAAACATGGGGAAAGAACAGAATTCATTCTGTTATTCAGCTAAAACTCCCAAGAAAATTTAGTAATAATAATTACAAAAACTATGCCAAAAGCATGGGAGAATAGCAAGGGGGAACTTAAAGGACAGGGAGAGAGGAAAACACTTAAAAAAACAGTGTAACTAAATAATCAGAATGACAACAAAATGGCTGCTGCCTTGAAAATAGGTAACTTAACATAATTTCATTAAAAAATTTTAAGTTACAGCCCTGATAATATTCTGTCACACATTCTTTTCCTCTCCTCCTTCTCTATCCTCCTTAAAATCACCATTTCACTAATATTTATGTGTCTGGCATCATTTAAACTGAGATTTATAAGCACAAAGATCAGTCAGATGTTAACTGATGAAGGGCCAAACTTAGAATGATTAATGGCGCCAATTTCGGAACGTCCTTGACACTGCGCATGCGCAGTAGGGGCGAAGTGTGGAGGGCCTTTCAGGACATGTTTTCTTTACTTTTAGATGCAAATTTTGGGGATTGGGGGGCAAAATTTGTGTTTGGCCCTATATTTTAAGAGTTAGCACCAGCTATGTCTGGGTCATTGGTACAGTATAAAAATATGGGTTGCATTAGGCCATATACAAAATACTTTGTTTTTCAGGGATAGCCACATGTGGTAAATATGTGTGCCTCTAACATATTTATTGCCTCCCATATATAAAAAAATATATAAAATCTGCCAGACACAATCTTGGGTAGATGACTTCATGTGTATTGAAAAATACGATAGAGAAAAACTGTATTTACTCATTGTTTTGGGATGGCTAAAGTAATTTATCTGAGTATCCGAAAATACTTCAATTGTCTCAATTGAGACAGATTAGTTTCAATTTGGTTGGTGTTGTGTGTCATTGAGGGAAATGGTTTTGTTATACTATGGTGAATAAATAAGAAAGAAGTAGTAAGTTGTAATTCTTGCTTGTTGTTTTCCTTTCTTTCTCCCCACGAATTTAGAGTCAAGCAAATAGTTCATAAAACAGTATGGCTGTCGTTGCTGGCAAAAATCATAACAACCGGACATGATTAACAGAACCACAGCACTGATATTCCAGGTACCCATCCAAACTAGCCCACGGTCAGAACAGTACAGCTGAAGAGGCAAGGAAAAAATACGCCATGTTCTTTGTGGTTTCTTTTAGAAATTTTACTTTGTGCAATCAGCCTGAAAACTGTAGCCATAGCCATAGATGCTGATAGTGACCTTAAACACAAATATATAACTTGTGCTGGGGGATGTTTTCTGGCGTGAACCCCAAACACGCGGTACTTAACTTTGGAACAGAGCATATCACCTGCTGTTTGTTTGTGTGGAAATTTTTAAAAGAAAACCATATTATGTGAAACCTCATGGAAACAAGTTCGACAATTTCATTCCAATGAGGGGTCACATATGGCCTCATCAAAATATTTTCATTCTCGTAATTTCGCAAAAGATTATTGGAGTTATGTCAAATATTGTTCAATTAAAGCTCAACAAAGAACAGAGAAAAGCCATTAGAATAAACTCAAAACAGAGTGAAAATTTTTGAGACTTATGGAACCCTGATTGATGCTAAAACAATTTACTCACCATGGAAACAGAGCAGGAATTCCGATGGATAATTGAGAGATGAAACCTGTATCACAGCTAGAGGGAAACTCTTGTGAAGAGCAGCTCCAAATGCAGCAAAAGCTAAGGAATTATCTTTTGCATCCACAAACTCTAAAATGAATATGTAATTCTGTTTTTAAAATGGAATTCATACCAATAAAGCATATAACTACACAATGAAAATGTTCTTAAGGAATGCTCTTTTGGCAGTGGATTCTCAAACATTGCCATTTTTCCATGAACATAAGTTGATCATATAATTTACCTCTTGAATACCTACTAATTATGTGATATTTGAATATAGCTCACTGATATAATGTAATCAATTTTCCAAATACTATGTTTACATTGTGTTTGGTTGGATTTGGACCAGTGGTTCTAAGTAGAAAACTGACATGCAAAGTTAATAAAACATGACAGATGCCAGGAGGTGGCAATATCACACAATGACATTCAGTAAGATAATCTTATGACAGGACAAAATGTTAATTTGTTAATTGAAAGATCTTTCATTTCTATAAATTTAAATAAAAATGGTCTTTGAGACAATTTTCATACAAACTGAATGTGAAACGGCTAACTTTCAGAATTTTCTCATTGATGAATACTAAACATCTCACTGACGAAATCTGAAGTTCAAAGACTTAGATATAAAACTCTACAATACTGTGAACAGATGTGTAGTATTTTTCTTGAGCAGATTGCAGTCGGACTGCAAAACACCTACACACCAATGGATTGAAGTTTCAAAAATAAAATATCATGAAAAACAACCCAAAATAGCATCTCAAATTCAGATGTTCTCACACTTATTGTCTAGCGAGTGAGATGCTACAGTTGTGACAATTTTGACAGGATAGCATTTTTTTTTCAACACAAAATCAATAAGGTTATTACCACCATGTGGGTTTCAGAGGTGGTGTACCGAAATCGAGACCTCATTTCTGGGCATATAGCGAAGTGGTGTTTGGACATGTTGATATATATAATCCAGAGATGAGGTCGAGACTTCAATACACCATCTCATAAACCCACATGGTGGTAATAACCAATTTATCTAACAAAACTCTGCACTTTGACTTTTTTGCGTAATGAATGGATTGGGTGCAGTTTGAATGGTGTTTATTTTGACAATCATTCAGCATCTATGCATTGATTTTTTATGAATGAAGATCATGATGAAAAGGTATTGTTATTTCACTACACATAACATAATCCCAATTCATTTTTCTACTTGTACCCTAACTTGGGATTTTACATAATTTTTTTAATGTGCACAGACCTCTTTAATTTTGATGCTAAATCTTTCTACAATGCTTAAGAAACAATAAACTTTTTACAGAATTAAAAAAATCTCAATACTTTTCGAGATATGGTCATTTAAAGATTGGTGATTGACCGATTTTTTTGTCACTGGAGCTTTGTGCTTTACTACTATTTTCCCAGAACTAAAATGTGCCCAAAATGCTGAAAAATGCAAATAATGAAGACAAAAACAGTCATAAAATAAAAAGTACACATGATAGGTTCATAAAATTTTCGGTTATATTTTGGAAACGAGGAGCCCAATTCTTCCACGCATTTTGAAAAAAATTTTCAATGAGACTTTTCAATCTAATTTGCATATAATTTGCATAAAAATTTTTAACTATTTTTCATTTTTGTAATTTAAACACTTGAAAGTTGTGTATTTTGCACAACATTCATTATTTGCGATTGTCTGTCATGGAAAATCTGTTACTCTATCTGGAAAATCAAAAAAAATGTAAGTAACATTAAAAATAGACGATTAATTTGCATATAATTTACATAATTTATATATTTTAAATGTCAAACTTCCACTGATTAACCTTTACTTTGGTCCTGTTTATTTCACTTCTGTAGACATGTAACTTGATGTTACAACCTCTAAAAGTGTATTGCCACCTCCTGGAACAATAGCAGCAAACTAATTTGCATATTGTTCACAGCTAATTTGATTATTTCAATTTTTTTAAATAAACACTATTTCTAACATTTGAATGGAATTTTCATTTGAAATATTAGTCAACCTGGCATTATGTTCTCATATAACAAGTTCTTTAAGTAAAATAAATAGGAAAAAGTAAAATTTAATAAGAACAGTTCCAAATTAATTTGCATATCAAATTTACATATTTAAAAAATACTGGTTTTTTTTAGCACTTTTCTTTTCATCATTCAAAACAACAAAGTGCATATATTTTGGTATTTATAAGCATTTCAGCTTTCTTTGCACAGAAAAAAATATAGCAACATCCAAAATACTTAATTGAATGACTCTAACAGAAGCAAATGCCAATAAGGGGTCATAAGGCATAAAAACCTGAGAAAAGAAAAGCATCTTATTTGAGATACATGTAGTTTTTGATAATGATAATCAGATTATTGACTGGTTGTGCCTGGGCACAGATATTTGTTTTTTAAAAGACACACCGATAACATTCCCTAAACCATAGTATTTCTGTTTCTTCACACCAACTAGTACCCCAGATGCATGCGGGTGAGCCAAGCAAGGGGCACAAAATTTAACTGTGAATTAAATTTAAATTTAATTTGTTAATGTTACTACAAAGAGCCTGCTTCTTGTAAATTATTTTTTTTTTATTGTTCAACTCATTTGTTATATTTTTTTTCATTTTTTAAGAGAAATATTTGTCAATAAGGTAAGTTTTATTTTCTTGAATGACCACAAGGGCAACAATGTGCAGTGTTGGAACTTGGAAGCAGTTCAGACACACAGCCAGTCAGACCTGACACAGAAAGGAGTATCTTATTAGGCAGTTACTGGCTGATACCCACATCACAAAAGGTAGGAGAAATTGATAGAGGGCATGTTCACAGGTGGTGCCCAAGGGGATGGGGGTTAGGGCTCTTTTTACCCACATGTATTGCAGTTTTGGGGGGGGGGGGGGGGGAGGGGTACTATTCCTTCAGCGGAAAAAAACTGCCTCCTAGTCCTTTATTGTGGATAGTTCAGGGGGAATACCCCACACCCTACCCCTATGAGAAGCATAACCTCACTTGTCAGGAAACACCCAATGCCCCCCCCCCCCCCCCCCAAAAAAAAAAGCTCACTGGGAACCTGAGATATGTACAAGAAACAGTCTCCAAAAATCTCACCTGAAAACAATTTGCTAGAAGTAGCAGAACACCTTTTGACTAACACCTCATCTGAAGAAAATACGACTGCATTGGTATTGGCTATGCCCAACAAACAGCACTCCCTTGGTATATGGGGTGCACATTGCACAAATTAGGAGGGCATATATGATGAAAGGGCAAAAAAATATCAGTTAAAAATGCAAAGAGAATTGCATTTGCATCCTCAACGCCAGCCAATTCTCGATTCAAATCAAGTTCAGCTTCCAGTACAATGCACCAAAAATCTACAATGAATTATCAATTTTGTCAACTTCGATTTGAAAGCTGTTTATTTTTGTAGCAATGGCATAAATCCTTTAAATGTCTTTTTGTGAAATAATCACGCTTTTAACCGACGAAAACTGAAATAAATGCAAGTGAAACTTGACCCACTTTGCGCATCATTTTATGGGAGAATCCCAGTGTTGTCACGACGTCATCATGCCTGGATTGGCAAACTTGGAAAACACGCGTTAAAAATTCAGGGCCCTACCATTTTCAACTGAATTTCCGCGCGAAGTGGCTAAAACAAATGATAAAATAATTATTTGGAGGGTTAGAGGGGATATCCAAGTTCATTATTCCGGATGTTGCATATTTTTAAAAATTGATTTTAAGGGTAAACATTCACCGTTGTCTTGCCCAATGATCGGAGAGGTCAACTATAAAAAGATTTTGATGGTACATGATGTCATCTCGTGCGGAAATTTGCATAAGTGAAGCACCCCGAAATCAGCAGACTTGAAAAACACGGGCACAGATCGTCATTTTTATAGCGAACGTCAACTCGACGTCTTTCAGCGATAACATCTCGATGAAGATAACTTTGTCACCAGTGACACTTACACACATTATTAAAATATATCTAATGAATAAATACACATCTATAGGGTTGGTGGATGTTTTTTATTTTCAGTTTTATAGCACTCTGAATGCAAAAAATTGAATTGTTTACGTTCCGACAACAGATAAAGTCACGTGACTAAAATCCCTACCCTAACCGCTGAAGTTTATAGTAGTGTTTCAGCAATGTGTTTCTTTGTTTTATTTTTTATATGTAGCACATGGTAGGCCTATATAAAAATATCGTCACAGTAAAAAATGATCTAGTCTAATGTATTTAGTTAACCCTTTACCCAACAAATCGGCCGCATCCACCTGCATAATATGAAAATTCAGTAATAGAAAAAATATTTTTCAAAAAATTTCAACAAAACCATATCATGTGACCCCTCGTTGGAACGAGGGTAAAGGGTTAAGATAGTGATTTATTTATCAGTTAATAATGGTTATCAAAAATGGTCACCCCAAAATGTGCAATATCTCAATGCAAATTGAGTGAAGGTAAAAACATTCTCTTTCTGAAAAGAAAAATCACTCATGCAGTCGCAGTTGTCTAGACATTTTTACTTGTATTTGAACTGGTATTTCGTTATGGTAAGATAAAACAGAAATTTCAACTGAAAACCTAACCTTTTACCTAACGAAACATAACAATTCACCCAGATCATTCACACATCAGTCACCATTCAAGTTTTATTTTTTCACTTTTTGCTTTCAATCAATAGCTTATAACTCCTTGTCGAACAAGTTCATAACAATTGAGGATTATAAACTATGGTTTGATAACAAACAAAGAATTTATTTTGTGATCTTACAAAATATTCCGTCATTCCCCAGTCATGTTCGGTAAAAAATTAAAATGAAATCAGGAGAATAGCTACAATGTTCTTAATATTATCAAATATACTAACCATTCATAGAAGGATGTTCAAATTCAATTTTATAAAATTTGTCTGTGCCAACTAAAGCATAATTTTCTGTCATACAAACACAGCTACATGGTTCCTTGACTATTAATTCCTGAAAAATTCAAGATCTACACTCAGAAGAGTAGAGTTGTGTGTTACATAATGAACATGCATGGCTACTTTTCAAAGATAATACCCATTTATCTAGATAAGCCAGATTTGCTATAGTTTATGCTAAAATGATAGAAACATGATTGAACTGTCGCTTGAATACCAATTTTAACAGAAAATTTATCCCTTGAAAAACCAGGGATTTTTACACCTTTTTGCAACATTTTGGTAGTCCACATCCTGTGACTTTCAGTTGTTCTTGGAAAATCTTGGCCAGAAACAACTAAGGTGCTTAAAATGTAATTTAAAAATCTTTTGAGAGACTGTATGCTGGGGAACCTGTTCTTTTGCAGAAAAAGTAATCAGACTTAAAATCAGGCCTTTAATCCTTTACTGACGAATCGGTCGCATCAGCCCACAAACTCTACAAATTAAAAGAGTCCCAGGAGTGTATATTAATGCTCGTTTGACACGTGACATATACAAATGCTTCACACCAAGCTACACTTTAAAAATGTTATATAAATGAGACATAACAAGGGCAACGCCCCGGTCCCCCGACCAAGATGGCAAATTCAAGGGAGCTGTTAGGATGCAATTTGTTCGCAGAGCATGGCCATTTTTTAACTTGACCTGTATTTCCAACCAATTAAACCACATACTTAGTTTCGTTTCAATCATATGATCCAAAGTAAAGTTATCATCCGGACAACACAAAAACCATATTTTCTAAGTCGAAAAAGGGGAATAAATCCAGTAAAAATCAGTGGAGCGTGCCCATTTTCGAACTTGACCTGCATTTCCACCCAAATAAGCGGCATACTAAATTTCGTTTCAATCAAATGATCCTAACTAAAGTTATCATCCGGACAACACAAAAACTGTATTTTTTAAGTCGAAAAAGGGGAATAAATCCAGTAGAAATCAGTGGAGCGTGCCCATTTTCGAACTTGACCTGCATTTCCACCCAAGTAAGACACATACCAAATTTAGTTTCAGTAAAATCATCCAAACTAAAGTTATCATCCGGACAAGGGTGTGACGGATGGACAGACGGACGGATGGATGCACGCACGCACGCACGGACACTGCTGATTACAATAGTCCCCCGAAGGGTCGGGGGACAATAATTGCTTCCACTTAGCTACACATTAAAACAATCCCAGTACCGACTCGGAACTACTGACACCGGAGGAAGACTTCCGTTGCTTTTCACTATAAAGCCAGATGATATTAAGGGAAAACCGTCCCCCACCCCCATCCCCTTGTTCTGGGTCACATAACCGCAGAACGAAGAGGGCAGCGGAACAGTGCCACTGCTGGAACGGAAAGCCTAAATAACTATAGCTGTAATCCTTTAGAGGATGACATTCTGAGCAACAGATAAAGGACCTAAACACCTAAGGTCGCCAGAGATGGACTCTATATTTCTAAGGTAAAACTTTGTAAATGTAGAAGGCTGTGTCCAGTACGCAGCTTTCATGAGATCAGTAATTGCTGAAGGAAACAGGTAACCTTTCCAAGAAAGCGAGTCTGCTAGTACGTTCAGACGACCTGGTATAAGATGGACCGATAGTTGAACTTGATGTTCCAAGACAGAAAGATTCTTTCCGTTAGTTCATATAACGGAATCGAATGCGTGCCTCCCTGGTTCCTCATATATGCTACTACTGTCGAGTTGTCCGACAATATTTGAACATGAGTGTTCTCTATAATGTGAATCCATTGCTGTAGCGCTAACCATATTGATATCATTTCTTTGATTATTATGTGTTTTCCCAGGAACTCTGGGTCCCAAAGACCCTGGCACTTCGATTCTGTCTGGTTCAGGGTTGCGCCCCAACCTGTCTGACTCGCATCCGTCATAATCGTGAAAGCCGGCAGCTGCAGCAGAACTCCTTGAGTTAACTACTGAATGTTTGGCCAAATCTGAACTTTTTGTTTTACTTGGTCCGTTAAAACAATACTGGTCTCAAGCGAATGCATCTTCACACTCCATTTCTGAGTTAAGAATATCTGGAGTGGACATGTGTGTAAGCGACCCATCAGAATGAGATCCGCAGCAGCTCTGCACAACCTCATCAGTCGCATAAATTCCCTCACTGTTAATGCTAGTTAATGTTAGTGTAGACAAAAGTGAGCATAACAACTGAATAAGTTTGCTCTGGGTAACGGCAGATGAACCAGATTGTTGTGAGTCTCGGAGCTCATTCCTAAGTGAATGAATGACTTGGACGGAGCTAGATCAAGCTTCTCGTTTACAATGAAACCGGGACGTCTGAGTAATAATAGCAGACTCTGAACATCGTTCCAAAGAATAATTTTGTAGCCGTACCTCTGAAGAATGTCGTCCAAGTAAGCCGACGTTACCGCAGAGCTCGGAAATAAGACATTACCGAGTTCATTATTCGAGTGAATGCCCAGGGTGCTAGATTCAGACCGAAGCACATTGCTCAGAACTGATATACTATCCCTTGAACAGCGAACCATAGGTACTTTCTGAATGCCGGATGTACCATGACATGAAAGTATGCATATTTTAGGTCTATGCTTGCCGCATAGTCGTTCACTCGTATGCTCGCCCTTACTGATCGAATGGTCTCCATAAAGAACTTTGGAGCTACGATAAGTTTGTTTATCCAGCTAAAGTCTATTACTGGTCGGAACGTGTCGTCTGGCTTGCCGGCTTCTTCCCTTCCATTGTTGAAGGGTAAGCCTGTTTATATATTATAGTGCTCGCTCTACCCTTTTTCCTCTCCTCGACCACAACAGACACACCTGGTGTTGCGGTGCCCACCGCTTCACAAGTCGAGCTAGCTGGCAACAGGGATCTGAAACCACTGGCGTGTGGTTTATTGCCCTAATATTTAAGAGCAATTTAGCCACTAGCTCTGACTGACTATCTAATTGCGACGACAGATGCACACTTTCTGACGGCGTCACGTAAACATAACCATGGGGATACACAGAATAAACATTCTGTGAAACACGTTCAACTCCCAAGAAATTAACAAAAAAAATTTCAATAAAAAACCCCCAAAAGCATGGGAGTTTAACTGGGGGGGGGGGGGGGGGGGGGGGGGGGGGGGAGGGGGAGCTCCAAGGAAGGATAAGGAAGGAACACTTAACAAACAGTGGCAAATTCATTAGCAAGAATGATGACGTCAGGCCCATGTTCCGAAATTGGGGAAATAATTTTGTCAAAAGATTATAAGGTTACAGCCCTGAACACTTAAAACCACTGTATCTTCCTTCCATCATTCTATTCTGTACTTTGATCCACCATTATCACCATTGATCTGTGTCTGGCATCATTAAAACTGAGATTTAAAAGCACAGAAGTCAGTTTGTTGTTATCTGACAGAGGGCCAAACAAGGAAAGAATTATACTTGGCGCCAATTTCGGTGCTTCCAGGACACTGCACGTGTTTGAACAAACTTGAGTCTTACCGTCCAAGAGATGTTGTATACCAAATATGAAAGGATTCTGACTGGTGGATCTAAAGAAGATTTTTAAAGAAATTTTCTTATATAGTACAAAGTTCAAATTTCGGCTCCCATGGGGAGCCCAAATATCAACCCATGAACTAGGATTGAACAAACTTGAATCTAACCCTCCTAGAGATGTTGTATACCAAATATGAAAGCATTCTGACTACATGGTCTGAAGAAGATTTTAAAAACAAGTTGGAACAGGACCCCAAATTTTTTTTTTCAGTCTAAAAATTGCACAAAACGCATAAAATTATTTATTTATTTATTGGTGTTGTAGGTCACATACTTCTGCACAATGGCTAATCGTAACCAACGCATAAAAATCCCCCCAAAATGTCCGAATTTTGGTCCAAAATTTTGGAGTCCTAACCTGGCCCCAAATGTTTTTTTTCATCTCAAAATTGAACAAAACGCATAAAAAACAATTTTTTTTCCTCAAATTTTCGTCCAAAATTTCCAAGTCTGAACCGGACAAGAAATTTTCAGGCCAACAAATTTTTTTTTTCGTCTCAAAATTTAACAAAAAACACAAATTTTTTTTTTTTAAATTCTGAATTTTGGTCCAAAATTTTGGATTCGGAACCGGCCCCAAAATTTTCAGGCTAAAAATTTGGGGGTTTTTTTGTCTCCAAATTTAACAAAACGATTTGAACAAACTTGAATCTGACCCCCCTAGAGATGTTGTATACCAAATATGAAAGCATTCTGACTGGAGGACTTGAAGAAAAAGATTTTTAAAGAAATTTTCTCATATTGCACTAAGTTAAAATTTCGGCTCCCATAGGGAACCCAAATATTAACCCGAGAAACTTGATTTGAACAAACTTGAATCTGGCACCCCTAGAGATGACGTATACCAAATATGAGAGGATTCTGACTGGTGAATCTAAAAAAGATTTTTTAAGAATATTCCACGCATTGCACAAAGTTAAAATTTGGGCTTCCATAGGGAGCCTAAATATTAACCCAGTGACTCAATTTGAACAAACTTGAATGTGGTCCCCCATAGATGTTGTATACCAAACATGAAAAGATTCTGATTGGCCGATCTGAAGAAGATTTTTAAAGAAATTTCCTCAAATTGCGCTAAGTTAAACTTTGGGCTCCAATAGAGAGCCCAAATCTTAACCTAGGGACTCGATTTGAACAAACTTGAATCTGACCCCCCTAGAGATGTTGTACAACAAATATGAAAAGATTCTGACTGGTGGATCTGAAGAAGATTTTTTTGAATTGAAAAAAAGTATGGGTGCTATCAGAGTTATGCCCCTTTTGGTGCCCCATGTGGACGCGGCAAGTTTATTTGTATAAACTTGAATTAACATGTGATAAGAAACATGCACACCAAATTAGGTTCAATTTGGTTAAGTAGTTTGTGAGAAGTCGATAATGTTATGTTCGCGACGGACGACAATGACGGCAAGTGATAAGTTAAACTCCCTTCAGTGAGCTAAAAAAAGGTATAATTAACAGAAAAAAATATTCTAGATCAAGCCGCTGAAATGGCTGGGGAGAAGGAAAGGATGCTTTAAGCAGACACTACATGTATTAATACATATTGATTATAATTATGAATGGTGATCGTTTCAGAAATTGACCCAAAATGGGGTGACACAAAATTAAATTATGAAATCATAATTCTGAAAGCACAATCCTGAATCAGTCTGCCTCTTTCCTGATGATGTTGTACCTTCTATAACATTATCCTCTTTCTTGATCCAACGTTTGAGGCCATGAAAACAGAGAAATTTCAGTGAGCTAAGAAAACAGGAATGTTTACACCAGGCCAAACAAAAGAATGGTTATTGGTGGGAGGAGGTGCGGCAGTGTTGCAGTAACCAGTTCTCGTCAGATCACCAAAGTTAAGCAACGTCAAGCCCAGTTACTCCTCAGATGGGTGACTGTCTGATCGATCAAGTCGGACTCCCGCGTTGTGTCCTTGGGCAAGGCACTTAACCTCGATTGTCCACATGGGGGCACGATGACGCTGTATACTAAGGCATACTGTACGTCGATGGTGCACATGTCTTCACCCAATCTAACCCTGCCTGTGCTGCAGTGGGAGTTACGATGTTGGGGAGCTGGCAGCTGCTCGTTGTGGCTCTCTCCGGGTACTCTGGCTTTCTCCACCCATAAAACTGTCAAGGTCATGATTAGCCATTCTGCATAAGTATGTGACATCAAACACCAATAAATAATTAAAAAAATAAATAAATACTGGTGGGAAATGAGGACATTCCTTGTCTCTGTGCATGGTCAGAAGCTATATATGGAGGACTACACAGGACTCTATTTTTTTTTTATTATTGTTTTGTCTTAATTTTGGGGGTGCAGCATTTGGCCTGAATTCTCGCGAATAGAGTGCCAGTCTGTCTGGGTCAGTGGTATGGTGGAAAAATACATAAAATCCTGGAAATTCTTAAGCAATAAAGGGTAATGATTCAGAGGTGTAACCTCTGCATGGAGATCATATCCCAAATATGGATGGAGGTTAGAATACAGCTGGAAACCCAAAAGCAAATAATAAGATGAGCAGATTTTCAATGCCATAAGATAAGGACCACTTTCACAAAAATTCCTAAACGATTTATTTTTAAATATCTGCACAAAATGGGAGAACCTATTTAGTGTCTGGAGAAAGGTTCAATATAAGATCATTATTGCATCATCTCATTATCAACTATCATTTTTCCTTTAATACTTCTTGTTCAAATTAGCATGCTAATGAAAATACAAAAAAATTACAACAAAAATGGCCACCATCTTTAATTTTTTTTCTACAACATTTGACAAGCATCATATTTTCTTCTCTGATTAATGATAAAAATTTGAAACACCAACATTCAACCATCTAGGAGATGCAGGTGGTAACAGGACAGAAGGACAGATGAAATGAGACAAACAGAGTGCAATCCATAAGTTTTTTATTTTTTTTATTTTTATTAAGGTTTAACAACACTTTAACAGCCAAGGTGATATTGTGTTGGTCACAGTTTTATGGGTGGAGGAAGCCAGAGTACCTGAAAAGAACCAACGAGCAACGATAAGTAGCTGCCAGCTCCCCAACACTGTAACTCCGCACTGCAGCACAAGTAGGGTTAGACTGGTTGAAGACATGCAAACCACATGCGCACCATCGATGTGCTTTACGCCTTTGTACATGTCGTCAACGTGCCCCCAATTGTCAATCGTGGTTAAATGCCTTGCCCAAGGACACAATACAGGAGCCTGAATCAATTGCTCAATCATCCATTTAAGGACTAACTGGGGTCGATGTTGCTTAACTTCAGTGATCTGATGAGAACCGCTTACTGCAATGCCACTGCACCCACTGCAATCCATAAGTACCCTCTTGGATGGACCCATGCTCTGTACTTTTTTTTTATAGCTTTTATTACAGGAATGATTATTTTTTTAATCTAATCATGCAAATAATGAGACAATTCAATTTTGAGTTACCTTTCTTATCCCACAGAACACTCCAAATTCATAACCTGTTTTACCTACAGTAAATGCCCCTATCTTGCGACACATTTGCAGATTTTCAGTAAATAAACAGAATAACTCAAATCAGAGCACATAGCACTTATTTCCCAATGTTTATAGACCTATTCAGTCTCTACAACCAAATAAGAATACAATATATTATATCTTGTTTGACAGAGATTCATGAGCTCTATTAAAACAAATTACAGTAGTATAAATGGTCAGTTGAATAAAGAAAATAACCAAGTCTTGTTAAGTGAATCTCCTGTTAACCCTTTACATAGCATGAAAAGCAAACACATGCAAACAAAATGACTGAATAAATAATTTCTTTCATTTTTGTGTCAAAAACATAGCTTATGACCCCTCATTGGAACAGTCTCAATAAGCTCATTCCAACGAGGGGTCATAATCTTTGTTTTGGGGGCAAAAAATGAAAAAATGAAAATTGAATGGCAATTTTTGTGAATACAGTGAAATCCTGTTGAGTAGCCATTTTGCCAATGACAATTATTCAATTGACAGGAATATTTAATTAACAGGGAGGTTCTCTCTGGGTACTCCCGGCTTCCTCCACCCGTAAACTGTCACGGTCATGGTTAGCCATTGTGCAGAAATATGTGACCTTAAACACCAATAAATGAATAAATTAACAGGGATTGAGTCACTTTCCATAGTCTAGAGATACACTTAGCATTTATTCTATTATATCTTATTTGACAGAGCTCCATTAGATCTGTCAAACAGGATATAATAGATTAAAAATATATATTAAATATATATTAATATATTAAAATAGATTAAATGCCTGTATTGGATGTACTGAGGCCAAATAGATCCATACTACTCAAAGTTTGCTAAGCACCACATATTTGACACATCGTTGTGAAATTTTCTTGTGACACATTTGCAATATTTTGGGTGAATATGATTGAGGAACATACTGAGATGGTCCCCAGTGTTTACATTAGCTCTCATGACAGTCATGAATAGCATGTACCCCTTGATTTTCATGATGTTTTCGTATTCTGTCTACATGTACATGAGATGTGTAGGGTATTCAGACTTCATTTCAACACAAACCCTTGTGATTTAATGATTGAATATGATGAATGCAAATGTAAGAAGACATTTGTCTGAAACAGAAATGTGATGGGCTGAAGGGATGGTGGAACAAGGGGCTACCCATCGTCAGGTTGGTGAAGCCCTTGGTGTGCACCATATGGTGATCACCAGAGCCTGGACAAGATTTCAGCAGTATGGCACACCAGTCAGACGACGGCATGGTGGTGGCAGAGACAGGGCAACATCTGCAGTTGAAGACCGGTCTTTGATCATTCAGGCCCATAGAAACCGCTTTGCCTTAGTAACCCAGCTTTGCAGTGACCTTCAGAATGCATCCGGGGTAAATGTTTTGATGCAGACTATCCGGTTGGTTGCACGAAGATGGTCGCTGATCGAGAAGACCAGGTATTCACATTCAAATGTCCCAGAACCACCGCCAAGCACGATTTGACCTCCCGGTTGTTTAGTGAAGGGATAAATGGATGTTTTCCAGTGGCAAAGTGGCTATTCAACTAACAAGGTTTAACTGGAGATGTGGTAATATATCTGTCTCTGTTAATTTTATGACCACTCACCTTTCTTGTGCAAAACATGCCCAATCCAGAATTGTATTTCATGATAACAATTTTATCAGCCATTCCAACACACATATACGTATTGTCCTGCCATGTCACAACCTCAAAAACAGTGCAACCTTGAACTGAATCTATATATTTAACATCAGGAACAGGTTCTGTCTCATATGACTTTGTTTGACAAAGTCTAAGTTTCAATAATCGTCTCTCCATCATTACAATTTTTCTGTCTTTACCTGAAAAGAGGAATGTGTTTAAACATCTGAAGACTGTAAATACATAGACATCATAGTAGATCAGCAAAATATACACAATTTTCAACCTTCTTCAGAATCTAGTTTTTTATGAATAAACACAAATCTCCATTCCTAAATTGCTTTAACCCTTTACCAATTATGAAAGGCAGACAACGTTTGGAAACTAATTTTTCCATTTTTTTTTGCATCAAAAACACATTTTTGACCCCTCATTGGAACAAGCTCTTTACAGGACTTTTTCCAAAGAAATGTTATTTTTAAGCACTTTCGAGGACCTGACATTTCAGTTTAAAAATTCAAGCATTTCTAAGGAACAATACAAACTGTTGCCTGCATTCACAAGATACCTTATTGTAGTTACTTTATGTAGGATGCCACATATATTTGAACAACAAAACTTCAACCCAAAAATTTGACAAGAGAAAAAAAATCTTTAACCCAAAGTTTTTCAGTCCTACACATGAGCAAGACCTTGGAAGGAGATATGTGGTAAGCATGCAAAAAGGAGGTTACCTGATGACAGTACATACAAAACATGGATGAGACCTTCAGAAGACGTGGCTGATGATTCAGAAGAGATAAAAAAAAGTTAACCTTGAACTCATGAAGCCCTCAAAATGACACTATGGGTAAACCATATATGGCAGATAACAGACCATATATAGAAAATATATCCCAAAAAGGTAATGATATAAAAGGGTTGAAAAAAAAAAACAGCCTAAAAAATAACAAAGCCCCATAAAGTGACAAGACCATAAAATGGGAAAAGTGGACCTGAAAAAGTACAAATCATTGATACACCATCCTGTGTGTATAACAGGGTGCCATCTGCAATGCTAAAGCATTGCAGATGGAACCTTGTTGCACTCAAAGGGTGATATCCAGTTTATTACAAATGATGACTCAGTGTCTATTGCCAGCATCAGAATTAGTAAAACCTTGGTCTTGCTGTCTAAGAGAAAATAGGACAGAAACAAGAGGCCCACAAGGGGCCTGAGGGCACTCACCTGACATGGTAGCCTAAATATCAACCCAGAGAATTGATTTCAACAAGTTGCATCTGCTCCTTCTAAGAAAAACTGAAGCCAAATATCCAAAGATTCTGACCAGTGTATCTAAAAAAAAAAGATTTTTAAAGAATATTCCTCATATTGAACTAAGTTATAATTCAGGCTCCCAAAGGGAGCCCTTATATGAACCCAGGGACTTGGCTTAACAAACTTGAATCTCACCACCCCCCCCCCCCCCCTCCCCAAGGATGCTGCACACCAAATATCAAAACATTCCAACTGCTGGATCTGAAGAAGAAGATTTTTAAAGAAAATTCCTCATTTTGAACTAAGTTACAATTCGAGCTCCCACATTCAGTCCAAATATGGACCTAGGGACATGGCTTGAACAAACTTGAATCTCACCACCCTAAGAATGCTGCATACCAAATATCAAAACATTTCGACTGCTGGATCTGAAGAAGATTTTTAAAGAAAATTCCTCATTTTGAACTAAGTTACCATTTGGGTTCCCACAGTGAGTCCAAATATGGACCTAGGGACATGGCTTGAACAAACTTGAATCCCCCCCCCCCCCCCCCCCCCCCCCCCCAAAAGGCAGCTGCATACCAAATATCAAAACATTCCGACTGCTGGATCTGAATAAGATTTTTAAAGAAAATTCCTCATTTTGAACTAAGTTATAATTTGGGCTACCACAGTGAGCCCAAATATGAACTCAGGGACTTGGCTTGAACAAACTTGAATCTCACCCCCCTGAGCAAGGTGCATACCCAATATCAAAAGATTCTGCCTGCTGGATCTTGAGAAGAAGATTTTCAAAGAAATTTGCCTGAAATGCACTAAGTTCAAATTTGGGCTCCTATACTGCGCCCAAATATAAACTCAGGGGGCCAATTTGAACAAACTTGAATCAGATCCACCCCCAAAATGTTGCATATCAAATATTAAAAGATTCTGCCTGCTGGACCGATTTGAACAAACTTGAATCAGATCCACCCCACAATGTTGCATACCAAATATCAAAAGATTCTGCCTACTGGATCTGGAGAAGATTTTTTAATACTTTTTTCCTAAAATGCACTAAGTTTGAAATCAGGCTCCTATACTGAGCCCAAATATGAACCCAGGGGACCGATTTGAACGACCTTGAATCAGATCCACCCTACAATGTTGCATACCAAATATCAAAAGATTCTGCCTGCTGGATCTGGAGAAGATTTTTTAATCTTTTTCCCATTGCCTACAGTGTTAAAAAGTGCTGACTCAGCACTTTTTCAAAGTCCTGAAAAAAGTACCTTGTAATCAAACCGATCGGAATTTTTTTAACCATTCTATTCTACTGGATAAAAGTAAGCTTTATACAAAATAAGAATTCTCTGTGCCGTGTAGTTTTGGAAATATGGCAGTTTTAAGGTTTTTCCTATTTTTAGCTCCCGAGGTTCCCATGGGGCAATGAGAAAATGTTTTTTGCATCAATCAACTACTTATGACCCATTGTCATCTCATATCAAATGTGGTTCAAATTGACCTCACGGTTCTGAAAACAGAAATTTTAGGTGTGGTCAAAATTTTTGCCCCTCCCATAACGAAGGCAAATAATGCCCGGAAAACTTATCTTGAACAAACTTGATTCCAAACCTCAAAATGACTCTGTATACCACATATCAAGTCTCTGATACTGATGGTTCATTAGAAGAAGATTTTCAAAAAATTTGGCCATTTTTTCCCACACCTCTGCTCAATATGAGCCGAAACCTAATTTGGATAAAAATCAAAATGGCCCTATATAACCACTACTTACATGAAATTTAATTAAAATGTGGCCAGTGGTTTAGGAGAAAGAGGCTCAAACACCACCTTCACGGAAGACGACAGACAAAGAATGATAAGAAAAGCTCACGCTGACTTTCAGTCAGGTGAGATAAAAATAAGGAAACTTTCTTTAAAAAGACACATAAATACAGTAAGAGGTATAAAACAATCACAAAAATGAAACAGGAAAACAGATTCTCTAATTTTGTATCTCATGCAGTAGAGATGGTAATTTACTATGAAAACAACTGCAGAGTCAGGCCTAAAGAGTTAAAAATCTGTTTCTCAGGCCCTCCCACATGGTCCTTTTGGCTGCTGCATGCTGTCATATAATCCAATACAAACTTGAAAAAAAGAAATTAAATGTTTTATCTCTGATATTTTACCAAAGTTAATAAAATTGATAAATTTGTCCTTTTGAGCGCAACAAAGGTTTGCAATGCTTTAGCACAGAGAAGCCTTCTTGTACTCATGGGATACAATACACCACTACCCATGCTATTCTGTAGATTATGAGGTCTAAAACATAAAACAAACCAAGAACATGAACTTTTGATGGCAAACAAATAATTACAAAAATAAAATATAAAATAAAAAAATGCCCTCCCACATGCAATTTTACAAAAAATGGCTTGCGAAACTGTGAGAAACAGATGATCTACTTCATGAGGTGTTTTGTACTTATTTTATAACAAACACAATTTAACAATCACCTTCAATATAAATAAGCAGCCCTAATGTTTCTGAAAATCTCAAATTGTGTACACATTCAAATCCAGGTACTCTGTAAAATGGCTTTGATGGAATTTCTGGATTCATTACATACAAGCCCTCCTCTGCACCAAATACTATCATCTGAAACATAATGAGAGGCGTATAAAAGAGAATGCATTTGATAACTATCAGGGTTTTTACACTTTAGAACAAAAATGATAAATTTAAAGTAATTAGTATATTTTTTATACTTACCAATGGCCCATTCTAGCCGGTGCAAACTCAAAATTATCAAGGGCCAAATACAAATTCTGAACCCTCAAATACCCCAAATTTGCTTGCAAAACCGAAAATTAAAAGCCCTATCTGGCCCTCTATACTTTTAATCTCCGTGCATGCGCAGCCATCAGGAAGTGACCGGAATTGGCACCAACATCATTCTTTGTAGAAAAGAGGTCTACATAATAACTCAGCGGGGAGGTATGAGTGCCCACTCATGGGAGGGCCATACCCATCTGGGCCATTGGTAAGCATAAAAAAATATACAAATTACTTTAAATTTATCATATTTTTATACAATAAACCAATGGCCCAGACAAGTTGAATCGTATAAAGGAGGAGGGCCTACAACTTCAGAATTAATATACCAACAAAGTTCCAAGCCTGTAATCCAAGGTGAAAGGAAATTAAATTTAACAAGAGCTGGACTGTCGTCTGGTGCATACCCCCACATGGTGTACTGCCTAGTGTGGGCATACCTATGACCAAATATTATAGAAAAAAAATGTGTATTTTCCAACAGGATTGCATTTTCAGAAAGGATTGCATTTTCCGACACTATTGCATTTTTCAACAGGATTTTGTAAGTGAAACAACATATAAAGGGGTGTTTAGATTAGTCCCTTCTATAAACGATAGCTTGACACATCCAATGTCCACGATTTGCGTTGTGTCCACGTCCATGGATCATTTGACATTTTGAAATTCACTGTAGTCATGGATGATGTTACAATTTCTATTACATGCCAAATTTCATTTCATTCCATAATGATTTACTCAATTTATGACAACTTATATTCTTGGACGGATACAAGGACGAGGACTCTCGGACAGATGCATGCATGTAATCCAGTATACTCCGAATTTCTTCGAAAGTGGGGGTATAATTAAATCGGAATACATTGAAGTTCACTCTAACCATGTCAAGTTTCATTTCATCCTATAATGATTTACTTAAGTTATGAATATTCTTGTATGGATGGATGGATGCACAGACGGACGGATGCAATCCAGTATACACCCCCCCCCCCCTCCCAACATTTTTTTTTGAAAGTTTTTAACAATTTCCAAGTCAAAAGGTATGGTAAATTGTTTGGTGTTTGGAAGTTTTATGCAATGAGGCAGAAGCCTTTGTCATAGGCAAACTGCATGCCATATTTCACTGAAATCCGATAACCCACACCTGAGATACAGGCTGAAAAGACAAATAATGTCTATTTCCTACAATTTCTAAGTCAAAAAAAGGGGATAACTCTAAAAAGGAGAATGTGCGAAATATCGTTGAATCCTCTTTTTAAAGCCTTGTTCATGGCAAATTTCATTGCAATAGAACATTCGATACCCAAGATACAGGCTGAACAGACAAAATTTGGCTCGGACGGACACAATTTCTAAGTGAACAAGTAATAAAAAAAAAAATAATAATAATAATTTGACAACACCGAAAATCATTCTAGTCTTGGGAAATGTTACAATTTAATTACATAGCAAGTTTTATAATAATTTACTTAAGTTATGAAAGTTATGAATATTCTCGGATGCCCGGACGCACGTAATCCAGTACACCCAACCATTTTCTTCGAAAGTGGGGGTATAAAAAGGAATTACATGTATGTCTCTCTACACAGTAATAGAGAAGACATATCACAAATAAGGAGCCAAATTCAAGTAATTCCACATTCTTAGCATGAAGACTCTGCTAAATGGATGTAACAAGTTCCCAATTTTTAAGGCTAGTCTGGACTAAGCCCTAAAAATTGAAATGGCGTATTTAAGAATGAGAGGCTATCCCCCACAAACATACGCCATATACAAAAATACACAAGCTGTATCCAGGATATAATCTACAGACAAAACATCTTCACTAATAGTTAGACACTTATAAAGCTGGAGAAGAGGTAAAAAATCCCCCCCTCCTTTTTGAAGGAATCTTATTCACAAAGAAAGAGGAGAGCGCTCTGGAATCAGTAAAAGTGGAACCAAATAACAACATATATTCGTCGAACAGGCACCCAGGCATTAAATATCATTAATAAATTGGTGCTTAATGCCACTTCAGGGGGGTATTCGAATTCATATAGAACCCCCCTCACCGCATTACTTGAATTGTTCTTGTATTAGTCATCAAATAGTATAGGAACTGCAAGGCTCCCTCACGTCTGACCGACTCCAAAATGCCACTAAGGGCAGAGAAGGACACCATGAACAAATACACCATATTTACATAATAGCTCACACCAAATCATATCGGTTTGAAGAGAATAACCTCCTCTAACAAACGGTATCATGTCCAATAGGACAACTAACTCAGCCAAGATGAAGCAGCTAAAGGTTTTCCTGTTTGTGCAGACCATTAAAAGCTGATAACTGAGGCTCTAGAAGCTCACTATGGAGACTTACAACACTAGCCACAGCTTATAAGTCTTCATCTACGTGAAAACAGATATATCAGTGTAAGTTGTGAACCTGAAGGCTAACTTAATGGAGACTTACAGTTATTGTTACGCAAGGTAGGGAATGAAGAGCTGCTATATAAACAGCCCTGAATTCCCAAAGAGACCGCAGTCCCAAGAGATAATAAATTCAGTTATGCCACTGCATAATACTGAAAAAATCTCACTCGAGATTTTAGCTAGGCTACTATGGTGTAACAATAAGACATAATTGTCTTGATGCCAAGACACATCTCAGCCTAACTATTCACCATCCATCCGGATTCAGGACGAGAAACAGGTGATAATAAAAAACTGGAGAATAATTTCAACGTCTATTGCTTTTTTTCAATAGGAAAGCTTATACCTCCAGAAGGAAAGCCTCTCTTGGAAGATTTGTCTAACAAGTATTCTTGTAAGTGGAGCTTGCTCCGGCTGATAGCCGCAGGCCTGCCTAGACAACATTCTCATCCACTAATCTTCCGCATTTTATCCACTTTTGTAACCTACCGCCAAGTGGCAAGCAACCCAAATTTATTCTCAATGACCTCAATTGATCCCTTCAATAAGAGAGCTTTTACCTCCACTAGGAGCGACTCTCTTTGAAAGGAACTTCCATGATTAACGTCCAGTTTCTCATGAAGTTGATAATCCTCTGCCAACTGGCAAGCAATAGAAGTCATGTCCATCACCTGTATGACTTATGATTCTTACGGGAGGAGAACCTACATCCTCCCCGCGAAGAAGCTCGGCTCATCGGCCTCAATTGTTCCCTTCAATAAGAGAGCCTAACCTCCACTAGAAGCGACTCTCTTTGAAAGGAACTTCCGTGATTAACGCCCAGTTTCTCGTGAAGATGATAACCTTCCGTTAATCATCGGCATGGGGGTGTCTGATCCATAGCCTTAATCAAACCTATACCCCTTTCCCAGAGTCGCTATAATGAAGACTTCCAAAGTAAATATAAGAGGGTTATTGTACCCTTGCAAGAAATTGTCATGATGCTTACTTAGAAGCAGAACGGCCTTGCTTACCCCGGTCTGCTGAAGTGTGTTGATGTCACTGACTGACATCTCACCATTGGAATCTGTTCAACGGTAGTACTAGTCTCAAATGACTAGCTATCAACCCAAACTTGCGAAGTCAGATAGCTGTCTGTGGTCAACGTGCTTCATTAATGAAGCAATGAAAGATGCCATAGCTGCCACGAAATCCGGCTGCAGTGTGGAAGAAGCAACCCGGGTCGCAAGCATGAACAGGTGTCCCAACTCACTAAAGTTACTTGAATCAAAAACAGTTGACCCCGACTTCTTAAGGAAAGGAGAAGGTTCTCCAGCTCTCAGTCTGCTCCAGACCTCACCGAGCATTCCATTAGAAACTTTTAGGCATCTATCCCTTATCGTGCATATCCATGGAAGAAAAGGAAGGCGTAACCCAGCCAACCCCGGCTGAAGTGCAGAAGAAGCAATCCGACTTGTCACAAAGGACTGATGCTCCTCCTCACTGAAGTTTCTTACAACACAAAACAGTCATCCCCGACTGTTAACGGGACAAAAACGCTCTGCACTCTCGATCTGTCCCCAGATCTCGTAGAGCATCCCGCTTAGAAACTTCTAGGCTTAATCCTCTTTCGTGTGCTTCCATGTAAGTAGAATTAGCCATAACTGCCACCGGCCCCAGCTGCAGTATGGAAGGAATGTTTCGATGCGTGTTCCCACTCAATAAGGTTTCTCACAACGGACACAGTCGGCCCCGACTGTTAACGGGATGGAGAGGGTTCTCCAAACGAAGATCTGACCCCAGATCTAGCCAAGCGTCCCATAGAGAAACTTTGGGCTTCTACTACATGCAGAATTGACCGAACCGAACACAGCACCATCTGACAGCTCAACACTGGAGTCTGCAGGAGGCTGCTCTTGCATTAGCTGGGATGCTGCTAATAGCTGCGTAACTGCGACAGCAAGTCCGTTCTCAAGGCTTGAGGAGCAGCGATCTTGCTTTTTTCCACTGCTTGCAGCTCCTGGAATGAAGATCCGGAGATAGATCTCTTCTCCGAGCGCCCCATTGATCAATGCCTCGGATTGCTAGCTATCAGATGGTCCGACTTCAAGGGCAAAGAAAGACTCCATCTTCGCATCAGTGACTGGTTATCTGAAGTCACGTAGCTAGCCTGTGGTCGTGTGTGCTTTAATAACGTAGCGGAGGAAGCCGTGATTGAAGCCGACCCCGGCTGCAGACTAGATGGAGCATCCCAAGTGGTGGCAGATGTATGCTCCGTCTCGTGCAAGTTTTCCAACCAGAAAACTTCATTTTGGCTTGTGAAACATAGTGGAGAAAGCTGTGACTGAAGCCGACCCTGGCTGCAGACTAGACAGAGCGTTCTGAGTGGTGGGTGGACGTATGCTCTGGCTCGTGCAAGTTTCTCATAACAACATTTGGCCGAATACAAGAAACTTGCTGACTTCCTCCCTATTTCTGTCGTCGCTAGGTGAGCTTATTTATATTTAAGTGCTCCCTCTACCCACATCTACACTTCCTTTGACTGCAACAGACTTACCCGGTGTCACAGCTCCCACAGGCAGAGTAACCGTTTCATCGATCGAGCTAGCTGCTTGCAAGAGATTAGGTACACTAACGAGAGGCCTTATCCCTTGCATATCATGAGCACTGCAGCTAGCTTTATATGCTCAATGGAGTGCGACGACGGTAGCACAGTTGGATGGGTGTCAGAATATCATCACCATGTTCATGTTCCTCTGAAATAGAAACTGGAAAAAAATGAATTATAACGTGGTGAGAGGCCTGGCCTCAGAACCTCACTGCCAACAACGTACCACGACACCCGTCTCCAACATTAGTCATTCCAGTAAACACAAGAATGACAAGAGTCTGCAGGAGGGCATTGACTGAACTCGACATTAGTTCTCCAAACTCCACAACAAAATATATAATTAAGATACACGAATAATAGCAATCAAAATTAAATTCAAAATATTTTTTTGCAAATTTTTTTTTGAAAAAAAAACGCCCAAGTTCCTAAAGGGAACATTAAGAGCCCAAGGGCATCCCGATAGAGCCTAAGTGTGGACAAAATCCAAATTTATTGAGCTACACTACCAGAATAATAATCCATGTATCCTACAGTAATTCTACAGTAACAGAAAAAATACTACCTATATATGAGGACGCTGTCAAAGTGAACAATGTCAGCGAAAAAAAACGGAAACAAGACATCATGCACACAAAAAGGCCCAAAGTCAGAAACCAACTGCCATTCTGACACCAGTATGCAGAGGGTTAATCAATACAATAGAGAAGAATGACCAAATTCCTATTAATTGAAAAGTCATGTTAACTGAATAGTTTTCAATGACAAAGTGTATAATCAATTAACCATTTACCTAATGAATAAGTTGCACCTGCCGAATAAGTTACAACTTGATTGAGTGTTATATGATCATTGGCATGTTGCAAACTGGAAGAGACTTAGTAGTAATTGTGAAATTTGTTTAATCCTTCGAGTCCAAATTCGGACTTTTGACAGTTTTTCTTGCCTTGGAAAAGGTGCCTAGACATATCATCTTGAGTTAATCTTTCGAGGCATGGCTAACGCTGGTCACTCGTGTCTACCTAATTAGAGAGCCAAGACATGACCAGAGCCCACTGCCAAGCCATCAGATTTACAAGTTTTAATATGGAAGAATATCTAAAAAATAAACCAAAACATGTCCTGGCCAACGAAGATTAAGGAAGTTCAAGTGGCTTATAGGAACACTAATGTTAGTTGTAAGCTTTTAGTGCATTTTTGCCCCAGAGTGAAGCAGTTAAATTACACTGCACTATCAACACTTTTTTTCACCCTAGTGAATTTCTATACTTCAGAGGGGCAGATACAATTCTTTTTACCAAAAAGAAAACAACAAATCCCATCCAGTGCAGACACTTTATAACAAGGAAAAAATTGCAAAATTCAATGTTTTTCAAATCAAAACATGACACACCTTACTCTTTTGGACTTATGACAATTTATAATTTATTTATTTGGGGTTTAACGACACTTTTGACAGCCAGGGCCACCCTATGTTGAACAGTTTTACGGGTGGAGGAAGCCGGAGTACCTGAAGAGAACCACCGAGCAATAGTGAAGAACTGCCAGACCCCAACGTACTAACTCCACACAAGAAGGGTTAGTATTGGTTGAAGACAAGTGCATCATCGGCATGCAGTACGCCTTAGAGCACACCACCACCATGCCCCCACATGGACAACTGGGATTAAGTGTCTTTCCCCAGGACACAATGCAGTTACCGCAGATGGAATTCGAGGACGTCTTGGCATGCAAACTGCATCTCTACCTACTGAACCACTGCACTCCTGTCAATTTATAATAACTCCTCACCTATTTTAGGTTTACACATCCTTTCATAATAAAGGTTTACAC
Source organism: Pictodentalium vernedei (assembly GCA_031216915.1). NCBI lineage: Eukaryota > Metazoa > Mollusca > Scaphopoda > Dentaliida > Dentaliidae > Pictodentalium > Pictodentalium vernedei. The sequence continues at coordinate 258,911,908 of CM062294.1, forward strand.
ATCCTTTCATAATAACAATAAAATCCCTATTTATTTAAGAAGATCAAATTTTTCTATGAAAACTGAATGAATTACCTTTGTGTCAAGTACAAGCGAACTGTTCAGTTCTAACCTCTTATCTGCATACCACTCCTTCTCTTTTTTATAACCCATTTTCTGCAATGGAAAAAGCCCACAATTTTACACAAATCAAGTGTACTGACACTTTCAATATCTCAAGGGGCTATGCTATATGCAGACAATAATGGATATGTAAAGTCATGTTTGAACCAAACTGAATATTTATTCTACACATCCTAATGAACCTGAACTTCAGGCATTCAGTATAAGAGTCAAGTTTGGATCCAAGCTATGTTAACTGTCATTCTGTAGCCAAACTTTCTTACCCATCAGCAGCCTATCCCATAAGTACTGACTACAACTTATTATGTATTGTTATATCAAGCTCTCTGAGCCCTGTAAAACAGGATATATAGACAGAACACTATCTGCATTTGAATTGGTGGCAAAATATTGAAAATTTAAAGTAATTTGTACATTTTTATACTTACCAATGGCCCAGACTAGCTGCTGCTTAACTCAAAGTTATTAAGGGCAAAACACAAATTGGATCCAAGCTATGTTAACTGTCATTCTGTAGCCAAACTTTCTTACCCATCAGCAGCCTATCCCATAAGTACTGACTACAACTTATTATGTATTGTTATATGAAGCTCTCTGAGCCCTGTAAAACAGGATATATAGACAGAACACTATCTGCATTTGAATTGGTGGGTGTTTTACATAAAGAGTTGGAATGACATAGTCATAGTTCGTTTGAGCCTATGGCTCTCGCAAAATATTGAAAATTTAAAGTAATTTGTACATTTTTATACTTACCAATGGCCCAGACTAGCTGCTGCTTAACTCAAAGTTATTAAGGGCAAAACACAAATTTTGAACCCCCCCCCCCTCCCCCAATCCCCTAAATTGCTTGCAAAACCGAAAATTAAACGTCCTTTCTGGCCCTCCATACATTTTCTCTCTGTGCATGCGCAGAAGCCAGGAATCGACCGGAATTGGTGCCAACATCATTCTTTGTAGAAGAGAGTACTACATAAAAATTCAGCGGGGAGGTATGAGTGCCCACTTATGGGAGGGCTATCTACGTCAGGGACAAAGGAAATTAAAATTATTAGGAATTACATGTATGTCTCTCTATACAGTAATTGAGAAGACGTATCATAAAAAAGGAGCCCAGTTCAAGTAATTCTATAAACTTAGCATGAAGACTATGCTAATTGGAAGTAACGAGTTCCCAATTTTTAAGGCTAGACCGGACTAAGCCTCAAAAATAAGGATGGCGTATTTGAGAATGAGAGAATATCCCCCACAAACATATGCCATATACAACAAGAGGCCCCAGGGGGCCTGAAGGCGCTCACCTGACATGGTAGCCTAAATATCAACCCAGAGAATTGATTTCAACAAGTTGCATCAGCTCCTCCTAAGAAAAGCTTATACCAAATATCCAAAGATTCTGACCAGTGGATCTAAAAAGTTAAAAAATTTATAGTAATTCATATATTTTTTATACTTACCAATGACCCAGACATAGCTGGTGCTAATTCTCAAAATCTAGGGCCAAACACAAATTTTGCCCCCCAATACCCAAAATTTGCATCTAAAACCGAAAAATTCATGTCCTAAATGGTCCTCCATACTTTTCCTCCACTATGCATGCGCAGTGTCTCGAAATTGGCGCCAATTATCATTCTTACAAGCAGTGCCTGGTCAGCGCTATGTACTCAGCGGGGAGGTATGAGTTCCCAACTCCTGGGAGGGCCATCCCCATCTGGGTCATTGGTAAGTATAAAAAATATATAAATTACTATAAATTTTTTAACATTTTTATACTGTACCAATGACCCAGACATAGCTGAATAGAAAAAAGGCTGGAGGGCCTAGGACATAGAGGAAAATCCAAAAAGCTCAACTATATATAATAGAGTTATCCCCTCGAGGAGAAAAGGAGTATTAGGCTTTACATGTATCTTTCTTATTTATGATAAATTAGAAAGACACAACACCCTCCATAATTGAGCATAATAACATTCATGTTCTCTATTAACATCCAGTATAACCCCTTATACTAATTATTTTTAAAGTAAGCCAATAAATAAAGTAAGTCCAGAGAATTGAGACTCTTTATACTCTTTAAAAGTGACAGAGGATTGTATATTAACACCCGTTTGACACGTGACATATACAAATGCTTCACACCGAGCTACACTTTAAAACACTTTAAAAATATGACATGAATGAATTTAAACATTAGCTTTACACTTTATAAAACCATACCGGTACCGACTCAGAATTACTGACTCTGGAGGAGGTATCCCCTTTCTTTTCTCTATAAAGCAGGTGACCTTAGGGAACACCCTCCCCACCCCCTTCACCTTGCCCTGGGACAAATAGCCCAGAGCAAAGAGGGCAGCAGGACAGAGTCACTGCCGGAACAGAAAGCCTGCATAACTATAGTTGCAACTGTTTAGTGGACGACATTCTGAGCAACAGATAACGGACCTAAACAATGCAGGTCTCCAGAAATGGACTCAATATTTCTGAGATAAAAATTTGTGAATGTGGATGGCTGAAACCAATACGCAGCCTTCATTAAATCTGTAATAGCAACACTATTTGCATAAGCCCAAGACGTAGAAAGAGCTCTTACTCCATGAGCCGAAATCTTAAGTACAGACTGCGGAGTTGAAGATAGATTATCATAAGCAGTACGGATAGTTAATTGAATCCATCTAGCAATAGACCGTAATGTCCTTTCTATTAGGCATCAGAGACAGAAAGAAACGTTTTCGGCCCTTTCTGATAAACTGAGATCTTCGTTTATAAATACGTAAAGCTCTAACCGGACAGAGTAAAGGCCTATGCCCGTCTGAAGACGGAAGAGCCTTAATAACAATAGGTTCCGGATCTTTATTAGGAGCCTGATTCTTAGCCAAAAATCCAACATTAGTAGTAAAGGTAATAGTGTTTCTGACACTACGATAGTGAGAATCGTCCACAGATAGTGCATGAAGCTCACTGACTCTTCTAGCGGAAGAGAAAGCTAAGAGAAATGCTGTCTTATAAGATAAGAATTTGAAGTCCACTGTCTCAAGAGGCTCAAATGGCCTTTCTTTTAGTTTAAGAAGAACCCAAGCTAAATTCCATTTAGGAATTAATCTAAGGGTTCTAGGTCTATTTATCGAAAAGTTTAGATAAAGAGACGTTAGATCCAATTTGCAAACTATCATGGTGTGCATAGGTATCCGATAACATAGACCTATAACCTTTAATAGTAACAGGCTGCAGTTTGATCTCATCAAACAAGTATACTAGAAAGTTTGCAATGTCTGGAATAGAGGGATCAAAAATGTCAACAGAATGATCCCTACACCAGTGACAAAAAACCTTCCACTTAGCCGCATAGTTTAACGAAGAGGAGGTCCTCCTACAGTTAGAAATTGCGTCCACTGCTCGTCCTGTAAAATGCTTGCCGTGCAAGAAGGACCGCACAACGGAAATACGTGAAGGTTGAGACCTTGCGGGTTGTGATGCAGTTGACGCGATTTCCCTGCGAAAGAAGATCCTCTCGTGGAGGAAGCTTCCACGGTATGTCCCACAGCAGACACCTGAGTAGATTTATCCACGGCCTCTGTGGAGACAGAGATGCTACCAACAGAATTTTGCATTGAGATTGTTTTATCTTTAGCAATATCTGCTGAATCAACGGCGCTGGAGGATACGCATATCCTATCATTCCATCCCACGAGATCGATAGAGCGTCTACTGCATATGCTCGGGGATCCGGACATGGAGACACATACGTCTGCAACTGATTGTTGAGCTGTGTCGCAAATAAGTCTATCATTGGCCGCTCCCATTGGTAGCAAATCTGATTGAATACCTGTTTGTTGAGAGTCCATTCTGACAGCAACAAGCGACCCTTCCGTGAAAGGGAGTCTGCTAATACATTCAGACGACCCGGAATATGATGGACCAAAAGTAGAACCTGGTGTTCTAGAACAAACAGAAGGATTCTTTCCGTTAAATTGAATAACGGAACGGAATGAGTGCCTCCCTGGTTCCGAATATATGCTACTACTGTCGTATTGTCGGACAGGATTTGGACATGTTCTTTCTGAATAATGTTCATCCAATGACGAAGTGCAAGCCAAATTGACATCATTTCCTTGATGTTTATGTGCTTGCCTAGAAACTGCGGATCCCAAAGACCCTGGCACTTCAAATCCGTTGGGATCAATGTTGCACCCCAACCTGTTTGACTGGCATCCGTCATAATAGTAAAACTCGGATCCGGCAACTGCAGTGGAACTCCCTGAGTCAACCACTGAATGTTTGCCCAACTCTGAATCTCTTGTTTCACTTGATTTGACAAGAGAACGTCTATATCGAGCGAATGAATCTTTACACTCCAATTCTGAGTCAAGAAAATTTGGAGAGGACGAGTGCGTAACCGCTCCATCGGAATGAGATCCGCAGCAGCTCCGCACAGACCTATCAGTCTCATGAACTCTCTCGCTGTGACTTTGTCTGAGTGAAGGCAATAGCAAGCGTAACAACTGATTAATTTCGCTCTGGTTAACGGCAGACGAACGAGATTGTTGTGCGTCTCGAAGCTCATTCCCAAATGGGTCAATGACTTGGACGGCACCAGATCCGACTTCTCTTCGTTTACTATGAAACCAAGACGTCAGAGCAATAGAAGCAGATTCTGCATGTCGTTCTGAAGCATTAACTCGTTGCCGTATCTCTGAAGAATATCGTCCAGGTAAGCCGACGTTACCGCAGACGAATGAGCTCGGAAATGAGTCATTACCGAGTTCATTACTCGAGTGAAAGCCCAGGGCGCTAGATTCAGACCAAACCACATCGCTCTGAACTGATAAACAACACCTAGGACAGCGAAGCAAAGATACTTTCTGAACGCCGGATGTACCATGACGTGAAAGTATGCATCCTTGAGGTCTATGCTTGCAGCATAGTCGTTCACTTGAATGCTCGCTCTGACCGATCGAATGGTCTCCATATAAAACTTTGGAGCCACGATCAGCTTGTTTATCCAGCTCAAGTCGATCACTGGACGGAACGAGCAGTCTGGCTTCGGAACCAGAAAGAGATGGCTGTAGAAACCTGGAGATTCCTGGTTTTCTACGACCTCTATCGTGTTCTTCGTTAAAAGAGACTGGACTTCTGTTAGATGTGCCATTCTTTTCTGACAATTTGACGGAAGCTGAGTCCATCTTGGACTTCGAGTTAATGGAGGTTTGCCTCTGAAGGACAGTTTTAGTCCTTCCGAAATAACCCCTCGAACCCAAGGGTCCTCCGTAATTGATCCCCAATTGCTTGAGAAACTCGACAGTCTTCCGCCCACTGGAATGTGACAGAGGTCTAAACCATCACCTCCTGGATCCGCGAGGTTTGCGGAAGGAGAAACTACGTCCTCCGCGACCCGCACCTCGCCCCGTCGGCCTAGGGGGGGTCTGACCGGTTATTTCGGCCAGCTTAACGGCCCCTACTTGAGTCGCTACTCTGCCAGTCTCTAGAGTAAGACCTAGAGGATGCATAGGAACCTCTATAGGAACTTCCCCTGGACGAACTCGTTCCGGAAGTGCCTGGCCTACTCCTGTCTGTTGGTTCCGATTTCTTGGAAGCAGACTTAAACAGCAGAGTCCGAAGCTTTCTTTGTTAATTTATCATATATATCAGAAAGCTTGCCACTGAAGAGAGACCGGAGCGACTCTAAGAGAGTTTTTCACCTTACTGTCCACACGTGTGGAAGTAGCCAGGACCGCGTCACGTCTAGCTAACTCCAGATTTGCCACTGAAAGGGTGGAGTTATACGTGGAAAAAGCTATGGCCCTGGACAGAACTCTTAATGATGTTTGTACGTCTTCAAATTCTGGTCCTTCAAAGCGTAATGACAATGCTCTAGTAAGGTGATCTGCGTAGGATAGAGCGTCTAAACTAGCTCTGTTAGACGATATCGTTGTTTCCATCGTAGACGACGGAAGTGACATAGACAACGGCATGGATATATCAAGGTCTTCAGCCTGGTCGTCTAAACGCAGAGGAACTCTCTGGATGCCCTGACCTGCCATATCCCAACTTGTTCCTTTGATTAATAAATGGCAGCTGTAGAGCAGATGCTGGTAGAAAGGCTGACCTGCCCGTCTTGTTGGCAAGTTTATCAATAGCGTCATTCAATAATTCAAAAATCCGAGAGACATTCTTGGATTGTGACGGAAATTCCGGGACAATGTCCCTAAACCAATTTAAAAAATCGGTGTCCAGTGGCGCTATCACCCTCCTATCCGGCTGCATAGCATTCTGGTCTGGCGGAACAACTTCTGGAAGGTAATGCTGGATGAATTCTACGGCTATTTTATGTTGTTCCGAAAGGGAAATATCTAATTCATCGGAATCCCTTTCGCCATCCTGCCGGACCTCATGGAAATCTCGGTCGTCCGCACCCAATCCAGCGGTGGAACCTACCGACCCAGCATCGTCTGATATTTCATGTTCCGACAGAGGCTCTGCCGGTTGCTGGGATGCTGCGATTATCTTTGCTATCTGTGATAGCACATCCGTTACGGAGGGCTGGGGAGCCGCGGTCTTACTGGATTTAGCCATCGGAAGCTCCCTGGACGTTGCATCCTGCATAAATCTTTTAAGCGAATGTCCAGATGTAGAAGGCCTCGTATCCCTTGCTACCGGATGGTGTGACCTGGTCGCCGTGGAATCCCTGGTCGGCGTGGTCGCGTGTGCTGCTGTGAGGATGCGGAAGCCTTATAAGTAGCCTCGCCGGACTGCCTATATACCGGAGCATCCTGAGCGGTGGACGTATGCTCCGACTGCGTAACGCTACGGACTACAACATCTGGTCCCAGATGCTGCTGTATGAGAGAGGGACCTTTCTCGCTTGCAGCTCGTGCCAAGCTGGACAAGCTAAACACAGGACTGTCAGGCTTCCTCCGATCCATCCTCCTTTCCGTCGTCACTGGGTGTGCACATGGATGTTTTATAGTGTTCGCAACACCCGACTCTCTCTGCTGGACCGGAATGGATGAACCCGGGTGCTGCCCCATTCGGTGAATGGACGCAACCCCGGTCGAGCTAGCGGACGTCAACCCCTTCAGGTTCCTTTCAGGTAACTGACAAATCTCCATGAGCACTTTTGTCGCTAGCTCTTCGCTTGTATGTAACGACGGAGGCACACTTCTGGACGACATCACGGAAAAATCACCCTGTTCTTGTTCCTCTGAAAAAGAGAGTGAAATACTAGAGTGACTCTGCGGAGAGAGAACCGGCATGGACCTTTCTCCAGTAACAACATACCGTGACACACATTTCCAATGTTTGTCATCCCATTTCAAACACACAGAACAAAGATCTGTGTGAGTACAGAGAGAACAATTAATACAGAGATCATGAGAATCATAGGAAGATTTCCTCCTATTACAATTTGAACAATAATCATTTATTGTGAAAGGTAAACAATCACAGTACTCGCACTAATCCTTGAAAATAAAGATACATAATACAACAATCCATTATATTCATGAAGAAATAATGATTCGAAAAGGAAAAATTAAAAAAAAAAAAAAATTTTCAGAAGAGCCCAAGTTCCCAAAGGGAACCCCGAGCCCAATGGATCCCAAAAAAGCCTAAGTAAGGACAAAAATTTAAATTCATTTTGAAAAAATTAATGAGACACTTACGGACAATAATAATGTATCTTGCTATGAATAAGAGATGCTGAAGACAAATAATCACTATCAGCAGTAACTGTTGTCAACCTAAGCAAAAGTGTCAACAAACCGGAAACATGACTCCAGGCACTGAACAAACCTGGCCCGAAACCAGTTACCAATTAAAACACTATCTGATGCAAAACAGAGGCTTCCAGAGAAGAAACTGTAGAACATCAGATGGTAGATGCAGACCAAAACGCCTAAACACCCCTAGGGTGAGGACGTAAACATGGGGAAAAAACAGAAATAATTCTGTTACCAAGCCAAAACTCCCAAGAAATTTTAGTAATAAACATTACAAAACATGGGAGAATAGCTAGGGGGGAATAAGGAAGGTAGAGAGGAAACACTGATCAAACAATGGTACTTCATAGCAAGAATGGCTATGCCTAGAAAAAAGGCAACTAGAAATAATTTCATAAAATAATTATAAGTTACAGCCCTGAATATTTTCTTGCACTATTTTTTCCTCTCCTCCTTATAAATCTTCTTTATTTCCACCATTTCTCTCATCAAAATGTGTCTGGCATCATGAAAACTGAGATTTGGAAGCACAAATAACAGTGAAGTGTAACTGTTTTGAGGGCCAAACAAAGAATGATAATTGGTGCCAATTTCGGGACCTCCTTGACACTGCGCATGCGCAGAGGAGTAAATGTATGGAGGACCATAAAGGACATGTATTTTTCGGTTTTTGATGCAAATTTTGGGGATTGGGGGGCAAAATTTGTGTTTGGCCCTGAATTAAGGAGTTTAGCACCAGGTAAGTCTGGGTCATTGGTACAGTATAAAAATATTCCTCATTTTGAACTAAGGTATCATTCGGGCTCCCACAGTGAGCCTAAATATGAACCCAGGAACTTGGCTTTAACAAACTTGAATCTCACCCCCCTAAGGATGCTACACACCACATATCAAAACATTCCGACTGCTGGATCTGAAGAAGAAGATTTTTTAAGAAAATTCCTCATTTCGAACTAAGTTACAATTCAAGCTCCCACAGTGAGCCCAAATATGGGTCTAGGGACATGGCTTGAACAAACATGAATCTCACCCTCCTAAGGATGCTGCATACCAAATATCAAAACATTCCGACTGCTGGATCTGAAGAAGAAGATTTTTAAAGAAAATTCCTCATTTTGAACTAAGTTATAATTTGAGCTACCACAGTGAGCCCAAATATGAACCCAGGGACTTGGCTTGAACAAACTTGAATCTCACCCCCTAAGCATGCTGCATAACAAAATATCAAAAGATTCTGCCTGCTGGATCTTGAGAAGAAGATTTTTTAAGAAATTTGCCTGAAATGCACAAAGCTCAAATTTGGGCTCCTATGCTGAGCCCAAATATGAACCCAGGGGAAGGGGGGGGGGGGGCGATTTGAACAAACTTGAAGCAGATCCCCCACAATGTTGCATACCAAATATCGAAAGATTCTGCCTGCTGAATCTGGAGAAGAAGATTTTTAATGAAATTTGCCTGGAATGCATGAAGTTCAAATTCAAGCTTCTATAGTGAGCCCAAATATGAAGCCAGGGGGCCGGTTTGAACAAACTTGAATCAGATCCAGCCCACAATGTTGTATACCAAATATTAAAAGATTCTGCCAGCTGGATCTGGAGAAAAAGATTTTTCAAGAAATTTGCCTGAAATGCACTAAGTTCAAATTCCGTCTTCTATAGTGAGCCCAAATATGAATCCAGGGAGCCAATTTGAACAAACTTGAATCTGACCCCCCTAGAGATGATGTATACCAAATAGGAAAGAACTCTGCCTGGTGGATCTGAAGAAGAAGATTTTTTTGAATTTTGAAAAGAAATTCATGGGGGCTATCAGAGTTATGCCCCTTGTGGTGCCCCCTGTGGGTGCGGCACTTTTATTTGTACAAGTTTGAATTGACATATGATAGGGAACATGCACAACAAATTTGGTTCAATTTGATCCAGAAGTTTGGGAGGAGTAGTCAATAATGTAAAGTTCACGACGGACGACGACGGGCGGCAAGTGATAAGTTAAGCTCCCTTCGGTGAGCTAATACAACTTCAGCTGCATGCAGAATATAACTGCAGACAAAACAGCTTCACTCACAGTTACATACTTATCAAGCCAGAGGAGAGATAAAAAATCCCCCCCCCCCCCCCCTTTTCTTTTGAAGGAATCTTCAAAAAGAAAGAGGGAAGCGCTCTGGAATCAGTAAAAGCGGTACCAAAAAACAATATAAATATTCGTCGAACAGGCACTCAGGTATTAATTATTAATGGTGATCCCGGTAATTAATATCGCCCGCTATATAACGTACACAAGAGTCGGCATAAGCAAATAGGTCGAAAAATGTTCAATAGAACCACAATGAACCACAATGAACAATATCTGGGAAGTAAACACACTTCTGAGGTAACCCACAGGAGACCCCATTCAGACGTACAATAAATTCCAGTAACAACATTCCCTGACGTGTACTATCCGATATCTATGACACTATAAACGTGCAAATATACGAGAGTGTAAACAAGGTGTATTCGTACCGACATTAATAGAAACCTGGATCTAGAAATGGAAGTAGGTATGATTAACAGGCACGACACAGACCACCCCCGAAATAATTTGTAATTTCTAAGGTCCATAACATACAATAATGAGTCTGCCTAATAATTCATTATTATGCGCGAGAGCATTGAAATCCCGCATGTAATCATCTGAATACCAGTTAACTGGCTAACTGGCTATGCAGCCTCTGAGGTACCCAAAGACTAGCAATTTATTTATGATGAATTTTGTGCTTGTATATGACATATAAACAATCACAGGAAACCAACCAACTAAAAAGTGGATGTGCCCATGAGGTCTCCATAAAACATGACCCAGCCGCCAATCGAGAAGTCATGAAATGCATGTATGTATTTAAACTCATACGAGGCTTGCAGGAAGAAAACTATGTCTTGCCCGGTAATCGCCTCTAAATACATTGGCGAAGGGGGATTTGAAGTCATATCGAACCCTCCTCACCCGCATTACTTAATCGTTCTTGTGTTAGTCATAAAATAATATAGGGATCGCAATGGTTCCCTCATGTCTAACTGACTCCATTATGCCACTATGGGTGGAGAAGGACATGAAGAACAAAAACTTCCCCTGATAAAGAAGGTCCTCTCATGGAGGAAGCTTCTGAGGAATGTCCCATAACAGACACTTGAGAAGACTGATCCAAGGTTTCTGTGATGACAGAGATGCTACTAGTAGGATTCACAACGAGACTGTTTGATCTTAAAAACATAATGTACTGAATCAACTGAATTGGAGGATACACATATCCTATCATTCATCCCCATGAGATCGGTAGAGTGTCTACAGCATACGCTCAATGGTCTGGGCATGGCAACACGAACGACTGCAACTGATTGTTCTGGTACGTCGCAAACAGATCTATCATGGGGCGATCCCTCTAGCAGCAAATCTGCCCAAATACTCGCTTGTTGAGCATCCACTCCAACTGCAACCTTTCCGAGAGAGCGAATCTGCTAGTTTGTTCAGACGACACGGTATATGACGGATAGAAAGATGAACATGATGATTCATGACGTATAGGACAATCTTCTCCATTAGTTGGCGTAATGGAAATGAATGGGTGCCACCCTGGTTCCCGATGTATGCTACTACTGTCGAGTTGTCCGACCAAATTTGAACATGGACGTCCATTATTATGTGAATCCAATGTTGTAGCGCTAGCCATATTGACATCATCTCTTTGATGTTTATGTGTTTCTCCTGGGACCGAGGGTCCCAAAGACCCTAACACTTCAAGACTGCAGGACTTAGGGTTGCGCCCCAACTCGTCTGACTCGCATCCGTCATAATCGTGAAAGCCGGATCTGGCAGTTGCAGCGTAACTCCCTGAGTTAACCACTGAATATCTGCCCAAATCTGAACCCTTGTTTTACTAGGTCCATTAAAACAATACTGATTCAAGCGAAAGTGTCTTCACACTCCAGTTCTGAGTAAAGAATATCGGGAGGGAACGTGCGTGCAGGCAGCCCATCAGAATGAGATCCACAGCCGCTCTGCACAACTCCAACAATCACATGAATTCCCTCACTATTAATGCGTCTGAGTGTAGACATAAGCGAGCATAGCAACTGACTAGTTTCGCTCTGGGTTACGGCAGACGAATCAGATTGTTGTGAGTCTCAAAGTTCATTTCCAAGTGAATAGACGACTTGTGCGGAGCTATATCCGACTTTTCCTCATTTACGATAAAACCGAGACATCAGAGTAATTGAGGCAGGCTCTGAACATCGTTCTGAAGAATAATTCTGTTGCCGTATCCCTGTAGGTCATCCAAGTAAGCCAACGTTACCGCAGACGAATGAGCTTGTAAGTTCATTATTCGATTGAATGCCCAGGGAGCCAAATTCAGACCAAAGCATATTGCACTGAACTGATAGGTCTTCCCTTGTACGGCAAACCGCAGGTACTTTTTGAATGCCAGATGTACCAGGACATGAAAGTACACATCCTTAGGTCCATGCTTGCCACATAGTCGATCACTCAAACGCTCGCTTTTACCAACCGAATGTTCTCCATAAATAAATTTTTGGAGCCATGATAAGCTTGTTATCAAGCTCAAGTCTATTACCGGTCGGAAGGAGCCGTCTGGCTTTGGTTCGAGGAACAGGTGACTGTAAAATCCTGAATACTGATTCTCGACAACCTGTATTGCTTCCTTTGATAAGAGAGCTTATACCTCCAGTAGGAGAAACTCTCTTATGCAAGAATTTGATGGAAGATGTGTCCAACTTGTTAGTGGGGTTTTTGCTCAGAATGATAGCCGTAAGTCGTCCGAGACAACACTTCTCCCCCACTGATCTTCCGTGATTATTATCCAGTTTTTTGTGGAGCTTGATAACTTTCTGCCAACTGGCCCGCAATAGAGGTCTAAACCATCATCTGTGTGACGTGCAAGGCTTACAGGAGGAGGAACCACGTCCTCCCCATGAAAAACTTGTCTCGTCAGCCTAGGGGCATCTGACCTATAGTCCCGATCAGATCTACGCCCCTTTCCCGAGTCGCTATACTGACAAACTCCAGAGTAATTATAAGAGGGTTTCTTGTACCCTCGTGAGGAGTTACCTTTTGACGCTTTTTGGCTAGAACGCCCTCCTTTACTCTTGTCTGCTGAAGTGGGTCGTTGATACGCCGACTTCAAAAGCAGAGCACTAGATGCTTTCTTAGTAGCCTGTTCATAGACTAACGAAAGCTAGTCGTCGAAAATAAAATGTCTAGAAACTGGAGCGGAGAGAGCTTTTCACCTTGTCATCTTATCAGTGATGACCATGCAAGGGCAACATCACATCTGATTAACACCAGATTAGCCACTGTTAGGGCAGAGTTATATGTGGTATACATAATTGCCCTGGAAAGAACTTTAAGAGAGGTACAAACGTCCTCAAATTCCTTTCCCTTGAGACGTTGCACCATAACTCTTGTAAGGTGATCTGCGTAAGACATAACGTCCAAATTCGCTCTATTTGAAGAAATTGCCGTCTCAATTGTGTCTGAGCAAATAGTGAATGATACAGGTAAGGATACTTCTAGATCCACAGCCTGCTCATCCAAACACAGAAGAACTCTCTGAACATCTTCCCTCACCATTTTTAAATGAATGTGGTCCAAAAAACGGTATGTATACGGAAGAAAAGATAAGAAACCGCCTTCTTCCTCGCACTAAAGAGGATAAATACGGGGGCGTCTACATGGCTGAAGGCCTTGCGACACCTGCATAAACTGAACCGGAAAAGAAAGGACTTCCTCCTTTGTCCGGATAAAGTCTGTGCCTAACAATGCCAGTGGTTTCTCTCTTGTCGTCACAGCATTCTGATTCAGCAGAACAAAATCAGGGTAGTATTGATGGATGAAAGCCATCGCAACCATGTTTCGAAAGGGAAGGGTAATCCTCTTCCTTATCCCTTTCACCATCCAAGAGAATCAGTTGCGAATCTCGGTCCATTGCATCTGCATGAACAGACAACCGGACAGACCCAGCACCATCCCACAGCTCAAATTCTGAGTCTGAGGGAGGCTGCATCAGCATTTGCTGGGATGCTGCGATTAGCTGCACAATCTGCGACAGCAAGCCTGAGGAGCAGCGGTCTTTTGTTCCTTAGCCGCATGCTGCTCCTGGGATGGTGTGTCAGAAACGGATCCTTTCTCCGAACATCCCGATGATTAAGGCATCGTCTCCCTAGCTACCGGATGGTCCGACTTCACGGGCGAAGAGTGGTTCCTTCTTCGTGAACAGGCAGGTTATCCGAAGTTGGGTAGCTAGGATGCAGTCGTGTGTGCTTAAATAACATAGCGCAGGAAGCCGTGACTGAAGCCAACCCCAGCTGCAGACTAGATGGAGTGTCCCAAACGGCGGGCAGACATATGTTCCGTCTCGTGCAAGTTCCAACCAGAAAACTTCATTTCGGCCTTGTGAAACATAGCAGAGGAAACCTTGACTGAAGCCGACCCCAGGTGCAGACTAAATAGAGTGTCCCAAGTGGAGGGCTGAAATATGCTCTGGCTTGTGCAAGTTTCTCAAAACAACATCTGACCCCAGACATTGCTAGATTAGAGAGGCGGGGCCTCTCCCGCTTGCAGTCTATCAGACCTCGCCGAGTACAAGAACTTGCTGATTCTGCCCTATTTCCTCCCTATTTCTGTCGTCGCTGGGTGAGCTATTTATATTATAGTGCTCGCTCTACCCAATCCATGTCTTAGACTGCAATGGACTTACCCGGCACGCACAGATGGAGTACCGCTTCACCAGTCAAGCTAGCTGCTTGCAAGAGATTAAAACCTTTAACAAAAGGCCCTAACTCTTGCAATAATGAGCACTGCAGCTAGCTCTATATGATCCATGGAGCGCGACGATGGTAGCACACTTGGATGGGTGTCAGAATATCATCACCATGTTCATGTTCCTCTGAAATAGAAACTGACAGAATGAATTAAAATGCGATGAGAGGCTCTTATCTTCAGAACCTCACTGCCAACAACGTTCTGCGACACCCGACTCCAACATCAGTCATCCCAGTGCAACACAAAAATGACAAGAGTCCGCAGGAGGGTATCAACTAAAGTCGATATCAATCCTCCAAACTCCACAACAATTTATATATATAACAGAGATACATGAATAATAGCAATCATAATTAAATTCAAAATATTTTTTGTAAACAAAATTTTTTTGAAAAAATGCCCAAGTTCCCAAAGGGAACATTAAGAGCCCAAGTGCATCCTGATAGAGCCTAAGTGTGGACAAAATCCAAATTTTTTGAGCTACACTACCAGAATAATAATCCATGTATCCTACAGTATACTACAGTAATAGAATATAAAAAAAAACTACCTATATATGAGGACGTTGACAATGTAAACAACGTCAATGTAAACAAGACATCAGGTACACAAAAAGGCCCAATAACAGAAACCAATTGAAATGCTGTCAGATGCAAAGCTAGATCTTCATACGAAGAGAAAAAACGATACATCGGATAGAAGATGCAAGATTAAATGGCCTAATACCCCAAGGGTGAGGATGTAACCCTGGGGAAGAAACAGAATATTCTGTAATAAATGTTACTCCCAAGAAATTTAATAAAAAAATTTCAATGAAAAATAGCCAAAAATCTTAAGAATTTAAGAGGAAAGCTTCATGGATGGATAGGGAAGAAATACTCAACAAACAGTGGAATAATCATTTTCAAAAATGATGACATCAGGCATATGTCCCAAAATTGGGAAACATAAAATAATTTCATAAATATTATAAAGTTACAGCCCTGAACATCTAAAACCACTGTTGAACACTTCCTTCATCCAATAACAGCCTTGTATCCACCAATTCTTGCACTGAGTTGTGTCTGGCATCCTCATTTCATTGTTGATGATTTTAGGGCCAAACAAAGAATGGTGTTTGCACCAATTCCGGTCACTTCCTGACGACTACTTTATCGTGGAAAGTAAATGTATAGAGGTCCAGATAGGACTTTTAATTTTCGGTTCTGCAAGAAAATTTTAGGGATTGGGGGATTCAAAATTTGTGTTTGGCACTTAATAACTTTGAGTTTGCACCAATTAGTCGGGGCCATTGGTTTACAGTGTAAAAATATGACTATGCCATTCCAATGAGTTATGTAAAACACCCACCAATTCAACAACACATCGTACATTCTGTGTTTATTACATCCCATGCATTAAAATTCATTTAAATAAACAAATTTTAATTCTGATGTTTAAACCCACAGATGAAGAGTCTGTTTGTTTTGTTTGAAGCTGTACTGATCAAATGGCTCGATAAAAAATCAAACAACCTTTTGGGAACCAGTCTAAATTGCATTCGTTTTCTTTTGTATTGAGTGTATTTGTTGAAATTCATATCCCTGTTTCTCTTCGGCTGGTGTCCATTCACGCCTAACCATTTGGTGGCTATTACTGTTAGTAAAAATATAAGAACAAATTTGTGCAGTTTTGCAAAACAGCTGGAAGGAATCATTTTAACAGAAGTTCGAAGCATGTGAAGATGTCCGAAGATTTACCGAAATAAAGTTGACCAATTTAGATATAATGGGATTCGCAGACGAAACGGCCACGGGACAGGGTTAATGTTGTGGTTGGAAATGATTGGGTTTTTTTAATATTATCTCATTTTAACTAATTTTTTTGTGAACTGACTTTATTTTGCTTTGAACGTTTTCCTTCTCTCACTATGTGGCAGATGATCGATATTTGTATAATGAAATTTGGAAATTTTTCGAAGCGTAACTAATAACTCAATGGGAAAGGAACTAGTATAAACAGTGCTGGGAAAAAAGTTACGGCTTGTACAACACCAGTTGAATACAGACACATTCATGTCATAGCAGCGATGCCATTAAATACAAGGGTTTAAAGTTTAATGTATGTGTAATAAAATGTGATCCCTTCCTACATCTCTAAGGGTGAAGAGTATCACAGATAACTCTCATTCTGTCATCAACATATTCTTGCTTTCAAGGTCACATGCTTTCAAATCTCAACTTCTTTTTTTTTTATTATAAAATGTCAGAAAAGAGAGAAAATGTCAGGATTCATGCACTTTGTGCAGATCTTCAATCCATAATATTCTAAGATAAATTTGAGTAAATTTCCAAGATTTGACATGTATGAAACTCAAATTCCTAGAAATAAAAATATTTTAAGTAAGTAATTCAGTATTACTATCGTTTTATCACCAAAACTAATTCAAGCAGACATTTTAGCCGATTTTAGAAGTTGTAATTTATAACTCTTTACCTAACATGAGTAGCAAACCACACTTGTAAATTATGGGTTTTTTAGTTTTAACTAAACAAATTTCAGTTTTCTAAAACTAGAATATAGCTTATGGCTCTCAATTGGAACCAGCTCAATAAGCTTTTCCGACAGGAGGTTAACAGCTTTGTTTAGAAAGAAAAAATTTTAAAACATGAGCACCGCCTATCAGGGTATTACAAACATGGTATATAACTCTCAATTGGAGGCTCTGAATATGTTGATGTGCATGCAGATTCAGTGTACTGACCTATGACCTTGGTGTGACACACCACCTACTGGTGGTACATATGTTCTGTAAGTTTCATCCTGATATCTCTTTCCATTAAAAGTTATGGCTCAGACACAAAAAAGTTGTGAATTTGACCTGGGTGCTTCATTGTGAATTTTGAATGTGACACACCATCTTGTTGTGGTACTTATGTTGAGCAAGTTTCATTGTAACAACTCATTCCTCTAACAAGAGGCCCCAAAGGGCTTTGATAGGTCACCTGATAAAACTGCTTAAAGATGGATTTAAGGTTACATTCAGCATTTACATGTTAATAAAGTTAATCTAATTTAGCTAAAGCTATTGGGTGAAAAGTTTTTTGCGTAAAACCACTCAAACCTCTTCAAATCACATTTTGAAGCAGAGAAAAAAAATCACCCTTTGGAACACATCAGCCTCATCCCCCTTTGACCCCAACAAGGTGAAAACAAATTTTTGGTCATGAAATCTCTTAAAACTCTCCAAATATTTTTCTCAGGCAAAAAAGAATAAATTTGCCCAATGGGCCCTCTAAACTCCCCCCTCCCCCACACCCTTGGTGGGGTCTCAAGGTCCCCTTTGGGCAAACATTGATGTTATGTACTCACACTTACATCTAATTAAAGTTTACCACAATCGGCTCTGTCAGGTTCTAACCTGTGGATGTGAAGATGGGTTTTTTAAAGAATAGTCCTTATTTTGCACTAAGTTAAACACTAAGTTAAAATATGGGATCCCACAGGAAGCCCAAATATGACACAAGGGACTTGATGTTAACAAATGGGCTCTGGACCTCCTAAGGATGCTGCGTATCAAATATCAAAAGATTCTGACGGATGGATCTAAAGAAGAAGATTTTTAAAGGAATTTCCCCGCATTGCACTAAGTTAAAATTTAGGATGCCACAGGGAGCCCAAATATGAACCCAGGGACTTGATTTGAACAAACTGGCATTTGACCCCTCAAAGGATTCTGCATACCAAATATCAAAAGACTCTGACTGATGGATGAAGAAGAGGATTTTTAGAGAATATTCCATATATTGCCAAAGTTAAAGTTCAGGCTCCCAATGATGCTCTATACCAATCATCAACAAAATCTGTCTGGTGGATCTGAAGAGGATTTCTAAAAATTTCCTCTTATTGGACTGTGTTAAAACTCGGGTTCCAATAGGGAGCCCAAATATGAACCCAGGGACTTGATTTAAACAAACTTGAATCTCTATCATTCCCCCCCCCCCCCCCCCCCCCCCCCCCCCCCCACACACACACACACACACACACACACTGAGGATGCTACTTATCAAATATCACAAGATTCTGACTGATGGATCTGAAGAAAAAATATTTTTAAAAAATACAGAAGTTAAAATTTGAGCTCCCACAGTACACCAAATCAAGAGATTTTGACTTATAAATCTGAGAATTAAATGAAAAAAATTTCCTAAAATTGCACCAAGTTAAAATTTGAACCCAGGGACTTGTTTCAAACAACCCTGAATCTGACCCCTCTAAGGATGTTGTGTACCAAATATCAAAAGATTCTGACAGGCAGTTTTGGTGAAGACTTTTTATATTAAAAACAAATTGTGGGTGCAAACAGAATTATGCCCCCTGTGGGGTCTAATAAAGGTTTCTTCAAATGGTCAAGAGATAGAATAGCTGCTCAGGAAGGGTGTAAGATGGACATCTCCATCAGCTAGGGCAGCATCAAAAGGATAGACACAGCAAAATTGCCAAACATTGGATCATAGAATCCCCAAAAAAGAGACAAATTGTCTTTGTAAAAGCAGATCCCCGAGACTAAAAAGAGCACCTACTTGGACCATATATAGTAAGTCTGATGAGAAGGAAGTTTCGATAGAAGGAAGTGTAAAAGTAGATTACAGTGTTAAGTTTCTGGAAGTGATACATAAGAACTCTTAGAATGGACCTCAGACTTGTAAGCTGGATGAAGAAATCCATTCCTGTACATTCTAGATTGAGTTCTAAAGAAGTCACCATGCCATCCACATATTCCACATACACGATTCCTGAGGCATTAGCTGCTACTAGATTGTCAAATAAAAAAATTATCGAACATTGTTTCCCGTAAAAGATGCAGGCCCATCTCTAAAGTCTATAAAAGGCACATACGTGACTTCGAGATAAACATAAGTAGCAGTAGCGTCACTGTCCAGAACAAGTACCATTTATAAGACATGCACTCTCTAAAAAAGTCAATAAACTATCTAGAGCTTCTTCAAAAGAAGTATATCTGCTCTAACAAAGGGCAAACCCTGTCAGAGTATTCATAATAGTGTTATATGATTCCAGAATAAGTGATAGACATTGAACTTCTTGAACAAAAGTGAAGGTGGACAGAATATGACAGAATATTCTAGAGTAAGATGCCAGAAGACCATGCACATTAAAGTAAAGCATAACATTTAAGATGTAAGATTCGAGTGAAAATCTGTCGAATATATGTCCTCTTCAAGATCATGAACATCAGAATATTTGTCCTTCTGGGTAAAAGCCTGTGATATGAGTAGATGTATGACATTTGTGACTGGAGGTATGTATTTATTTAGTGGTGTTTAAGGTCACCTATTTTTGCACAATGGCTAATCATGACCACAACATGAGTATCAACTCAAGACCAGGGGTGCGCATTAATAAGCCAAGTTTCCCATTTTAGAGAAGGTTTGCACTTCCCAAGCATTGGTGACTGGATCCTATTTTACCAGTAAAACAGAGCCTGTTTACTCAGTAAATAGGCACTGCTTCACTTCTTGGGGTTCCTGCAGGGATGTGGCTGGAGGTGCCTAGGCATAAAACCCTATTGTGCCTACACGAAGGTGAACATTTGTCTGTACAGGAATGTTTAGCCAGTAATAAAATCTCAGTTAAGCGTGTAACTGATAAAGAAACTGAGCTAGAGGGGCTTGAGTGTTTCTAGGAGTATAATATTTTCAATGTTATCTGATGATCTATTCTTCTGAAGACAGAGGTAATTGTGATTTGGGGAAAAGGCTCCTCTAAAATTGACTCAAGAAGAATATAAAACCTCTCTTCAAACCGGCTAGAATATTAATTGTTTTCACCTTCATAACAGTCACAGTCAACATAGGATATTGATCTAGTGGTGTCAAACTGTGACTACCGGTACTTGCTGCTGAGCCGAATCAATGTTTTGGAAAGTGTAACTACTTCCATCAGAGCTTGTAACATTAACTTTGTAGAAACCAAGGTAGGGTTAACTGAAATGAATCTGGTTATGTCGCTCTGATGATGATCTATTATTGATCTGGGCTAGGGGACCAATGATAACTGCTACAGTTGGCAAATCCCTACCTATGTCTAGGTGAAGAGGACTAGAATGCCATGTCATGATCACTTCAAGTCTTCATAAGATGAGCAGTAGCCATGGCTAATAGTGTGTTGGAAAACGGGATTTCCCTCTGGTAAATGCATGCCAAGTTAGAACAAAAAATCACAGACATCCAGTATAGTGATAGTTCAGCCAGTTACCTATAGATCTTCAGATGACAGATGTGTTCCACCTGAGCTATCGGACCTATTAGCATAGCATTGGTCAGAATAACCCTGCCATTGACTAAGCAAAAATTGACCTAGAAGTCCCCCCGAGTGATCGCTAAAATGCTGCATCAATAGCATAGGCAATATGTGGGTAGGGAAGATGGATTTCACTCTGGCAAATGCAAATGATTGTGACTACTCGGGAGTGCGGTAGCTCAGTAGGTAGAGGTGCAGGCTGCAAGCCGAGAGGTCCTCGGTTCGAATCCCACCTGCGGCAACCGCGTTGTGTCCTTGGGCAAGACACTTCATCTCCATTGCCCGCGTGGGGGCACGATGACACCGTGTACTAAGGTGTAATGCACATCGATGGTACGCATGTCTTCAACCAATCTAACCCTGCTTGTGCTGCAGTGCGGAGTTACGATGTTGGGGAGCTGGCAGCTGCTCATCGTTGCTCGGTGGTTCTCTCCGGCTTCCTCCACCCATAAAACTGTCACGGTCATGATTAGCCATTGTGCATAAATATGTGACCTTAAACATCAATAAATAAATAAATATAATTGTGCCTACTCAAGATAGGTAAAGGTTTAACACTTTACCTAACGAATCAGCTGCATCCACCTGCAGAACTTACACTTGAGCAGTTGCAAAAAACCCAACTTTTTTGCAATGTGCCCCCTTCCCCATTGGAACAAGGTTATCATTCCAATTCCAATGAGAAGAACACATGATATGGCTTTATAGAATTTGGGGGGAAAATTTAGGGTTAAACAAGATGTAAGAGAAATCTCAATTTATCACCAAAATGTAGAAAAATCAAACATTCTGGTTTAGCAAATATTCAACAAAATAATTTCAAATGGTGAAGCGGATATTCAAGTAAGAGGTTTTCACTGTACAGAAAGCAGAGGAATGCAAGACACAATACTTATGTTAAATTGGCCATGTCACATGTCTCATGCATAAATTGATAACAATGACTCAAGCTGATTGTATAGGCACAGTATTCATCTAACAATGAGATGAAATATGTCAGAGTGGACCAGCTGTATGGGTATGTATGTTCTGCAGGCACTTGTAGTTACTCCATTTTATGACAAGATATGCCAGTCGAAAATATTAAGAATCCCAATAGTTTTAGGGAGATGCCTCATAGTAGTTCCAAGCTTACTGTTGAATCTGATACTTACAAGTTGTTTTCTTTGTTATTTGCATATTTTTCACTTAGATTTTGTTTTGCTACATCTTCTTTCTCGTTCAACGTGATGTGTAAATTTAACATGATTTTTTGCATTGAAATAAAAATGTTGTTTTAATTAAAACCAAATAACAGTATTTATTTATTTATTGGTGTTTAAGGTCACATATTTCTGCACAATGGCTAATCATGACCAGGATAGTTTTACGGGTGGAGGAAGCCGGAGTACCCTGAGAGAACCACCGAGCAATGGCGAGCAACTGTCAGCTCCCGAACATACCAACTCCACACAAGAAGGGTTAGCATTGGTTGAAGACAGGTGTACCACCGACATGCAGTACGCCTTAGTAGACAACGCCACCGTGCCCCCACGTGGGCAATGGGGTGAAGTGTCTTGCCCAAGGACACAACACGGTTGCCGCAGGTGGGATTCGAACAGAGGACCTCTCGGCTTGCAGCCTGCACCTCTACCAACTGAGCCACTGCACCCCCACCAAATAACAGTAAAAGACGAGAAACCAAATGATTGACATACACTAAAGAAGGTTGTCATTAGGCATTAATTATATGACAGTTGTAACCAATAAGTACCACTTGTGGACAGATAAATGTATATATCATTGATCAATCTCTGGCTTTTATAGGATCAGAATCATACTTTTTATTACTAAGGTGTACTCACATTTATCATTGGACAATTTCCTTCAACAGATTTCAAAACTGCTTCAAGAGAAGCAGCCCACATTTGTTTATCTGAGAAATTCAAAGCCATTAAATAAAGAACCCTGAAAATATAAAAAGTTAAAAAATTTATAGTAATTTATATATTTTTTATACTTACCAATGACCCAGACTTAGCTGGTGCTAACTCCACAAAAACCAGGGCCAAACACAAATTTTGCCCCCCAATCCCCAAAATTTGCATCCAAAACAAAAAGAAATCATGTCCTAAAGGACCTCCATAGTACGACTCTACTGCGCATGCGCAGTGACGCAGTCGTCCCGAAATTGGCGCCAAATATCATTCTTACTGGCAGTGCCTGGTCAGCGCTATGTACTCAGCGGGGAGGCAAGAGTTCCCAACTCAGGGAGGGCCATCCCCGTCTGGGTCATTGGTAAGTATAAAAAATATATAAATTACTATAAATTTTTTAACATTTTTATACTGTACCAATGACCCAGACTTAGCTGAATAGTAAACAGGCTGGAGGGCCTAGGACATAGAGGAAAATCCAATAAGCTCAATTATAAAATAAAGAGGTAACCCCTTAAGGAGAAAAGGAGTATTAGGCTTTACATGTATCTTTCTTATTTAATATTTAAATTAGAAAGATACACTACCCTTAATAATTGAGCACAATAACATTCATGTTCTCTATTAACATCCAGTATAACCTTTATACTAATTATTTTTAAAGCAAGCCAATAAATAAAGTAGTCCAGAGAATTGAGACTCTTTATAATCATTTAAAAGTGTCCGAGTATTGTATATTAAAGCCCGTTTGACACTTGACATATACAAATGCTTCACACCGAGCTACACTTTAAAAATAAGACATGAATGAAATTAAACATTAATATTACACTTTAAAACCATCCCGGAAGCGACTCAGAAATACTGTCTTGGAGGAGGCATTCCCTTGATTTTCACTATAAAGCAGGTGACCTAAGGGAACACCCGCCCCCCCCCTTCCCCTTGCCCTGGGTCAAATAGCCCAGAGCGAAGAGGGCAGCCGGATGGAGTCACTGCCGGAACAGAAAGCCTGCATAACTATAGTTGCAACTGTTTAGTGGACGACATTCTGAGCAACAGATAACGGACCTAAACAATGCAGGTCTCCAGAAATGGACTCAATATTTCTGAGATAAAAATTAGTAAATGTGGATGGCTGAGACCAATAAGCAGCCTTCATTAAATCTGTAATAGCAACACTATTAGCATAAGCCCAGGAAGTAGAAAGAGCTCTTACTTCATGAGCAGAAATCTTAAGCACAGACTGCTGAGAAGAAGATAAATCTTCATACGCAGTACGAATAGTTAACTGAATCCATCTAGCAATAGAATGGACTGAAATGTCCTTTCTATTAGGCATCAAAGACAGAAAGAAACGTTTCCGTCCCTTTCTGATGAACTGAGATCTCTGTTTATAGATACGTAGTGCTCTAACAGGACAGAGTAAAGGCCTACGCCCGTCTGAAGACGGAAGAGCCTTAATAACAATAGGTTCCGGATATTTATTAGGAGCCTGATTCTTAGCTAAAAAACCGACATTAGTAGTGAAGGTGATAGTGTTCCCAACACTACGATAATGAGAATCATCCACCGATAGTGCATGAAGCTCACTGACTCTTCTGGCAGAAGAGAAAGCTAAGAGAAAAGCTGTCTTATAAGATAAGAATTTGAAATCTACTGTCCCAAGAGGTTCAAATGGCTTTTCCTTCAATTTAAGGAGAACCCAAGCTAAATTCCACTTAGGAATTAATCTAAGAGTTCTGGGTCTATTTATCGAAAAGTTTCTAACCAATTTCGATAAAGAGACATTAGATCCAATTTGTAAACTATCATGATGTGCATAGGTATCAGATAAAATAGATCTATAACCCTTTATAGTAACAGGTTGCAGTTTGATTTCGTCAAACAAGTATACTAGAAAGTTAGCAATGTCTGGTATAGAGGGATCAAATATATCAACAGAATGATCCCTACACCAACGACGGAAAACCTTCCACTTAGCCGCATAGTTTAGCGAAGAGGAGGTCCTCCTACAGTTAGAAATCGCGTCCACTGCTCGTCCTGTAAAGTGCTTGCCATGCAAGAAGGACCGCACAACGGAAAAACGTGAAGGTTGAGACCTTGCGGGTTGTGATGTAGTTGGCGCGATTTCCCCTGCCAAAGAAGATCCTCTCGTGGAGGGAGCTTCTGCGGTAGGTCCCACAACAGACACCCGAGTAGATTTATCCACGGTCTCTGTGGCGACAGAGATGCTACCAACAGAATCTTGCATTGAGATTGTTTTATCTTTAGCAATACTTGTTGAATTAACGGCGCTGGAGGATACGCATATCCTATCATTCCGTCCCAAGGGATCGATAGAGCGTCTACTGCAAATGCTCTTGGATCCGGACACGGGGACACATACGTCTGCAACTGATTGTTGAGATGTGTCGCAAATAAGTCTATCATAGGCCGTTCCCATTGGTAGCAAATCTGATTGAATACTTGTTTGTTGAGAGTCCACTCCGACGGCAACAAGCGACCCTTTCGTGAAAGGGAGTCTGCTAGCACATTCAGACGACCCGGTATGTGACGGACCGAAAGAAGAACGTGATGTTCCAACGCAAACAGAAGGATTCTTTCCGTTAGATTGAACAACGGAACTGAATGAGTGCCTCCTTGATTCCGTATATACGCCACTACTGTCGTATTGTCGGATAGGATTTGGACATGAGCATCGTGAATAATGTCCATCCAGTGACGTAACGCAAGCCAAATTGACATCATTTCCTTGATGTTTATGTGCTTGCACAGGAATTGCGGATCCCAAAGACCCTGGCATCTCGAATCCGTTGGGATTAATGATGCACCCCAACCTGTTTGACTGGCATCCGTCATAATGGTAAAACTCGGATCCGGCAACTGCAGCGGAACTCCTTGAGTTAACCACCTAATGTTTGCCCAAGTCTGAATCTCTTGTTTCACTTGATCTGACAAGAGAACGTCTACATCGAGCGAATGAATTTTCACACTCCAATTCTGAGTCAGGAAAATTTGAAGAGGCCGTGTGCGTAGCCGTCCCATCGGAATGAGATCCGCGGCGGCTCCGCACAGACCTATCAGTCTCATAAATTCTCTCGCCGTGACTTTGTCTGTATTCAGACAATAGCGAGCGTAACAACTGACTAATTTCGCTCTGGTTAACGGCAGACGAACGAGATTGTTGTGCGTCTCGAAGCTCATTCCCAGATGAGTGAATGACTTGGACGGCACCAGATCCGACTTCTCCTCGTTTACTATGAAACCGAGACGTCGGAGCAATAGAAGAAGATTCTGAACATCGTTCTGAAGCGTTAACTCGCTGCCGTACCTCTGAAGAATGTCGTCCAGGTAGGCCGACGTTACCGCAGACGAATGAGCTCGGAAGTAGATCATTACCGAGTTCATTACCCGAGTGAAAGCCCAGGGTGCTAGATTCAATCCGAAGCACATGGCCCGGAACTGATACACCACTCCTAGGACTGCGAAGCGTAGATACTTTCGGAATGTCGGATGTACCATGACATGAAAGTACGCATCTTTGAGATCTATGCTCGTTGCATAATCGTTCACCCGAATACTCGCTCTGACCGATCGAATCGTCTCCATATAAAACTTCGGAGCGACGATCAGCTTGTTTATCCAGCTCAAATCTATGACTGGACGGAACGAGCCGTCTGGTTTCGGAACCAGAAACAGATGGCTGTAGAATCCCAGCGATTCCTGGTTTTCTACGACCTCTACCGCGTTCTTCATTAAAAGAGACTGCACCTCTGATAGCAGAGCGTCTCTTTTCTGAGGGTTTGACGGAAGATGAGTCCACTTTGGACTTCGAGTTAATGGAGGCTTTCGTTTGAAGGATATCTTTAGACCTTCCGAAGTCACTCCTCTCACCCACGGGTCGTCCGTAATCGACGCCCACTCTTGAGAAAAACTCGACAACCTTCCGCCAACCGGAACGCGATAGAGGTTTGAGCCATCACCTCCTGGATCTGCGAGGCCTGCGGTAGGAGAAACCACGTCTTCCACGACCCGCACCTCGCCTCGTCGACCTCGGGGCGTCCGACCGATTGTCCCGGCCTGAAGGACGTCCCGAACGAGAGTCGCTATCCTGACGGTCTCTCGAATAAGAGCTAGAGGACGCACCGGAACCTCTATAGGAACCTCTCTTGGGCGGATAAGACCCAGAAGTGCCCGCCTTATTCGTGTCTGCTGTATCCGACCTTTTAGGAGCGGATCAAAACAACAGAGAATCACTAGCTTTCTTTTTAATATTATCATAAATAGCGGAAAGCTTGCCGTCAAAGAGAAGATCTCCTGAGACCGAAGCGACTCTAAGAGAGTTCTTCACCTTAGAATCCACTAGTGTGGATGTAGACAGGGCTGCGTCACGTCTAACCAACTCCAGATTTGCCACTGAAAGGGCGGAGTTACACGTGGAATAAGCTACTGCCCTTGAAAGAAGTCTTAAGGAGGATTGTATATCCTGAAACTCTTCCCCTTGAAGACGCAGTGATAACGCCTTCGTAAGGTGATCTGCGTAAGATAAGGCATCTAAATTGGCTCTGTTAGACGCAATAGCTGTTTCCAACACTGCGGTTGGAATAGAAGCTGACGACGGTAATGATAGCTCTAAGTCTTCCGCCTCGTCGTCCATACGCAGAGGAACTCTCGGTATACCCTGACCTGCCGTGTCGAATTTATTCCTTGCATTAATGAAAGGCAGGTTGAGAGTATTTGCGGACAAGAAGCCTGCTTTCCCCGTCCTGGAAGCAAGTTTAAAAATAGCGTCGTTCAATAATTCAAATGTTCTTGCAACATTATTGGACTGCGACGGAAACTCGGGAGCGATGTCCCTGAACCGCTCAAAAAATTCAGAGTCCAATGACGCTATAATTCTCCTGTCCGGAAGCGCAGCAGTCTGGCCCGACGGAACAACTTGAGGAAGAAAGTGCCGGATGAAGTCCACGGCAGCTTTGTGTTGTTCTGAAAGGGATAGCTCCAATTCATCCGTATCCCTTTCACCATCCGGTCGGACCTCCCGATGTTCCCGGTCGTCCGCCCCCGATGCTTCGGCGGAGCGTACCGACCCAGCGCCGTCGGATAATTCTCGATCCGACACCGTCTCTGTCGGCTGCTGGGATGCTGCGATAAGCTGTGCTATCTGCACTAGAATGTCCGACGTCGAGACCTGCGGAGGAGCGGTCTTTCGCTGCTTTGCCGAGGGCAGCTCCGCATCAGATGGCTCCCGCATACTTTTCCTATGCGAACGTCCGGAGTCCATCGGTCTCGAATCCCTGGCTGCCGGATGGTGTGACCTGGTCGCCGAAGAATCCTTCATCGGCGAAGCTGGCAAAATATCGGAGGTCACGCAGCCAAGGTGCGGTCGTGTGCGCCGGCGAGAAGAGGAAGCCTTAACAGTCTCTGCGGACTGCTTATACAACGGAGCGTCCCGAGCGACGGACGTATGCTCCGCTAAAGACACATTTTGTACCACAACATCTGGTCCCAGATGTTGTTGTACGAGAGAGGGGCCTCTCTCGCTCACGGCCCGGCTGGACCTGGACGAGCTAGGAACCGGACTAAAAGGCTTCCTCCGTTCTCGTTCACTATCCGCCGTCACTGGGTGTGCATCTATTATTTTTATAGTGCTCGCATCACCCAAAATTTCCTCTTGGACCGCATCGGACGAACCCGGCTGCCGAACCATTCGGTGAATGGACGCTACACCGGGCGAGCTAGCGGACGACATTTGTCTAATCTCCATGAGCACTTTTGCCGCTAGCTCTGTATTTATTTGTGACGACGGACGCACACTTGAAGAAGATAACATGGAAACATCACCCTGTTCTGGTTCCTCTGAAATAGAAACTGAGAGAGTAGAGTGACCTTGTGGAGAAAGAGCCGGCATCGCTCTTTCTCCAGAAACAACATATCGTGACACACGTTTCCAATGTTTCTCATCCCAATGTTCACATACAGGACAGGGATTAATGCGAGAACACTGACTACAATTAATGCAATAATCATGAAAGTCAGAGGAAGATTTCTTCCTATTACAATTTGAACAAGTTCCCTTCATTGTGAAAGAACAACAATAAGTCCTAGTTACTCGCAAAAACCCCTGACACAAAGATACATAATAACATGATCCATTAATAAATGAAAAAACAATTGCAAAACAAAATAATTTTGAAAAAATATTTTTTCAGAGAAGCCCAAGTTGCTGAAAAGTAACGTTGAGCCCCGATGGATCCGATGGCAAAGTGTGGTCAAAAATTTTAAAATTATATAAAATAATTAATGAGACACTTTCGGATAATATAAATGTATCTTATAATGAGATAAACTACCTCAAAGGCAAACAGCCCCCCTCAAAAAAGGCTGTTGCCAATGAAAACAAACAGTGTAAACACAGAAGAAAACATGACTCCAGGCACTGAAAAAACTGGCCCGGAATCAGTCATCAATTACACTCTATCTGATGCAAAACAGAGACTCCCAGGGGAGAATCTGCAGAACATCAGATGGAAGATGCAGAACACAAACGTTATACACCCATGGGTGAAAACGTAACTATGGGGAAAATAACAGAAAACATTCTGTAACCAAGCAACTCTCCCAGGGAATTTTTAGAAATGAAACTTCTCAAAAATATGCCAAAAGCATGGGAGAATTGCAAGGGGGGACTTTAGAAGGTTAGGGGAGAGGAAACACTGAATAAGCAGTGCAACAATTAGCAAGAATGACAACAAGAGGCGTTTGCCTCGAAAATAGGCAACTTAACATAATTTCAACAAAAAATTTTAAGTACAGCCCTGATTATTTTTTGCCACTTCTTTTTTCCTCTCCTCCTTGTATCCTCCTTAGAATCACATTTTCTCCAAGAATTACGTGTCTGGCATCCTTTAAACTGAGATTTACAAGCACAAAGATCAGTGAGATGTTGACTGATGAAGGGCCAAACAGAGAATGAAATTTGGCGCCAATTTCGGGACGACTGCGTCACTGCGCATGCGCAGTAGAGTCGTACTATGGAGGTCCTTTAGGACATGATTTCTTTTTGTTTTGGATGCAAATTTTGGGGATTGGGGGGCAAAATTTGTGTTTGGCCCTGGTTTTTGTGGAGTTAGCACCAGCTAAGTCTGGGTCATTGGTACAGTATAAAAATAAAGGAAATTTCAATTAATTTCTATATTCATCATACCTACCACTGGCCCAGACATGCAGGCACTCTATTCGTCAGAATTCAGGGCAAACATCTAATTTTGAACACCCACCCCAAAAATTAAGCCCAACCAATAAAAAAACTAGCGTCCTCTACAGTCTTCCATAGATGGCTTCTGCATATGTGCAGAGCCAAGGAAGTGTCCTCAAATCCTGCCAATAACCATTCTTTTGTGATGCTGCTGGGTGTAATAGTTTTAATGTGGGGAGGTGTGAGTGAATGACTCACAGGAGTGCACTTCCTGTCCAGGCCAGTGGTAGGTAAGATAAATACAGAAATTATTTGAAATCTCCATTATTTATCCACCATTACCACCAGCCCAGACATGCTGAATAGACAATAGGAGGGCTAAAACAGAACTGAAAAGAAAAATCAATAACAAGCAGGCTATTGCTTACTCAAAACAGCAGGAATCCTTAAATAGCTTGTTAACTGGTTGAGTGCTGGAAGCACATATTTGGGCTTTACTCTAAAGTGCAGGTCTCACAACATAAAGGCCATACTCAATGGATATATTTTATATGATCTTGGAATTAAAATTATTTAGTCTGTATTGATTTGGTTTCTTACAATTGATGGGAGACTGCCTGAAGGCACTCTCCCATAAATTGTAACAAAGTCAAGACATGTGAACAAATTTGGAGGACCAAAAATAATTTAGCACTCTACCAGTTAAGGATAAAATAGGATTTATTTACATCCAAGGGAGATAAATATCATTGATGGGTGCAATACCTACAAAACACATTCTCTGTTTTGCAAGAAATTCCTTTCAAAAGAAAGAGGTAGGGCACAATAAATGTCAAGCGTCACAATGCAAAAGCTTGAAATTTAAATTATATAATATTCTGAGCAGCGGACAAGAGACATGGACAACTTGGATCACCCACCAAAGATTCTAGATATCTCAAGTAAAAAGAAATGAATGTTGAAGGTTGTGTCCAATAAGCAGGCTTCATAATATCTGACTGAGCATTAGAATTAGCATATGCCCAGGAGGATGATAAAGCTTTAACCTCATGAGCAGAGAATCAGATTCTATTCACTTTACTATCCCAATCATATAAATTACTATAAGCAGTACTATAGTAGACTGAACCCATCTAGAAATGGAATGAACTTAAATATCCTTTCTATCTGGAATGAGAGAAAGAACATATTTATTCCTTTCCTTATGAAACTAGACCACTTAACATAAATTCTTAAGAGCCCTCACTGGACAAAGTGAGGGTCAAGAATTATTAACAGGCAGTAAAGCATGAATAATTATAGGAGCAGGTAGTTTATTTGGTGCCTGATTCTGAGCTAAAAAGCTTACTTGAGCAGTAAAGGTAACAGAATTACCTGAACTTCGATAATGTAAATACTCAATAGACAAAGTATGAAGTTCACTAACTCTTCTAGTTGAACCAAAAGCAAGCAAGAATACCATTTTAAATGTCAAAACCTTAAACTTCACAGAATTTAAAGGTTCAAATGGAGCTTCTTGGACTTTTAGCAAGATCCAGGCTAAATTCCACTTAGGAATTTGCTTAAAGTTTTTGGCCTTTTATGCAAAAATTCTGCAGCTTTGCCAAGGATTGATCTGAATATATATAAATTAGGGCTATCACGAGTTTTGAATTTAGGAATCAATTAATCGTTGCAAATAAACAATAATAAT
Source organism: Pictodentalium vernedei (assembly GCA_031216915.1). Lineage (NCBI taxonomy): Eukaryota > Metazoa > Mollusca > Scaphopoda > Dentaliida > Dentaliidae > Pictodentalium > Pictodentalium vernedei. The sequence goes on from CM062294.1 coordinate 258,943,669, forward strand.
TGATTAATCATACCTTGAAGACCCCACCCCTTCTCCCTCTCTCTTTGAAGTTGTTAAAAATGAAATTCAAGTCAGCTGACCTATCTCAAGTAAACAATGAAGACGATCCTTGTTTCATTTGAAAAAAATGTGATTCCTGCTGGACTCCTGGCATCGTTCACATTGCACATTTTATGTATTAACCCAGGTGATTCACCTATTAAGAGTGTTATTGGTGGAATGTAAAACATAGCGTAAAACAATCACAAAAGGCTAGCAAGTAACAACGTTCTGGGTGAAGAAAATAAAAATGCATTTTAAAGATATTGAAACACCATCCAGTATGCAATACCGAAAAAAAGCCTGAACTTTCAGCTGGTTTCCTCTGCGACAACCAATGCCTCACAGAAAATATATACTGGGAAATATCGTTGGTCAAGGAGAAAACAAACTCAAAGAAGTTTGGTAACTCCAAAAGTGGCTACGTATTGTGCTGCAGTAACTCAATTCAATGTAGTTGTTTTGCTGCTCTTACGGTCATAATTGTTCAATAGACAAATCTTGCACTGGGTTTGCGACACTGATTTTTTAGTCAGAACAGTCAAGAGAAATTCTGAGGAATCAAGAATTTTTACTAGAAAAAGCTGTTCTCAGAAAACTGTACTTTCGGTTTCTGTATTATTTCTCATATACCGGGGCCTTCGTTCGATTACATTTTGTAGGTGCATGTTCTGACGTCACACAAATGGGGCGGATACAATACAAGATTGAGAGTTATGTCTCTGTTTAAATGATTGAGTTTAGATATTTCAGTTATACAAGTGAAAGAACCTTATCGGTATTTCAAAGGTGGGTGTTCTATCACTTTCGAAGGAAGAACATCACATTTACACTGTCAAAAATCTCGCAACTGTTGACCGGTCTTGATTATTACACTGACAGTTCAAAAGTTCAGAACATCAAAGATTTGAATGTACCTAAAAGAACTAATGCTTCTAACAGCTTCTTCATATATTTAACATCAATGTTCTTAACCCTTTGCCTTTAGAAACAATAGTTTTTTCATCAAATTTTCTTTTAATTATTAAACGTCTAAAACGGGGTAAAATGTACCGATTATTCAACAACGAAAAATACTAATTGATTTTGCCATGACTGATCGACAATCGATTAATCATGACAGCCCTAATATTAATACAGCCTTCATGAGCATAAGTATCCGACAACACGGAACTGTATCCTTTGATTGTAATAGGTTGAAGTTTCTTAACATCAAACAGAAACACAAGAAAATCAGCAATGTTAAGAAATGAAGGACGCAGATAATTTACACCTTTGTCTTGGCACCAAGCAATGAAAACTCTCCACTTCGCAGCATAGTTTAGAGAAGAGGAGGGACCTGACAACAGAAAGACATGAAGGTTGAGAACTGCCGGATATCCGACAACAAGGAACTGTATCCTTTGATTGTAATAGGCTGAAGTTTCTTAACATCAAACAGAAACACAAGAAAATCAGCAATGTTAAGAAATGAAGGATGCAGATAATTTTACACCTTTGTCTTGGCACCAAGCAATGAAAACTCTCCACTTCGCTGCATAGTTTAGAGAAGTGGAGGGACCTGACAACAGAAAGACATGAAGGTTGAGAACTGCCGGATTGCAGTGAAGTTGTAAGTTTTGTCTTGAAACAGAAGGTCCTTCCACAGTGCAAACGATGCAGACTGTCTTGTAACAGAGGTAGGTTGACTCACGAGGTAACAGCAGGTCTACGAGGATGATTTCACAAGTTTCGTTTGATTTTCTGAAGCACCTGAAGTATTAACAGAGGCAGAGGAAAAGCATAGCTGATGACTCCATTCCACAAGTTTTACAGAGCGTTTACTGCAAAGGCTGATGGATCTGGGCATGGAGAGAAGAACATCTGAAGCTGTTTGTTCCCTCTTGTTGCAAAAAATTATGAAGTTGATGCTTGCCGCAAAGTGAATCCCTTGGATGCTGTTCCTTATCGACCGGATAGTTTCCATATAAAACTTCCCAGCAAGAATGAGCTTGCTGATCCAGCTTAGATCTATGAGCAAGTCAGTCAGAAGGAACCATCTGACTTCAGCACCAGGAAGATTTAGGAATAAAAACGAAGAGACAAACTTTTGTCTCTACAGTCTTTAATGCCTTCTTGAATAACATCAAGTTTACTGCTTTGAGAAGACAGTTTCTTTTGGTAAGGTTGGCAGGAAGATTTGTTTTTATGGGGATTCTTGACAAAGAGGTTTTCTTCTGAAAGAAAGAATTATTCCCTCTTGAATAAGTTGTAGAACCCAACAATCTTTTGTAATTTTCTTCTAATATTCTGCAAACTGGGAAAGTCTTCTGCCGATCGGAAGACAATAGAGGTTGAAAGCCTCATCTTGAGCCTCCTTGAGGCTTGTGATAGGAGAAACTTTGTTTTCCTCTACCCGACTTGCCTCTTTAGGACTGCGAACATCCCCTGATCGACTGACTAGAACAAACCAGACACTGGTTACGAGGAGCTGAATATTTGGAGTGCGACAAGCCACAAGATTTCTAAGAAACAGAATACCTGGGTTTCTTGGAACTAGAGAAATTTAGAGCAATTTGACAAAGAATAAGACTACTTGTAGCTTGTTTGGTAACTTCTTCACATAGAAAAGTGACTTGCTCATTAAAGAGCAAAGACTCCATCAGTGGAGCTGCTCGAAGGAAAGTTTTATGAGCCTTGTCTAGGTTGAATGCTGACAATACAGCATTGCCACATTTAAACCAGCTCAAGGTAATCAGTGGTCCAAGCTGCTGTATGAATAGAAGCCATAATGGAGTGAGATACCACTCTCAATGGAGAAAGTATGTCTTCAAATTCATCTTTGTCAAGTCTTCTATCTAAAGCTTTAGTTATAAGATCAGAAAAGGATAGAACATCCTGTATAAAGCCACTGTAGGATTCACTAGGTTAATCCAGAAGGGGACATGCGAATGGAACATTGAGACAACTGGATGTTCAGATCGTGAGACTTGCTATCCAATTGAAGTGGTGTAGATTGAATGGATATACCAACTGTCCTGAAGGATGTACCAACCATTCTGAAGGATGTACCAAGCGCCGATTCACTATATGGTAAAGATTAATTCTCTGGTGATAGGACGGAAGCTGTATTGGTTTTCTGTAAAACAAGAGCATTAATTCTCTTGAAAGCTCTATCATCTGATGAGATAGGATTGGAACGGACAGAGAATCTTCTTTTTGTGACAATGAATCATGTCCAAAGAGGAATAGTTTTGTGAGTGAGGAAACGCTTTGTAACTCCATAGAAATAAGATCATGAAAGAACTGCTGATTGAAAAACATTGCTTCCATGTATTGTGTTGATAGAGATGGACTGCTATCATCATCCAATGACTCTGCAAGAACTGAGCATGATGACCCTTGATCTCTGTCATCTGAATGTTCCAATCGGGAATCCAAGTAATATGAAGCAGTCTCCAATGAGTAATATTGCTCTGAAGGTTCATTTTTGATAGAGAATGAATGCAAGAGCAATTTTAAAGCTTTTCCTGACTCGGAATCCAGACTTAATGGATGAACATGATTGCTAGATGAAGATCTTCGTGGAGATGTTGGAAGGCGATGTTTGTGTGAACAATGATGTGAAAAAGACTAGGCATCGATGTGTGATGAAGTTCTATTCCTTTCATACGAAGAATGGCAATCCAAAAGGTGGTGTGATGTCTGTGTTGTGAACGATGACTTCTGACGGACGGAGTGGTGAACAATGACGTCAACGCTCAGAATTTTTACCTGGCAAAAATCTATGGGGACTATGATGATCCACAGTCGGATAAGGAACCATGACTGGGGTTTCTTTTAGGTAGAAGACTTTGTGGTGAAGGTGCTTGTGATTCCGGACAATCCACTTACTCCAGGACTGTTAGTGCTTAATATATAGATATTATAAGCCCATTCTGAGTTGGTAATATCTAACACATGTAAGAATTATAGACAAAAATAGAGGCTATAATTACCACAACATGGAATCCAAGTACACCCGCAACTAAAACAAGGCCACTGCCAGGCATGGGCTATGTACCCCAACAGCAAGTTCTTACACTGGACATATTACCAGACAACAAATTTTCAAAGTCGAAAATAATAATAATAATAATTTTAAAGCTTATAATCCACACACTGTGCTCAATGGCTGTACAATAATTGCATACATACATATATACACATACATATACATTCTCTCACAGATACATTGATACATGGATCACTATTATCATTTATTGGTGCCCAATGCCACAACAGCACCCAAGGCTATATCGTGGAGATAAGCGACAGAACCTAAAAGAAAAAGGAAATTGAATTAAAACAAAATAAAAAAAACAAAAAACAAAACAAACTACAACTTTACCAAAACAAGTATGTGAGTGTAACTTGACGAGTAACGAGGCAATCCTCACTGACTCAGTCACACCCACACACCTGGTAATGTCAGTTTATGACCAAAATTAAGACCACTGAAGGAAATTACTTTCGAAAAAGGTAGGTTTTAGTACCAGGCTTGAATGATTCAAGTGATTTACTATTTTTTATGTCGATTGGATTAGAATTCCAAAGTCTCGGGCCAGCAACTGCAAAGGCCCTATCACCAGTACCAGTAAATTTAGATACGGGCTGAACCAGATTCAGTTGACCTGATGACCTAAGAGATCTAGGTGGTTTGTGGATTCTAAGCAGATCGGACAGGTAGGATGGTGCAGATTCCGAGATACACTTAAACACCAAAAGGACAATTTTAAATTGAATTCTTTGCTTAACGGGTAGACAGTGTAACTCAGAGAGTACTGGTTTGAATTTTGGTTTGGTCTGACCAATGTTTGATGATTTATGGAAAAAGTACCTGAGTTTGTGTGATTTCTGAACCAAAATTCAAACTTGACTGATATTCATGAGACAAACCTATGTACAAAAGTTGGTTTTGATTCAATAACTCAAACTGATATTATCAACCAGACACCAAATTTTCAGTCAAAAAATGGAAAAAGAGCCATAACTTGGTCAGACCAAACCCAAATTCGAACTTGACCTGCATATTGTACAAAATTTGGAGTTGATACAATAACTCAAATTGAAGTTATCATTCGGACACCAAATCTTCAAAGTAAAAAAAATGACGGTGTCAATGATATCTAGGTAATGCCCTGATAACAAAGGTACATGTAAAGTATTGTAACGGTCTGTACATAAATGCTGACTGTAGCCTGTAACAAATATATAGGTAAAGTATTGTAAAAGTGGGGTGACAGTTGGATGCTAAACTAGAAAAGGAATCTTTTGAGTCCCAGAGTGGGTCTAACTGAACCCAAAATATTTGTTGTCATTGCACAGTGATAACGAAGGCACCCCAAAACACGCGTTCCTGTCACATGGTGATAACAAATGTACCCCTAGAAGTTTTGTGAAGATCAGTTCATAAATACAGATTCTAGCCATGTGCACTTACTGTGTATAAGTTGCACTGAACAAATCAAAGTTCATCTAATTTGCATAATTTCTGCACGAGAAAAAAAACCTGTACTATCTGTGATGTTTTCCATGTTACTAAACATTCCTACAAAAATTTATTCAAATCAGAACTTTCATACAGAAGTTCTGTACAAAAAACTGATTGCACTAATTTTGGTACAAAAAGGCTGCTGGCGGCCATCTTGAATTTTGGATCATACCCAAAAACACTTGTTCTTGTCCCACAGTGATAACAAAGATACCCAAGAAGTTTCGTAAAGATCGGTTCATAAATACAGCCTCTAGCCCGAGCCGTATAAAAGTTGTGTACAAAAACTGATTGGACCTCATTTCAGTACAAAATGGCCACTGGCAGACATCTCGAATTTTGGACCGCACCCAGAAACACTCGTTCTCATCCCAAGGTGATAACAAATGTACCCAAGAAGGTTTGTGAAGATCGGTTCATAAATACAGCCTCTAGCCCAAGCTGTATTGACACATGCACTTACTATGTATAAGTTGCACTGAATAAATCAAAGTTCATCTGATATGCATAATTTCTGCTCGAGAAAAAAAAAACGTATTATATGTGATGTATTCCATGTTACTAAACATTCATACAGAAATTTATTCAAATCAAAACTTTCATACAGAAGTTCTGTACAAAAAACTGATTGCACTAATTTTGGTACAAAATGGCCGTCGGCAGCCATCTTGAATTTCGGACCGCACCCAAAAACACTCATTCTCGTCCCATGGTGATAACAAAGGAACCCAAGAAGTTTCATAAAGATCGGTTAAAAAATACGGCCTCTAGCCCAAGCCGTATTGGCATTTGCAGTTACAGTGCTGAAAGTAACATTAAATAGATCGAAGTTAGTCTAATTGGCATAATTTATGCACAAGAAAAAACCTGTATTATATGTGATGTATCCCTTGGTACTAAACATTCACACAAAAAATTATTCAAATCAGCACTTTCATATGGAAGTTCTGCGCAAAAAACTGATTGCACCCAATTTTGTACAAAATGGCTGCCAGCGGTCATCTTGAATTTGAGACCGGACCCAAAAACACTCGTTCTCGTCCCACGGTGATAACAAAGGTACCCAAGAAGTTTTGTAACACAGATGATTATAATAGGTCTCTGACAAAATGTCTTTGTCGGGGAAAATACATATTTGGAAGCATACAGCATCCATGAAAACATCTGCTCTAGTGAAGATAACTGAAATAATCCATAATAAACCAAACAGGCTAAAGCCTATACACACTAGAGCAGGGCCCAATGTCCTTGGGTAGAAGTTTCTAACGTAAACAATATATTTTTGATAAAAAATTATTCAAAAAAAGCCAAAATATGTTGAAACGGTTAGGGAGTAGAAGGGAGGGATGCATTAAGCAGACATTAATAAAACATAATATTTTTGTTCATGAATGGTAATCGTTCAGGGATTGACCTGCAAGTAGGTGACACAAGATTTAATCAATTAGATCATAATTTTAAAGCACAGTCCTGAACACATCACTGTCTGCTTCCTTCCTGATGGTGTCAATTCTTCTTAAGACATGATCCTTCTCCTTCATCCAATGTTTGAAGCTAGGAAACTACAGAAATATCAGAGCTAAGAAACAGAATTTGGTTGCACCAGGCCAAACAAAAGAATGATTACTACTGGGTATTGAGGACAGGTCCTTGGCTCTGTGCATGTGCAGAAACTATCTAAGGAGGACTGTACAGAAATCTAAATTTTATAGTAAATTTCCTTTCTTATTATACCTACTACAATTGTTTACTACAGGCTTGCACTACAGTGGAAGTCCCTACCTTGGAAAATATACTCTCTATTTTGATCTTTCCCAAGGGATTTGGGAAAGAAAAGAAAAAATAAGCCAAAACTGGATCGAGATCTACAAGTGCACACCCAGTAGGGGACGCTCTTCTCCTAGTACAGATCAACGGCTTCCGGTACCAGTGCACAGTCGGTAACAAATGAATCATTCTTTTGAATCTGCCAGCACTGGAGTTATGTGATCAGCAGGGAGGAAGGATTCTTACCCGAATAAGAAGACGGGAGGGCCTCTTTGTAAACAATTGTGGTAGGTATAATAAGAAAGGAAATTTACTATAAAAATTTAGATTTCTTATCAACCTATCCTACAATTGTTTACTACAGGCTGAATAGACAATAGGAGGGAATCACATAACCATCCCCCACATAACCAGACTGTACTGGAACAGTGGACAGAAGAGTTCCCAAGGCCTTTCAAACCATAGCATCACAAACATTAGTAAAAGACAATGAGATGAGGCGTACGGCACTGCATGATGATAGACAGAAAGGACAGTAAAACAGCACAGGGCTTGAACTGACCTTGAAGCCAAATGGCTAGGGTAGACAACAGCCTGAGTAAAAGAAAAGAGGGATCAAAGAAAAAAGGTTCTCAGACTACTCCTGCAACTGATGCAGATTGAAGGTGGATAAAGTAGAAGCACTTCTCCAGTAGGCTGCCTGCACAACATATGACAACTTGTGGGAAGAAATACAATTGGTAATACAGTAATCAGTCGCTAGACGAGCATAAGCCGCGCGATTAGCAAGACAAATCCATCATTCAAGAAATGGATTGAGGAGGGATCTGTCGACCAGGAATAAGAGACCGAAAGAATCATTTCCTGCCTTTCCTAATGAACTGCGTCCGGTTGAGATAAATGCAAAGTGCACAAACCGGTCAGCGCAAAGGGCGATTACCCTCAGCCGGAGGAAGAGCCTTGATACAGATAGGAGGTGGAGTTGTTCCTGGTATCTGATTCTTGGCCAGAAAGAAGCAATCAGTGGTAGAAGTAACACTGTTGGCGGAGCTCCTGAAAAAGGACGGATCAACAGAGAGGGCGTGAAGCTCACTAACCCGTCTGGCTGAGGCAAAAGCCATCAGAAAAGCCATCTTGTATGTGAAAAAATGCATATCCACCTGGGATAAAGGTTCGAACGCCCCCCCCCCCCCCCCCCCCCCCCCCCCCCCCCCCAAGCAAAGCAGCACCCAACAAAAATTCCATCTTGGGGTAAGATGCAAAAACCTAGACCTTTTCAAAGAAAAGTGATAAATAAGCTTAGAGAGATATTGATTAGTGCTGATACGACGCTTTCCCACATACGCTAAGGTCTCTGAAACCATGAACCTGTACCCTTTGATGGTAACAGGCTGGAGACTCAAACAGATATACCAGAAACTCCACAATCTGTGTTATTGAAGGATTGGCATAATCAACAGAGTGATCTACAGAGGAGTCAGGACCTGACAAAACATATGCGTGAAGGCACAAGGAAGTCGGGTCGAAGTGAAACCTCCACGGGTGACCTTGGCAAAGAAGGTTGCGACATGGAGGGAGACGTGCCGGAACCGCCGCCAACAAAGAGCGCGGAGCTGATTGATCCACACCCGCTGAGGCGACAGGGGAGAGATCAGAATAATTCAACAACTGCAGGTTCTGATCTTGGGTAGAACCTGAGGCAGAATCAGAACCAGCAGGAAGGCGTAGCCGACTAGACCATTCCAACTGAGTGACAGAGCGTCCATGAGGAAAGCCAGAGGATCTGGACACGGGGACACAAAAGTGTCCACCTGATGGTTCCAATGGGTGACACAGAGATCGATGTGGGGACGACCCCAGAGATCGCAAAGCGACTGGAACACTGCCCTGTGAAGCATCAACTCGGTTGAAATGACCCTGCCCCGAGTCGGCTAGGACGTACAGACGACTGGGAAAGTGACGAACAACCACTCCAGTGTTGACAAACTGAGCTAGCAGCAGAAGATTCTGAGCCAATTCGTACATGGGAACCGAGCGCATACCACCCTGGTTCCGAATGTAAGCAACCACTGTTGAATTGTTGGACAACCGAAGGACCTGACAATTCGAAACGTGGGGGATCCACTGCCGGAAACTCCTTCTGGTTGATGTGAAGAGCTGCTTGATCTTGGTCCCATACAATGTGAAAGGGAAAAACCTAGAGGATCCAACGTCACATCCCATCCGAGATCGCTAGCATCTGCCGTCAGAACATGAATGGATGTGGGCAAATCCAACAGAACTCCCTGCATAATTCACTGAACATCCGTCCAGGGAAGAATGTGACGATGAAGAGAGTCTGGTAACTGAAGCACCAGATCCAGAGGATCGACATTCGGCCTCCAACGACTGAGCATAGAGTGTTTGAGAGGTTGACATGCAGCCGACCAAGAGGAATAAGATACGTCACTGAACCGCAGAGACCAAGCAGCCGGAGAATACTCCGAGCTGTTGCAGACTTGGACTGGAACAGAATCAGGGTGAAAGCTGAGAGAATCATAGCCCTTGCCCGAGAAACCACAACCGTATTCAGGTGAGTACGGAAGAACATGCCCAGATGACAAAACGACTGAGAAGGGACCAGGTCCGACTTCTCCTCGTTGACTCTGAACCCTAGCGATGTGAGCAAGCTCAACAATGTATCGATATCTGATTCCAGAAGAGCAGCATTGGAGTGCCTCTGGAGGATATCATACAGACATGCCGAAGTAGTCACTCACCCCAGAAAAGCGAAACTGAGATACTTTTGTGATGTCTGATGAATCAAAACGTGAAAGTAAGCAACTCGTTGATGCCGGAAGCGAAATCTCCCTAGTGAATGGAGCGGCGAACTGATCTGAAAGTCTCTATGCTGAACTTGGGAACAATGATAGACTGGTCCAGGATACTCCGATCGATAACCGGTTGGAGTCGACCATCCTTCATCGGCACCAAGAACAGGCGGGAATAAAATCCCACTGAATGAAAGTTGACAACCTCGATCGCCCCCTTTGACAGGAGATTGTCCATCTCTGTGATCAAAAGTTCCCAACATGAAACGTCTAAAGGAACTTGTGTTGGAAGAGGCACTCCGACAGAGTGGGGTGCCTCCTGAAGGATATTCGAAGCCCAGACCAAACATCTAACACCCAAGGATCGGATGTGATTGTGGCCCAATGGTCTGCGAACCCTGATATCCTTCCTCCAACCTGGGATGAATCGAGGTGAGGATCTTCATCTCGAGCCCCGGTGAGGCCCGCGAGAGGAGAAACCACCTCCTCTATTAGATGAATGATCCTGAGTCCTCCCACTGGTCTGCTGACGCTTACCCTTGGCTTTGCAGAGAAAGTAGCAAGGCAATTGTTAGCCTTTGAACGGCACCTGCCTTCAACAGAAGGCTATCAAGCTGGTGAAGCAGCAGCTGATCTTTGGAATGACGCAGGATGTCATCCCAGACCGTCGCCACGAAATCATGGAAAAGTCGCGGACCTGCCAAAGAAGCGGATCGAAGAGCAGCGTGCTGCTCCTCAGGAAGGGAACAGCTTGTGTCCAACACATTGTCCTGGCGAACTAATTCCAATTTACCCCTTTTACAGGCATGCGTGTGAGTAAGATGAATGAGCACCTTGGAAATCACACGCAAAGGCACCTGTACATCGTCAAACCTATCTGGAGGCAGATAAGCAGTCAAAGCAGAGACTACGTGATCTGAGAGAGAAAGCATGCCAAGCATCTCTCTCGATGAGCCCAACAGGAACTGCAGAGTCGCCATAGGAATAACGTCTGACTTGAGCTTGGAAAGCCCGAGGAAGGTGGAGTCCTGATGCAAGATCGTCAAAGTCTGGCAGACTGACGGATTGGCGGAATCGTAGGAACAATAATGCACTGGAGGCAAAATGGTGTCAGCCCTGGTGAAGAACGAAGTCTTCATAGGCTTGGAACTCAGCTTAAGAGTCCAAAGCTGCATACACTTCAATCACCGGTACTGACTGGCACAGTCGGAGACGCTCAGAAGTGGTTTTCTCCACAGACTGGAGGCGCACGACCGATGATCACGGCCTGGCTGACACTGTCGACTGGTCTGACAGTTTGAGATCCGGAATGAACTCAAGATAAAGTCAAGAGCTGCCTCCAAGTCAGAAGACAGTTGACCTTCAATGTCAGGTATGTCTGACCCATCCTCTGAGTCAGCAGACACATAGCCCATCATGGGCAAACCAGCCGATGCCTCCCATGGTGTAGGCACGTCTTCACTACCAGACATCTCTGAAGACCCCTGCAGGGATAAGCCAAGGCTGGCTGAAACAGTGATCGATGACGTTGCAGACAGAGCAGCAGATACAACGGGAGCTGTTGAAACAGGTGGAAAAGTGGAGAGAGCAACCAAGCTCATCTTCAAAGGAGGAGTCACAACACTAGTGACAGCTTCATGATGTCGACTGGAGAGGGACCACAGTCCCGGAACCAGGCATCTCAACTCAACAGCTCCCACCGTATTCACCACAGGAAAAGACTGCACATCCCCCACGGAGGGGGTATAACTCTCACCAGATGTGGTCATGTCCGGAGGCCCCGAAATACAGCGTTCACCTTCCTCGCAGGTGCGGGAGGAACGGCCACAAGATACACCACATGCTTGGGCAAAAGACATTGCCCTCAAGGAACATTCCTGTGCCTAACTGAGGTGAGAGCAGTAGAAGAAAAGGTGAACTCAACAAATGTAGTAAATAGAACATCCCCAACTACGAGAGAAAGGTGGCAGAAAATAAAGGGCCGGCAGGGACACAACTAAACCTGGATGGCCGACAGGACCAAAAAAACAGAAATCCTGCCCTCAACAGAGAGGAGAAATCCTGTCCATACAGCCCCTCCACTGACACCTAACTCCAATAATAATAATAATATTCAAAAGAATAACTATAAATTTATCAACCAAAAAATTATACGTCCGAATCGCATGGTTTGCAAAAGTCGCGTGCAAACACGGAGAATATACAAAGTACAATGAAAATGTGGTTGAAATTAATAACGGGAATATATGAAACACAGTCCTATTATTATACGACGATCCATAATTCTAGTCACAGGTAACCATTATCAACGAGTTGAATTAACACTGTTTCGTAATACAAATGGCCGCACATCATTCAAAGACGGTGGAAGAAAAAAGAATGATTCATTAGTTACTGACTGCACACTGGTACAAGAAGCCGTGGATCTGTACTAGGAGAAGAGCGCCCCCTACTGGGTGTGCGCCGGTAGCACTCGACTCAGTTTTGGCTTATTTTTTCTTGGTGCTTTTGCACCACTTTTCTTTCCCAAATCGCCTGGGAAAGATCAACATGGAGAGCATATTTTCCGAGTTAGGGACTTCCACTGTAGTGCAAGCCTGTAATAAACAATTGTAGGGTAGGTTGATAAGAACTATTACTTTTTTTATAGTTTTGGCTTAATTTTTGGTGTGTCGAGGGTTCAAAATTAGAGTTTGGCCTGAATTCTGACGAAGAGAGTGCCAACGTGTCTGGGCCAGGGGTAATGGTGGATAAATATAAGTAACTGTTTAAATACTGTGACTATTCTAAAACAGAAACAATTTTATCCATGTTGTTGAAAGGTGTTATTCAACACCAGTGGAAATCTAAATTTTATAGTAAATTTCCTTTCTTATTATACCTACCACAATTGTTTACTACAGGCTTGCACTACAGTGGAAGTCCCTAACTCAGATAAAATACTCTCTATTTTTGTCTTTCCCAAGCAAGTTGGGAAAGAAAAGTGGTGCAAAAGCACCAATAAAAAATAAGCCAAAACTGGGTCGAGTGCAACCGGCGCAGACCCAGTACGGGACGCTCTCTCCCAAGTACAACTCCACGACTTCCGTTGCCAGTGCGCATACCGTCTCTAAAGACTCATTCTTTTTGAATCCGTAAACGTTAGAGTTATGTGATCAGCGGGGAGGAAAGATTCTTTACCCGTAAAGAAGACGGGAGGGCCTCCATGTAAACAATTGTGGTAGGTATAATAAGAAAGGAAATTTACTATAAAATTTAGATTTCTTATCAACCTACTCACAATTGTTTACTACAGGCTGAATAGACAAAAGGCTGGAGGGAATCGCATAACCAACCCCCACATAACCCTAGTGCACTGGAACCGTGAAGCAGAAGGAAGAGGTCCCGAGGCTTATCAACCATAATGTCGCAATCATTGGTAAAGGACAATGAAAAGAGACATATGAGCCTGTGTGACACACAGACAGAAAAAAGGGCAGTAACAGCACAAGGCTGAAACTGACCTTCAAGAAGCCTAATGGCTATGGCAGACAACAGCCTGAGCAGAAGAAAGAGGACCCAAGGCAAAAAGGTCCTCCGACTGCTCCTGCAACTGGCGTAAATAAAAGGTGGAGAAAGTAGAAGCATTTCTCCAGTAGGCTGCCTGCATAACATCCGACAACTTGACGGAGTTAGAATAAGCCCAAGAGGTAGACAGTGCCCGCACCTCGTGGGCAGAAATACGATTGGTAATACAATCGCCAGCTGCTAAACGACTATAAGCCGTACGAATAGCAAGACAAATCCATCGAGAAATGGATTGAGGAGAGATCTTCTGTCGACCCGGAATGAGAGACAGAAAAAACCGTTTTCTGCCCTTCCGTATGAAGCGTGTCCGATCAAGATAAATGCGAATAGCACGGACCGGACAGAGCAAAGGGCGAGTACCCTCAACAGAGGGAAGAGCCCTGATACAGATAGGAGGAGGAGTAGTATCTGGTAACTGATTCTTAGCCAAAAAGGAGCAATCAGTGGTAAAAGTAACACTGTTGGGAGAACTCCTAAAAAAGGCCGGGTCAACCGAGAGGGCGTGAAGCTCACTAACCCGTCTGGCCGAAGCAAATGCCATCAGAAAAGCCGTCTTGTATGTGAGAAATCGCATATAAAAGTCTCTGAAAGCATAGACCTGTAACCCTTGATGGTAACAGGCTGGAGACCCCGAGAATCAAACAGATATACCAGAAACTCCGCAATCTGTGAAATCGAAGGATTGGCATAATCAACAGAGTGATCAGCACACCATCGACAGAAGACCTTCCATTTAGCTGCATAAGCTAAACCAGTGGAGTGCCTCCTTGAAGAAGAAATGCACTCCACTGCTCGTCTCGAAAAACCTCTACGGAGGAGACAGGACCTGACAAAAGATATGCGTGAAGGCACAATGAAGTCGGGTCGACGTGAAACCTCCTCGGGCGACCTTGACAAAGAAGGTCGCGACGTAGCGGGAGACGTGCCGGAACCGCCGCCATCAGCGAGCGGAGCTGATTGATCCACACCCGCTGAGGCGACAGGGGAGCGATCAGAATGATTCGACAACTGCAGGTTCGAATTTTGGCGAGAACCTGAGGAAGAATCGGAACCGGCGGGAAGGCGTAGCCGACTAGACCGTTCCAATCGAGTGACAGAGCGTCCACAGCAAAAGCCAGAGGATCTGGACACGGGGACACGAAAGTGTCCACCTGATGGTTCCAACGAGTCGCAAAGAGATCGATGTGGGGACGTCCCCAGAGATCGCAAAGCGACTGGAACACTGCCCTGTGAAGCATCCACTCGGTGGAAATAACCCTGCCCTGTCGGGACAGGGAGTCGGCTAGGACGTTCAGACGACCGGGAATGTGACGAACAACCACCCCGGCGTGAACCTCCTGAGCGAGCAGTAAAAGATCCCGAGCTAACTCCCGAGCTAACTCGTACATCGGAAGCGAGTGCGTGCCGCCCTGGTTCCGAATGTAAGCAACCACTGTCGAATTGTCGGATAGTAGAAGGACCTGGCGATTCGACAAGTGAGGGATCCACTGCCTGAAACTCAGAAGAAGAGCAAGAAGCTCCTTCTGGTTGATGTGTAGAGCTGCTTGATCCTGGTCCCACATCCCGTGTAGGGAAAGACCGAGAGGATCCAACGTCGCACCCCATCCGAGATCGCTGGCATCTGCCGTCAGGACGCGATCGGACGTGGGTAAGTCCAGCGGAACACCCTGCGTAATCCACTGAACATCTGTCCAGGGAAGAAGGTGAGGATACAGAGAGTCCGGAAACGGAAGAACCTGATCCAGAGAATCAACATTCGGTCTCCAACGACTGAGCAGAAAGTGTTGGAGAGGTCTGACACGCAGCCGACCTACAGGAATGAGATCCGTCACCGAACCGCAGAGACCGATCAGCCGGAGAAAACTCCGAGCGGTCGCGGACCTGGACTGGGACAGAGTCAGAGCAAAAGCTGAGAGAATCACAGCCTTGGCCTGGGGAACAGCCACCAAATTGAATTTGGTTTGGAAAGACATCCCCAGATGACAAAACGACTGAGAAGGGACCAGGTCCGACTTCTCCTCGTTGACTCTGAATCCTAGCGACGTGAGCAAGCTCAACAGAGTGGCGACATCCGATTCCAGTAAGGCAGCATTGGAATGCCTCTGGAGGATATCGTCCAGATATGCCGAAGTAGTCACCCTGGACTGTGTGCGATGGAACGCTATCACATGCGACATCAGTCTGGTGAACGCCCAAGGAGCCAGGTTGAGGCCGAAAGGCATGGCCTTGAACTGGTAAACTCGCCCCAGAAAAGCGAACCTGAGATACTTCCGTGACGCCCGATGCATCGGAACGTGGAAGTAAGCGTCTCGCAGGTCGATGCTGGCGGCGAAATCTCCCTGGTGAATTGAATGGCGGACCGACCTGAAAGTCTCCATGCTGAACTTGGGAGCAATGATAGACTGGTTCAGGATGCTCAGATCGATAACCGGTCGGAGTCGGCCGTCCTTCTTCGGCACCAAGAACAGGCGGGAATAGAAACCCACCGACTGAACGTTCTTGACGACCTCGATCGCCCCCTTTGCCAGGAGATTGGCAATCTCCGTGGACAAAAGTTCCCGACGTAAAACGTCTGAAGGAACTGCGGTTGGAAGAGGCACCCTTGACAGAGTGGGGTGCCGTCGGAAGGATATGCGCAGCCCGGACCGAACAACATCTAACACCCATGGATCGGATGTGATGGTGGTCCAATGGTCTGCAAACTCTGCTATCCTTCCTCCAACCTGGGACGAGTCGAGGTGAGGACCTTCATTTCGAGCCCCGACGAGGCCCGCGAGAGGAGAAACCACCTCCTCTGCTAAATGAAGAATCCTGAGACTTCCCTCGATTCTGCCGACCCCTACCTTTACCCCGTGAGTAAGAAGCAGAGGAGGCGGCAGAAGGACCAGCCTTTTGCTTCACAGAGGAAGCAGAAGGGTACTTGTTAGGCTTGGAACGGCCCTTGCCTCCCCGAGAAGGCTGATCAAGCTGACGAAACAGCAGCTGATCTTTGGAATGACGTAGGACGTCATCCCGGACCGTCGACACGGAACCATGGAAAAGTTGCGGACCTGCCAAAGAAGCAGATCGAAGAGTAGCACGCTGCTCCTCGGGAAGGGATCGTCCTGTGTCCAGCACAGCGTCCCTTCGAACTAATTCCAAATTGGCCGTGTTACAGGCATGCGTGTGAGTAAGGTGCATAAGCGCCTTGGACAGCACACGCAAAGGAGCCTGTACCTCGTCAAACTTATCTGGAGGCAGATAAGCAGCCAAAGCTGAGACGACGTGATCTGAGAGAGAAAGCATGCCAAGCATCTCTCTAGATAAGCCCAACGTGGACTCCAGAGTCGTCATTGGAATGACGGCAGACTTGGGCTTGGAAAGCCCGAGGGAAGTGGAGTCCTGATCCAGAACCGTCAAAGTCTGGCAGACTGACGGATTGGCGGAATCGTAGGAACGATAACGCACAGGAGGCAAAAAGGTGTCAACCCTGGTGAAGAACGAAGTCTTCAAAGCCTTGGAATTCAGCTTGGCATCCAATGCTGAAAAAGCTTCAACCACCTGTACCGACTGGCACGGTCGAAGGCGCCCAGAAGCAGGTTGCTCCATAGGCTGTTGGCGCGCGACCGAAGATCGCGGCCAGGCTGACACTGTCGGCTGGTTAGCAGGTTTGAGCTCAGGCAGAAACCCAAACACAAAGTCAAGAGCCGCCCCCAAGTCCGAAGACTGCTGGCCCTCGACCTCAAGCATGTCGGACTCCTCCCCAGAGTCGGAAGACACATAGCCCATCGTGGGCAAACCAGCTGACGCCTCCCATGGTGTCGGGACACCAGAGGAATCGGAAACCGGCCTGTTTCCAATCCCGGGAGGCGGCGCCATAGGAGGCGCCTGGAAACCACCCATAGCCTCGCTGGAAGCAACAGGAAGGCTCTTTGAGAGAACCTGAGTGAGTAAGGAGAGGGCCTCCCTAAGCTCACTGCCTGTACCGACCGGTTCGACAGGGGAGCGAACCGGCAAAGTGGCTTCACCTCTGACCCTCTTAACCAGCGAAGGGTCACGATCCTCCAAAACACCCGACGCGGGACGACGGGCGGCAGCCGAAACATCTGAAGGCAGACGTGTATAGGGGTACGATGCACCCCGAGGATCAATATTGCGAGAACTCATGAGAGTCACCGCGGACCTCTGCGGGGCAGAAGGTCCAGGCTGCACAAAAGGCGTTGGTTCCCCAAAACTGGTCGTGTGACCAGAGTGAGCGGACGGAAACGCCCCGGAGTTCATAGAGTTTCCACTATGAACATCCGAATCCAAAGACACAACTGTGGTACTCGACGGCGACGAGACCACAGCGATGGGCTCGGCCGGCAGCCCCTTCCGACTTCGCCGAGTTGAAGTCAGGGAAGGCTGGGGCCGATATCCCACGTCTACAGTATCGGACAGTTCTGCAGTCCCCTGCAGCGAAAAGCCGAGGCCGGCTGAAACAGACAACGAAGCAGACGGACCAGCAGCAGTAGTAGATACGTCGAGAGTCGTTGAGGCTGGTGAAATAATGGAGAGAGCACACCGGCTCGGCTCCGAAGGAGGAGTCACAACCCTAGCGACAGCCTCAGATGTCGACTGGAGGGGGACCGTAGTCCCGGAACCAGGCATCTCTACACCAGAACACTCAACGGCTCCCGCAGTATCCACCACAGGAAAAGACTGCACATCCCCCACGGAGGAGGAATAACTCTCACCAGACAGAGTCGGTTCGGGAGGCCCCGAACGACCACGTTCTCCTTTCCCGCGGGAGCGGGAGGCACGGCCACGAGAACGAACGACACGATTTACAGACGCCCAAAAGGTGGAAGACCATGTTCCACAGACACCACACGGCCGCTCGGCCGAACACCCATTACAGGAGGAACACGACGAATGTACATCGTCCACATGCTTAGGCAGCAGACACTGCCCACAAGGAATTGTCCTAGGCATGAAAGAGGTGAGAGGAGCAGAGAAGGTGAGATCAGAAAACAGAACACCCCCAAAGAGAGAAAGGTGACAGAAACAAAGACCCCAGACGGCCGACCGGGAACCACCCAACAGGAAGACTACTCTCAACAGAAAGAAGAAACACTGTAGGAGTGGTACCCCGCTGACACCTAACTCTAACACAATTAAAAAAGTTTGCAAAAAAAGCATTAACAATAATTGTGAAATAATCTAAGTCCGAACCGCGTGGCCCGCGAAATTCGCGCGCGACGCGAGAGAGAGCAAATAAATATACATGATGGACATATAATAGAAAAAAGAGAATATAAAACACTGTTCCTGAGAATACAAAGGATACACTGCGGTATAATGAATCAGGAATCATCAAACATCGAGTTGGTGGAACACTGATAAGCGTGCAAAAACATCTCGACACGAAGCGGATTTTAAAAAGAATGGGTCTTTAGAGACGGTATGCGCACTGGCAACGGAAGTCGTGGAGTTGTACTTGGGAGAGAGCGTCCCGTACTGGGTCTGCGCCGGTTGCACTCGACCCAGTTTTGGCTTATTTTTTATTGGTGCTTTTGCACCACTTTTCTTTCCCAACTTGCTTGGGAAAGA
Organism: Pictodentalium vernedei; assembly: GCA_031216915.1. Classification (NCBI taxonomy): domain Eukaryota; kingdom Metazoa; phylum Mollusca; class Scaphopoda; order Dentaliida; family Dentaliidae; genus Pictodentalium; species Pictodentalium vernedei. Next base: position 258,962,935 of record CM062294.1, read on the forward strand.
CAAAAATAGAGAGTATTTTATCCGAGTTAGGGACTTCCACTGTAGTGCAAGCCTGTAGTAAACAATTGTGAGTAGGTTGATAAGAAAGGGTTCTTCCCAACACCATCCCACAACACCATGATAGCCTAATGGAAAATATTTTGTTAACATTTATTGGGTTCTAAGGCCAATTCAGCATCAATGGCTACACAGTGACCACAGCAATAATATGAAGACAAATTTAGACAATTATTGATGATTATGCTTTACACCAGTAAAGATAAACTTGTCTGTCACAATGGACAAGCACCATTTTGCTAGCTGGGGTTCCAACAGGGAAATGAAAGATAATACAGGAAAGTTCTGGGATATACATGTACAGGCAAGTTCTGTTATATACTGTGTCAACCAAATTACTCAAGACACTAAAACAGTCAAACTGAAATTCCTAAAAAGAATATTATTCTGACAAAAGAGGTGCAGAAAAATAATCACCATAAAATAGTTAAAGAAAAATCAAGATATGGTCAAAAGTACCTATCTTAAAATGTTCTTTGTAGGGTACAAACATTGTTTTTAAGTATAGGACCCTTGTAATATTTCCAGAAATTTTTCAACCCACATCAGATTGAAATGATTTTTTAAACAGGCGAAGTTTCCTTCGCCTATTTCCCCAAACTCTCAAGGTTGTGGAGAGAAAATTTAAATAAAACGAAATTAAAAACTATACAGCACAGCACATCAGTAACCTGAATACATATATAAAGTAACCTGATAATCAGATTAATATTTATTGAGTTATCGCATGCCGAAGAAATGGATTGGAGGAGTTCTCAATTTGAAGGATAAAGGGTTAATATCACAGGATCAAATTATCAGATTTACACCAAAAACTATACAGCTCGGCACATCAGTAACCTGAACACATAAATGAAGTAACATGACAATCGGATTGATATTTTTTGAGTTATCTCATGCCAAAGGGATTGGAAGAATTTTCAATTTGAAGGATAAAGGGTTAATATCTCAGGATCAAATAATCAGATTTACACCAAAAACTATACAGCTCGGCACATCAGTAACCTGAACACAAATATAAAGTAACTTGACAATCAAAGCAATATTTTTTCAAGTTATCGAATGCCAAAGGGATTGGAGGAATTTTCAATTTAAAGGATAAAGGGTTAATATCTCAGGATCAAAATAAAAGATTTACACCGAAAACTATACAGCTCAGCACATCAGTAACCTAAACACAAATATAAAGTAACTTGACAATCCGTGCAATATTTTTCAAGTTATCGAATGCCAAAGGGATTGGAGGAATTTTCAATTTGAAGGATAAAGGGTTAATATCTCAGAATCAAATTATCAGATTTACACCGAAAACTATACAGCTTGGCACATCAGTAACAGGAGTTTCCAGATGGTTCAGATCAATTTTTCAAGGAGTTTCCAGGAGTCAGCTGGGTGAAATTCCAGGGTTTTCAAGTAGTATAAAGCGACCATGTGTTGAGAAGAAGGAAAAATGTTAGGAGTTGAATTAATCCAGTGAGCAACTGACTCGATTTTTCCAAAATTTCAGGAGTTTCCAGGAGGTGCTTCAAAATTCAAGGAGTTTCCAGGTCCTTGGGAGGGGGGTTTTGAAATTCAAGGACTTTTGAGGAATTCAAGGAGGCGTGGGAACCCTGTTACAATCCAAGCAATATTTTTCAAGTTATCGAATGCCAAAGGGATTGGAGGAATTTTCAATTTGAAGGGTTAATATGTCAGGATCAAATTATTTGATTTACACCAAAAACTATACAGCTTGGCACATCAGTAACCTGAACACAAATATAAAGTAACTTGACAATTCAAGCAATATTTTACAAGTCATCGAATGCCAAAGGGATTGGAGGAATTTTCAATTTGAAGGATAAGGGTTAATATCTCAGGATCAAATAACAGATTTACACCACAAACTATACAGCTCGGAATTCCGTAACCTGAAGATATATATAAAGTAACATAACAATTGGACTGATATTTTTTTAGTTATCTCATGCCAAGGGGATTGGAAGAATTCTCAATTTGAAGGATAAAGAGTTAATATCTCAGGATCAAATCATCAGATTTACACCAACAACTATACAGCTCGGCACAACAGTAACCTGAACACAAATATAAAGTAACTTGACAATCCAAGCAATAATTTTCAAGTTATCGAATGCCAAAGAAATGGATACGGATGCCGGACAGACAGACAGACAGACAGACAGACGGACAGACCAAGGATGGATGAATGACGGATGGCCACCCCAGATGCCGGCATTATGTGTACCATACATAGTATGGGTACACATAAAAATTAAATAGTTTGTCTGATATTAGACCCACGTTAATATAAAATTGATAAATTTGTCCCTTGAGTGCAAGAAGGCTTTGCAATGCTTTAGGGATGAAATACACCAGCCTCCATGCTATTTTGTAGCTTATGAGGTCTAAAAAAAACTAGGAACATGAACTTTTGATGGCAAAGAAATGATTACAAAAATAAAATATAAAATAAATACCCGCCCACATGCAATTTTACAAAGAATGGCCTGAAAAACAGATCTACTTTGTGCAGCCTAACAGAAAAATTATCTAGTCATTACCAATAATTTCAAGAAAACCTCTTTAATGCTGAGATATCGGAAATAAACTTGAATATTTAAGTTTTATTCAATGCAATGGCCAATACTAGAAAGGGCTTTTTGCAAAATTTGCCATTCAAATATTATTATTTTTCAAACTTTTGTCTTAAAAACATAACTTATGACGCCCTTTTAGAATGACCTCGTTGAGCCCATTCCAATGAAGGGTCAAAAGCTATTTTCAGTTATTCAAGAATTTTTTTAAAAATGTGTCCTCCTCTATTGATGCTGGGTAAGGGTTAAGAAACATATATGTACTGTGTCTTCATTATCCCAATAATTTTAAAAGTTTTATAACTGGAAAAAAATCAAATTAAATATCTAAATCTGTAATAAAACTTTACTAATTGTGACAGGCTTAACTGCATCATTCGAATGGGGTTCAATGCTGAACAGGAGAGATGAATGCTGAAGAAATATCAAATGCAGACTGTCAAGACAAAACTGTTGGATTACTAGCTGTGTTTATAAAGTAGATCATTCCCCAAAGTAACTCTACCAGTTGATGACTCTAAAATAACATGGAATATACATGTCCCATCAGAGTCCAAAGGGTTAATGATGAGCATCAACTTAATTTCTTAGTTTCTGAGTAATGGTTAATTTATTTATTTATTTATTTATTTATTTATTTATTTATTTATTTATTTATTTATTTATTTATTTAACCCTTTACCAAACATGAAAAGCAGATGACACTTGCAAAAAAAAATCTTGAATAACTAATTTTTTTTCATTTTCTGTCTCAAAAACAGGGTTATGAACCCTCATTGGAATAAGCTCGTTCCAGTGAGGGGTCATAACTTAAGTTTTTGAGACAAAAAATGAAAAAAATAATGAAAATTAATAGCCAATTTTTGAGAATAGCACTGGCCGGTTTTGGCCATTGCGTTGGGTAAAGGATTGAATACTTATTTATTTATTGGTGTTTAAGGTCATATATCTGCACAATGGCTAATTGTGACTGCAACATGGATATAAAATCATGTCTAGCCAATGGTTTAGACCCATGTTGACCATTTTAGAGGACTTCTAACCCAGGCATTGCTTACCGGGTCCTATTTTATCAGTAAAACAGAGCTTCATAAGTGTCTGAATTATGGTCAAGACACTAAATGGCATATTTAAATATCTGACTTTTGTGCACCACCTCGACACTAGCACAGAACTGGCTCTCAAGCATGACACATTCTCACTTGTGTGAAGTTAGGTGATTGTACCTTCAATCTGCTTTAAAGATTGCACACAAAAATCATTCACACACCAGAAAAAAAAACAAAAAAACTATGTAGCATTCGGCCAAAGATGGGGGCACAAAATAAGTGGAAAGTGCTTTGACTTTACCTTCCTGGCCAGCAGGTAGTTTCTGGTATCATCTCTAACTTGATTACCATAGGTAGGTCTGTACCTGCAGTACCAGGTAATTCTGCTGCTGTAACAGCACTATGCATCACTGCAACTCCATCATTTGGACATAATTCAAAAGTGTTGACTGGATTGGCATCTGTGTCTTCAAGGAAGAAAAGCATCAAAGTATTCTCAAGAACAACCCATCTCCTCTCCCATCCTGGTTTACCAATCCTGCCAAATATCAAATTAAGCTTACTGAATTTTATCATTCTATATTAGTTTTGTGGAGCAGATAATAACACATCAGTAATGCTATCAAAAACTTCATGTTCCTCTGGCAATTTTTACTGAATTAATTTATGAGAAATAAGAGGCACTATTTTCTTAATGCTTGAATACAAAAACCGGTTGAAATGCCCAAGATATTTCAAATGTTTTACTCTCCTGGGTATCATTAGTCATTCAGTAGTTCTTCACATATTAAAGTTTCCATAGTATTTATTACATGCCATGGTTTGAAAAGAAGTAGCTTTCATTTGTGTAGATACAGAATGGTTAAAAATAAAAAATCAAAAAAAAAATCATGACATCGACGCCGTAGCTGCGACGGGTGGTGCAATCTCACAAAATTCTAAGTTCATCAAGGGCCATAACTCCAAGAAAAATATTTGGAACAACACATGCATTAAACAGTGGCTAGACATCAATAAGATACACTTACATGCCAAATATAAAGTCATTCCATCAAGAATTTCAAAAGTTATTGAGTTTTGAAACTCGTTGGTCACAGACAGACCGACCGACAGACAGACCGACATTGCCACTTATAGAGCTACTAGTCGCAGCTAAAAACGTTTGTGCAGAATTTTAATGAGATGAGGGAGGTTTGAAGAGAGGTGCATGAGAAACAGGAGTTTTTTAATAGCTTAAACAGAGATCACTAAAAAACAAGGAATACATTTCAGCGATGCAGAGTAAAGTCTTTTTGCACTTGTAAGGCTTGTCATTATAAAAAAATTAAATTTATTAAAATTTGTTCAAGTTATCACGCTAATGAGCTGAAAACAGGCAAAAATTAACTAATTAAGGGCTATAACTCAACTCAGCATCGCCAAACCACACGTTTTCAAACTTGTTCAAGAACTTGATAAGGTCTCTCATATCAAATATTGACCATATCCATCAATATTTGTTCAAGTTATCTCGCTAACGAGAAAGGCTATGCCGACCCACCTGCCTGCTCCCATACTAACTAAAATTAAAATTCATAATAATTTGTATATTTTTTATACTTACCAATGACCTAGATTTAGTTGGTGCAAACTCAAAAATATCTAGGGCCAAACACAAATTTTGCCCCCCCCCCCCCAGTCCCCAAAATTTGCATGCAAAACTGAAAATCAGAAGCCCTATCTGGCCCTCCATACATTTACTCTCTGTGCATGCGCAGACACCAGGAAGTATCCGGAACTGGCGCCAACATCATTCTTTGTAAAAGAGAGTATTACATAATAATTCAGCGGGGAGGTATGAGTGCCCACTCATGGGAGGGCCATTACTAAATATAAAAACTAAAGGTAGTGTGATCAAGCTCACAAAGTGATCCCCCCCGCACCCGAAATGTATAAGTTAGATTATCTCCCCCTGGAAATGTCAGAACGGAATTATATTGCTTCATGCACATCTTCATATGGAGTTCTTCCATTGTGTAAAGTTTCATGAAAATTCTTCAAATGGTTTAGGAGTTGTGCTTATAAGGATGGACAGATGGATGGACAGGGTGATTCCTATATACCCCCCCACACCCCCCCCCCCCCCCACCCATGCCCCCCCCCCCCCCCCCCTAAACTTTGTTTGCGGGGGGGTATATATATACAAATTATTATGAATTTATAATATTTTTATACTATAACCCAATGGCCCAGACGTAGCTGAATCATAAAAAGGTGGAGGGCCTAGGACTTCCAAAATAGTAGATCAACATAGTTCCAATCCTGCAATCCAAGATGAAAGGAAATTAGAATAATTAGTAATTACATGTATGTCTCTCTATACAGTAATAGAGGAAACATATCCTAAATAAGGAGTCCAATTGAAGTAATTCCTTATTCTAAGCATGAAGATTATGCTAATTAGGATGTAACGAGTTCCTAATTTTTAAGTCTAGTCCAGACTAAGCCCCAAAAATTAGGATGGCGTATCTGAGAATGAGAGAAAATACCCCACAAACATATGCCATGATAACACTTCAGCTGTATGCAGGATATAATTACAGACAAAACAGCTTCCTTCATAGTTACATACCTATCAAGCCAGAGCAGAGGTAAACCCCCCCCCCCCCCCACCCTCCTTTTTTCGAAGGAATTTTCAAAAGAGGGGAGAGCTCTGGAATCAGTAACAGCGGTACCAAAAAACAATATAAATACTCGGCGAACAGGCCTCTAAACTAATGCTGAAACGATTACCTTATTAATCCATCATTAATAAATGGTGCTTAATGCCACTTCAGAAGTTAAGGCTATAGTGACGATCCTGGTAATTAATACCGCCTGCTATATAACCGCAGACAGCGGTCACAGATACGTCAAAAACGGTGATATAAAATATAACATACACATGTCCAATCGAGCCACACTGAACGATCTCTGGAGAGAAAACACACTTCTGAGGTAACCCACAGGCGACCTCTGTACAATAAATTACAGTAACAACACTCTCCAACGTGTACTATCCGTTATCCATGACCGTAAACACATCTGAATATGCAATTTGAAAACTGACATAATAGAAACCTGGATCTAGAAATGGAAGTAGGTATAATTAACAGGCTCCGACACGGACCGCCCCCAAAATAGATTATAATTTCAAGGTCCACACAATACATTAAAGCGTTGGCCTAATAATTATAATGCACGAGAGCATTAAAATCCAGCATGTAATCATCTGAATACCAGTCAACTGGTTATGCAGCCTCCAAGTACTCAAAGAGTAGCAATTTAATTATGATGATTTTTTTAATAAGCACTCGTATATAACATATCAACAAATAATCACAGGAAACTAATCCAACTAAAAAGTGGATATGCCCATGGGGTCGCCATAGAACACGACTCAAATGCATAGTATGTATGTATTAAACTATATGAGGCTTGCGGAAAGAAAACTACGTCTTGCCCAGTAATTGCCTCTAAACTGGTGCTGAAACGATTACCTGTTTTTCAAAGTCGACTAGTCGGTTTTCTGTTGAAAACACAATTGCCTCAGTAAATTAGGTGATGAGAGACTGGTACATGTAAGTTGATAACCCTTTTGTTTAATGACTCGTTTGACAGGTGTTTGATGAAGTCAAAGTCATGAACGTAGCTGTTCTCTTTTTCGTATTTTGAGTTTTTTAAAACGTCGTGCACACTATAGCTTTAACCATTCAGAAAAAAATAAGGATACCTGGGATGTGCGTGCCTCCTAGTCCTCTGTCCATACAATAGAAAAAGTACCCGATGATGTTAAAACAGAAGTTTCGTGAATTTGTAAAATGTTTGAAGTGTTCTGCCATTGGCCCGGTGCAATTTATTAAAAACTCTCGGTCAAATTTTGTGACAGACAGTTTCCTCACCTTCATATCTGGTCTTAGCCAGCTCCCACCCAAATCAATACAGTAATATCATAGAAAATAGAGCTATGGCACTCATTTACCTTTGAGGAAACACGGCAACTGGCTCAAAGAATCACTTATATACATGTACAAGAGTCAGTTTAAGCATGGGAACTCTGCAGAAACTGCAGAGTTACGACACTTCAAGTGACTCTTGTGTGGAATGCAGAGTACTGTGGACGATTGAGAGGAGAAAGGACTTGGCGTGTCCTAACCCTTTACCTGGCGTCATCAGGCCAGCGATATGAGTGTTTCGGGCATGTACTTTATTTTTATGCCAATTAAAAAGTGTGGGCGACTTGGGTGAGGGACAGAACGCTTGCATGAATTAATGGCATCTTTGAAGTTGTACATCAAAGTATTTTTCCTCAATGCGTGCCAGTGATTAAGTTAGGTAAAATCAGTGCTTGTAATGCTGCTGAAATCTAAGTTGTAACATTATCGACATCAACAAATGACAATGATTGCATTGATATGCACTTCTCAATGCAATTTAAAATAGGTCCATCACGAAGCAGAAACGTCTGATGTTTGTAATCATTAACCCCCACTATTTGAATTTCACGACTTCATCTTTTAGTTTCCCGACTAGTCGAATGGTGGATTTCAGAGTCAATATTTTTATACTGTACCATTTAGGGCCAAATGCAAATTTTACCACCCCCCCCCCCCCCCCCCCCATTCCCCAAATTTGCATCAAAAAACGAAAATTACATGTCCTATATGGTCCTCCATACTTTTACTCCACTGCGCATGCGCAGTGTCAAGGAGGTCTCGAAATTGGCGCCAAAAGTCATTCTTTGTTTGGCCCTCAATTCAGTACCACCTCACTGATATTTGTGCTTGTAAATCTCAAGTTCAAATGATGCCAGACGCATAATTATGAGAGAAATGGTGGATATAAGGAGGAAATAGAAGGAGGAGAAGAAAAACAGTGGAAAGAAATGTTCAGGGCTGTAACTTATAATTATTTTATGAAATTATTTCATGTTGCCTATTTTCGAGGCATGACCCTGTTGTTGTAATTCTTGCTACGAATGTTCCATTGTTTGATCAGTGTTTCCTCTCTCCCTTTCCTTTATTCCCCCCTAGCTATTCTCCCATGCTTTTGGCTTATTTTTTTTTGTAATGTTTATTACTAAAATTTCTTGGGAGTTTTGGCTTGGAAACAGAATTATTTTCTGTTTTTTCCCCATGTTTACGTCCTCACCCTTGGGTGTTTAGGCGTTTTGATCTACATCTACCATCTGATGTTCTACAGTTTTTTCTTGGGAAGTCTCTGTTTTGCATCAGATAGTGTTTAAATTGGATACTGATTTCGGGCCATGTTTACCAGTGCCTGGAGTCATGTTTCTGGTTTGTTTACACTTTTTGTTTAGGTTGACAGTTACTTTTGATAGTAATTACTTGTCTTCTGCTTAGTTTAGTTCATAGCAAGATAAATTAATATTGTCTGTATGTGTTACATTAATTTTTCAAAATGATTTAAAGTTTTTGTCCACACTTAGGCTTTTTTGGGATCCATTTGGGCTCAGGGTTCCCATTGGGAACTTGGGCTCTTCTGAAAATTTTTTAAAAAAAAATTCGTTCTTTTTGAATGATTTTTTCGCAATATTATAATGGATTATTTTATTATGTATCTTTGTTTTCAAGGTTTAGTGCGAGTACTATGACTGTTTACATTTTTAACTATAAAAAAGTATTGTTCAAATTGTAATGGGAGGAAATCTTCCTCCGATTCTCATGATTTCTGTATTAATTGTAGTCAATGTACTCGCACTAACCCTTGTTCAGTGTGTATCAATTGGGATGACAAACGTTGGAGACGTGTGTCACGGTGTGTTTTTAGCGGCGAGAGGACCATGCCGTCCTCTCTCCGCAGGGTCACTCTAGTTTTTCAATCTCTTTTTCAGAGGAACAAGAACAGGGTGATGTTTCCGTGATGTCGTCCAAGAGTGTGCTTCCGTCGTCACAATCAAATGCAGAGCTAGCGGCAAAGTGCTCATGCAGATACGCCAATTGCCTAAGAGGCCCCAAGTAGGGTCGACGGCGTTGACGTCCGCAAGCTCGCCCGGTGTCGCGACCATTCACCGAATGGCTCAGCACCCGGGTTTGTTCATTGCAGTCCAGGAAGGAGATTCAAGTGTTGCATGCACTATAAACATACCATGTGCACACCCAGTGACGACGGAACAGAGGATAGTACGGAGGAAGCCTGTTAGTCCGGTTCCTAGCTCGTCTAGGTCCATCTGGACCGCGAGCGAGAAAGGCCCCCTCTCTCTTACATCAACATCTGCGCCACGATGTTGTTGTATGTTCGTTTGATAGTCGGAGCATACATCCACTCTTCCTGCTCAGGACACTCTGTTGCATAGACAGTCCGACGCGGCTGTTCTATTGGCTTCCTCATCCTTACGTCAGCACACACGACCGAACCTTGGCTATGTGGCCACAAATTTCCAGGGGACGTTCGCATATTATATAAATGCAGGAAGGAACGTCCCGGGAGCTCCTGCTTCACCAACCAGGGATTCCACATCGACCAGGTCACTCCATCCACTCGCCAAGGACACAAGTCCTTTCCAGTTGGGACGTTCGCATATTATATAAATGCAGGAATGAACATCCCTGGAGTTTCCAGCGGGTATTTATGTTAAGTCTGCGGCTCCGGAGGCCTCACTGACGATCAAGAACAGAGTAATGTTTCCGTGATGTCTTCGAAAAGTGTGCTTCCGTCGTCACATTGAAATGAAGAGCAAGCGGCAAAAGTGCTCATGCATATACGTCAATTGCCTAAGAGGTCCCAAGTAGGATCAATGGCTTTGGCGTCCACTAGCTCGCCCGGTGTAGCGACCATTCAGCGAATGGCTCGGCACCCGGGTTTGTCCGTTGCTGTCCAGGAGGAGATTTGGGTGATGCGAGCACTATAAAATACAATGTGCACACCCAGTGACGAGAGATACGAGGATGGTACGGAGGAAGCCTATTAGTCCGGTTCCTAGTTTGTCCAGCTCCGCACGGGCTGCGAGCGACAGAGGTCCCTCTCTCGTACAACAACATCTGGGTACAGATGTTGTGGTACAGAACGTTCCTCAGTTGGGGCATACGTCCACCGCTCGGGCGCTCTGTGATATAGACAGTCCAGAGAGACTGCTTTATTGGCTTCCTCATCCTCACGGCAGCACACACGACCGCACCCTGGCTACGTGACCAGTGACATCCAGCCAACCTCGCTGACCAGGAATTCACGGTGACCAGGTCACGCCATCCGGTAGCCAAGGATACGAGGCCTTCATACTCTGGACGTCCGAATAAAGAAGTATGCAGGAGTCAGCATCTTAGGAGCTTCCAGCGGCTAAATGTTGTAAGACCGCAGCTCCACAGGCCTCCGTTACGGACATGCTATCGCAGATAGCACAAATTATCGCAGCATCCCAGCAACCGACAGAAACTCTGTCGGATCAGGAATTATCCGTAGAAGCTGGGTCGGTATGTTCCACTGCAGGTGCAGGCACAGACGGCCAAGAATTACAAGTGGTCCGACTGGATGGCGAAAGGATATGGAGTAGTTGAAATTTTCCCTTTCGCAACATAAATTGCTGTAGAGTTCATCCAGCTTTATCTTTCTGACGTTGTTCCTCTGGACCAACATGCTGTGTTGCCGAATAAGAGACTGATAGTGCCGTTGGACACAGATTTCTTTAATCGGTTTAGGGACATCTCCCTGAGTTTCCGTCACAGTCCAGAAATGTCTCATGGACATTTGAACTATTATATTCTTATCGGCAAGTGCTCTACATCTGCCATTCATCAATTCAAGGAATAATTCAAAATGGCAGGACAGGGCATTCCGAGAGATCCTCTGTGTCTAGACGACCAGGCCGAAGACCTAGAATTGTCTATACTGTTGTGGATGTCAATTCCAACCATGATGTTGGAAACGACAATATCATCTAAAACGGCTAGCTTAGACTCATTATCGTACACAGTTCACCTTACCAGAGCGTTATCATTACGTATCAAAGGAAAGAATTCCAGGATGTACGATCCTCCTTTAGAGTTCTTTCAAGGGCCATAGCATTCTCCATGTATAACTCCACCCTTTCAGTGGCAATCTGGAGTTGGTTACACATGATGCGGCCCTGGCTACATTCACGCGCGTGGATAGTAAGGTGAATAACTCTCTAAGAGACGCTCCGGTCTCTGGAGAGCTCCTCTTCGACGGCAAGCTTTCCGCAATCTATGATCAGATAACCAAGAAAGCTTTAGACTCTCTGCTATTCAAATCCGCTTCTATAAGTGAGAGTCAGCGGAGAAGAGTAGGACAGGCACTTCTGGGGCGAATACGTCCAAAGGAAGTTCCTATGCGTCCTCTAGGTCTTACTCTAGAGACCGTCAAGGTAGCGACTCAGGTAGAGGCCGTAATTCTGGCTGAAACAACCAGTCAGACGCCCCCTAGGTCGACGGGGCAAGGTGCGGGCCGTGGTTTCTCCTTCCGCAAGCCTTGCAGATCCAAGAGGTGATGGTTTAAACCTCTGTCGCGATCCAGTGGGCAGAAGACTGTCGAGTTTCTCAAACAATTGGGAATTAATTACGGAAGACACTTGGGTTCGAGGGGTTCGGAAGGACTGAAAAGAACCTAACTCGAAGTCCAAGATGGACTCAGCTTCCGTCAAATCAGCAGAAAAGAGCCTTGCTTCTATCAGAAGTCCAGTCTCTTTTAGTGAAGAACGCGATAGAGATCGTAGAAAATCAGGAATCTCCCGTTTTCTACAGCCATCTTTTTCTGGTTCCGAAACCAGACGACTCGTTCCGTCCAGTCATAGATCTGAGCTGGATAAACAAGCTGATCATGGCTCCAAAATTCTATATGGAGACCATTCGATCGGTCAGAGCGAGCATTCAAGGATGCGTACTTTCCGTCATGGTACATCCGGCGTTCAGAAAGTATCTTCGCTTCACCGTCCTAGGAGTCGTATATCAGTTCCAAGCGATGTGCTTTCGTCTGTATCTAGCGCCCTGGGCTTTCATCCGAATAATGAACTCGGTATTGACTCATTTTCGAGCTCATTTGTCTGCGGTAACATCAGCCTACCTAGACGATATTCTTCAGAGGTACGGCAACGAGTTAACGCTTCAGAACGATGTGCAGAAAATCTGCTTCTTTTGCTCCGACGTCTTGGTTTCATAGTAAACAAAGGGAAGTCGGATCTGGTGCCGTCCAAGTCGTTCATCCACTTGGGGATGAGCTTCGAGACGCACAACAATCTCGTTCGTCTGCCGTTAATCAGAGCGAAGTTAGTCAGTTGTTACACTAGCTATTGTCTTCACTCAGACAGGGTTACAGCGAGAGAATTCATGTGAGTGGTAGGTCTGTGCGGAGCTGCCGCAGATCTCATTCCAATGGGGTGGCTACGCACTCGTCCTCTCCAAATCTTTCTGACTCAGAATTGGAGGGTGAAGATTCATTCGCTCGATACAGACATCCTCTTGTCAAATCAAGTGAAACAAGAGATTCAGACTTCGGCAGACATTCAGTGGTTAACTTAGGGAGTTCCACTGCAGTTGCCGGATCCGAGTTTTACAGTTATAACGGATGCCAGTTAATAGGTTGGGGCACAACATTGAGCCCAACGGATTTGAATTGCCGGGTGTTTAGGATCCGCAGTTCCTAATCAAGCACATAAACATGAAAGAAATGATGTCAACTTGACTTGCGCTACGTCATTGGATGGACGTTTTTCAGAATGCACAGGTACAAATTCTATACGACGGTGGTAGCGTATATTCGGAATCAGGGAGGCACTCATTCCATTCCATTGTTCAAGCTAACAGAAAGAATCCTTCTGTTTGTTCTAGAACATCAGGTTCTCCTACCAGTCCGTCATATTCCGGGTCGTCTGAACGTATTAGCGGACTCCCTTTCACGGAGGGGTTGCTTGTTGCCGTCAGAATGGACGCTCAGCAAATGAGTATTCAATCAGATTTGCTACCAATGGGAGCAACCAGGGATAGACTTATTTGAGACGCATCTCAACAATCAGTTGCAGACATATGTGTCACCATGTCCGGATCCTCGAGCATTTGCAGTAGACGTTCTATCAATCTTGTGAGACGGAATGAGAGGATATGTGTATCCTCCAGCGCCATTGATTCAGCAGCCATTGCTCAAGATAAATCAATCTCAATGCAATTCTGTGGTAGCATCTCTGTCCCCACAGAGACCATGGATTAATCTACTCAGGTGTCTGTTGTGGGACATGCCGTGAAAGCTTCCTCCACATTTCGGTCCATTCTATTGCTAGATGGATTCAATTAACTATCCGTACTGCTGATCATAAATTATCTTCAACTCAGCAGTCTGTGCTTAGATATTAAGCTCATGAAGTAAGGGCTCTATCTACTTCTTGGGTTTACGCTAAAAGTGTTGCTATTACAGATCTAATGAAGGCTGCATGACCCTGTTAATGAGTATAAAGAGTCTCATTTCTCTGGACTTCCTTTATTTATTGGCTTTCCTTTAAAAATAATTAGCATAACGAGTTATACTGGATGTTAATAGAGATCACTGATGTTATTGTGCTCAATTACAGAATGGTGTTGTGTCTTTCTTTTTGATGCAAATAAGAAAGATACATGTAAAGCCTATTTCTCATTTTCTCCTCGAGGGGATAATTCGGTTATATGTAGTTGAGCCTATTGGATTTTCCTTTATGTCCTAGGCCCTCCAACCTTTTTACTATTCAGCTAAGTCTGGGTCATTGGTACAGTATAAAAATGTTAAAAAATTTATAGTAATTTATATATTTTTTATACTTACCAATGACCCAGACGGGGATGGCCCTCCCATGAGTTGGGAACTCATACCTCCCTGCTGAGTACATAACGCCTACCAGGCACTGGTTGTAAGAATGACTTTTGGTGCCAATTTTGAGACCTCCTTGACACTGTGCATGCGCAGAGGAGTAAAAGTATGGAGGACCATATGGGACATGCAATTTTTGGTTTTTTGATGCAAATTTTGGGGATTGGGGGGGTAAAATTTGCATTTGGCCCTAAATATTTAAGAGTTAGCACCAGCTAAGTCTGGGTCATTGGTAAGTATAAAAAATATATAAATTACTATAAATTTTTTAACTTTTCCGAAAATCAAATCAACTTTGACTAGTCGACTAATAGTTTCAACACTGCTCTAAACACATTGGCAGTGTGTGTGTGTGTGTGTGTGGGGGGGGGGGGGGGGGGGGGGAGGGGGGAGGGGGGGCACTTGAGAAACCTGATCCAAGGTTTCTGTGACGACAGAGGTTCTACTAATAAGATTCACAACGAGACTGTTTGATCTTAAACATAATCTACTGAATCAAATGAATTGGAGGATACGCTTATCCTATCATCTAACCCCATGAGATCGGCAGAGCATCAATTGCATGCGCTCAATGGTCTGGGCATAGCGACACAGATGATGGTAACTAATTGTTCCGGTGCGTCGCAAACTGATCCATCATGGGGCAATCCCACTGGTAGCAATACTGTCCAAATACTCGCTTGTTGAGCGTCCATTCCAAATGCAACAGGCACCCTTTCCGAGGAGCGAGTCTGCTAGAACGTTCAGACGACGAGTATATGATGGATAGAGAGATGAACATGAATAGAAAAGTCTTCTCCGTTAGTTGGCATAACGGAAATGAATGGGTGCTGCCCTGGTTCCTGATGCACGCTACCACTGTCGAGTTGTCCGACAATATCTGAACATGTGCATCCGCTATAATGTGAATCCATTGATGTAGTGCTAACAACATTGACATCATTTCTTTGATGTTTATGTGTTTCTCCAGGAACCGAGGGTCCCAAAGACACCTGCATTTTGAGTCTGTCGGACTCAGGGTCGCGGCCCAAACTGTTGACTTACATCCGTCATAATCGTGAAAGCCGGCAGCTGCAGTGGAACTCCCTGAGTTAACCAATGAATATCTGCCCAAATCTGGACCCTTTTGTTTACTAGATCTGTTAAAACAATACTGTTCTCGAGCGAATGTGTCTTCACACTCCAGTTCTGGGTAAAGAATAACTGGAGGGGACGTGAGCATAAGCGACCCATCAGAATAAAATCCGCAGCCACTCCGCACAACCCCATCAGTCGCATAAATTCCCTCGCTATGAATGCGTCTGAGGGTAGACAAAAGCAAGCATAACAACTGACTAATTTCACGCTGGGTAATGGCAGACGGACCAGATTGTTGTGAAACATTACCAAGTTCATTATTCGAGTGAACGCCCAGGGTGCTAGATTCAGACCAAAGCACATCACTCAGAACTAAAATACTATCCCTTAAATGACAAACCATGGGTACTTTCTGAATGCCGGATATACCAGGACATGAAAGAATGGATCCTTAGATCTATGCTTCCCGCATAGTCGATCACTAGAACGCTCGCTTTTACCGACTGTGTGATTACCATAAATAAACTTTTACAGCCATGATAAACTTTCTATCCAGCTCCAGTCTATTACCGGTCGGAACGAGCTATCTGGCTTCGGCACGACGAACACACGTGACTGTAGAATCCTAGAGAATCTTGATTCTCGACAACCTCTACTACTTCCATTGTCAAGACAACCTTTACCTCCGATTGGAGAGACTCTTATGCAAGGATTTGATGGAAGTTTTGTCCATCACAGACATCACCTTAGTGGTGGTTTCTCTCAGAAAGATAGCCGTAGGCCGTCCAATACCACACTTCTCGCCTACTGGTCTTCCGTAATAGTTATCCAGTTTGATACAAATCTTGATAACCATCCACCAACTGCCAAGCAATAGAGGTCCTAACCCTCACCTGTAGTACCTGGGAGACTTATGGGAGAAGAGCCTCGACCCGCCTGCTTAGGGGCATCTGACCGGTAGTCTCAAGACGCTGTATTGACGATCCCTAGAGTAAATATAGGAGGGTTTCCTATACCCTCACGAGAAGTCCTTTTTTTTTAGCCAATTTTCTGTCTAGGACGTCCTCCCTTACTCTTTTTTCTGCTGCTGTGAGTCAATTAGACGCCAACTTAAGGAGCAGAGTATTGATGTTTTCTTTGTAGCTTTGTGGTCATTGGTCATAAACCAATGAAAGCTTATCGTCAAAAATTTAGTGTCTGGATACTGGAGTGACCTGTGGAGAGTTTTTCACCTTGACATCTATTAAAGATGAAGACACAAGGGCTCCATCACGTCTGATTAACTCCAAATTAGCCACTGTTAAGACAGAGTTATACGTGATAAACATAATAGCCCTGGAAAGGACTCTTAAAGAGGTACGAACGTCCTCAAATTTCTTTCCATTGAGACATTGCGCCACAGTTCTTAAAGGTGATCTCAATAAGACACTGCGTCTAAATTCGTTCTGAATGAAGAAATTGCCGTCTCAATTGTGTCCAAGCGAATAGTGAATGACGAAGGTAAGGCCATGACTAGGTCCACAGCCTGCTCATTCAAATGCAGAGGAACTCTCTATACATCTTCCCCGACCGTTTTAAATGAACATAGTTCAACAATCAGTAAAATTACAGAAGATGATAAGAAACCGCCTTTCTTCTTCCGACTGGAAAGTTGAATATGGCGTCATCTAAATGGCCAAAGGCCTGCAACACCTGTCTAATCTGAACTGGAAAAGACATGACCTCCTCCTTTGTCCGGATAAAGTCAGTGGCCAACGACGCCAGCGGTTTCTTCCTAGTAGTCGCAGCATTCTGATTCGCTGGAACAAATTCAGGGTAGTGTTGATGGATTAAATCCATCACAACCATGTGTTGTTCCGAAAGGGAAGGGTAATCCTCCTTCGTATCCCTTTCACCATCTGACTGAATCAGTAGAAATTCATGGTCAGCGGCATCTGAACTTGCAGATGACTGGATCGACCCAGCACCATCCGACAGCTCAGGTTCTGAGACTGCCATCAGCTGCTTCTGCACTTGCTGGGATGCTGCGATGAGCTGTGCAAACTGCAGCAGCAAGTCCGTTACAGAGGCCTGAGGAGCAGCAGTCTTCTGTTTCCTGGCCACTCTCGGGACGGTGTGTCCGAGACGGCTCTTTTCTCTGGACGTCCCGATAAATGAGGCCTCGACTCCTTAGCTACCGAATGGTCCAACTTTCTTATGATGAGTGGTCCCTTCTCAGCGATGTGGGCTGGATATCTGAAGTCGTGTAGCTAAGATGCGGTTGTGTGTGCTTGGAAGGATGCTGATGCAGAAGCCAAAACTATAGTTGAACTGTGAAACTGAACGGAGCGTCCCGGACGGGATGGCGCAGACGTATGCTCCGACTAATGCAAGTTCCGATCACCACATCTGGCCCCAGATGTTATTGGGAAAGAGAGGGGGCTCTCTCCCTCGGGGTCCTTTCAGACCTCGCAGAGCTTCCCAATGAACTTGCCATAACTGTAGCCAACACCGGCTGTGAACTGAATGGAGTGTCCCAGATGGGAGGCGTGGGCATATGCTCTGACTGACGCAAGTTCCGAACACAGCAGCACACTCTGTCTAGGCGTCATGTAAACATCACTATGTCTTTGTTCCTCTGAAATAGAAACGAGATTGACCACTGTCGGTCCTCTTGCCGCTAACAATGTACTGTGACACCCGCCTGCAACGTTTGTCATCCCATCTGATACATGCTGAACAAGAATTAGTGGGAGTACATCAACTACAAGCAAGGCAACCAACATGTAAATCTGAGGAAAGGCTTCCTCACCTTGCATTTGAGCAATATGCTTTCATAATGAAGCTAAATAAAGTCGATCGTACTCCCACCAACTCCACATTAAATTTTAGAAATAGATACATAACAAATAACATTCAAAATATAAATCGAAAGTTAAAAAATTTATAGTAATTTATATATTTTTTATACTTACCAATGACCCAGACTTAGCTGGTGCTAACTCTAACAAAACCAGGGCCAAACACAAATTTTGCCCCCCAATCCCCAAAATTTGCATCCAAAACCAAAAGAAATCATGTCCTATAGGACCTCCATACTACGCCCCCACTGCGCATGCGCAGTGTCAAGGACGTCCCGAAATTGGCGCCAATTATCATTCTTACTGGCAGTGCCTGGTCAGCGCTATGTACTCAGCGGGGAGGCAAGAGTTCCCAACTCCTGGGAGAGCCATCCCCGTCTGGGTCATTGGTAAGTATAAAAAATATATAAATTACTATAAATTTTTTAACATTTTTATACTGTACCAATGACCCAGACTTAGCTGAATCGTAAACAGGCTGGAGGGCCTAGGACATAGAGGAAAATCCAATAAGCTCAACTATATAATAAAGAGGTAACCCCTTAAGGAGAAAAGGAGTATTAGGCTTTACATGTATCTTTCTTATTTAATATTAAATTAGAAAGATACAATACCCTTAATAATTGAGCACAATAATATTCATGTTCTCTATTAACATCCAGTATAACCCTTATACTAATTATTTTTAAAGTAAGCCAATAAATAAAGTAGTCCAGAGAATTGAGACTCTTTATAAT
Organism: Pictodentalium vernedei; assembly: GCA_031216915.1. Taxonomy (NCBI): domain Eukaryota; kingdom Metazoa; phylum Mollusca; class Scaphopoda; order Dentaliida; family Dentaliidae; genus Pictodentalium; species Pictodentalium vernedei. The sequence goes on from CM062294.1 coordinate 258,982,113, forward strand.
CTTTTAAAAGTGTCCGAGTATTGTATATTAAAGCCCGTTTGACACTTGACATATACAAATGCTTCACACCGAGCTACACTTTAAAAATAAGACATGAATGAATTTAACATTAATATTACACTTTAAAACCATCCCAGAAGCGACTCAGAAATACTGACTTTGGAGGAGGCATTCCCTTGCTTTTCACTATAAAGCAGGTGACCTAAGGGAACACCCGCCCCCCCCCCACCCCCCCCCCCTTTCCCCTTGCCCTGGGTCAAATAGCCCAGAACGAAGAGGGCAGCCGGACGGAGTCACTGCCGGAACAGAAAGCCTGCATAACTATAGTTGCAACTGTTTAGTGGACGACATTCTGAGCAACAGATAACGGACCTAAACAATGCAGGTCTCCAGAAATGGACTCAATATTTCTGAGATAAAAATTTGTGAATGTGGATGGCTGAGACCAATAAGCAGCCTTCATTAAATCTGTAATAGCAACACTATTAGCATAAGCCCAAGAAGTAGCAAGAGCTCTTACTTCATGAGCGGAAATCTTAAGCACAGACTGCTGAGAAGAAGATAAACTCTCATAAGCAGTACGGATAGTTAATTGAATCCATCTAGCAATAGAATGGACCGAAATGTCCCTTCTATTAGGCATCAAAGACAGAAAGAAACGTTTCCGTCCCTTTCTGATAAACTGAGATCTCTGTTTATAGATACGTAACGCTCTAACAGGACAGAGTAAAGGCCTACGCCCGTCTGAAGACGGAAGAGCCTTAATAACAATAGGTTCCGGATATTTATTAGGAGCCTGATTCTTAGCTAAAAAACCCACATTAATAGTGAAGGTGATAGTGTTCCCGACACTACGATAGTGAGAATCATCCACCGACAGTGCATGAAGCTCACTGACTCTTCTAGCAGAAGAGAAAGCTAAGAGAAAAGCTGTCTTATAAGATAAGAATTTGAAATCTACTGTCCCAAGAGGTTCAAATGGCTTTTCCTTCAATTTAAGAAGAACCCAAGCTAAATTCCATTTAGGAATTAATCTAAGAGTTCTGGGTCTATTTATCGAGAAGTTTCTAACCAACTTAGATAAAGAGACATTAGATCCAATTTGTAAACTATCATGATGTGCATAGGTATCAGATAACATAGACCTATAACCCTTAATAGTAACAGGCTGCAGTTTGATTTCGTCAAACAAGTATACTAGAAAGTTTGCAATGTCTGGTATAGAGGGATCAAAAATATCTACAGAATGATCCCTACACCAACGACGAAAAACCTTCCACTTAGCCGCATGGTTTAGCGAAGAGGAGGTCCTCCTACAGTTAGAAATCGCGTCCACTGCTCGTCCTGTAAAGTGCTTGCCATACAAGAAGGACCGCACAACGGAAAAACGTGAAGGTTGAGACCTTGCGGGTTGTGATGGAGTTGGCGCGATTTCCCCTGCGAAAGAAGATCCTCCCGTGGAGGAAGCTTTCGCGGTAGGTCCCACAACAGACACCTGAGTAGATTTATCCACGGTCTCTGTGGCGACAGAGATGCTACCAACAGAATCTTGCATTGAGATTGTTTTATCTTTAGCAATACTTGTTGAATTAACGGCGCTGGAGGATACGCATATCCTATCATTCCGTCCCAAGGGATCGACAGAGCGTCTACTGCAAATGCTCTTGGATCCGAACACGGAGACACATACGTCTGCAACTGATTGTTGAGATGTGTCGCAAATAAGTCTATCATTGGCCGTTCCCATTGGTAGCAAATCTGATTGAATACTTGTTTGTTGAGAGTCCACTCCGACGGCAACAAGCGACCCTTTCGTGAAAGGGAGTCTGCTAGCACATTCAGACGACCCGGTATATGACGGACCGAAAGAAGAACCTGATGTTCTAGCGCAAACAGAAGGATTCTTTCCATTAGATTGAACAACGGAACTGAATGAGTGCCTCCCTGATTCCGTATATACGCCACTACTGTCGTATTGTCGGATAGGATTTGGACATGAGCATTGTGAATAATGTCCATCCAATGACGTAACGCAAGCCAAATTGACATCATTTCCTTGATGTTTATGTGCTTGCACAGGAATTGCGGATCCCAAAGACCCTGGCATCTCGAATCCGTTGGGATCAATGATGCACCCCAACCTGTTTGACTGGCATCCGTCATAATGGTAGAACTCGGATCCGGCAACTGCAGCGGAACTCCCTGAGTTAACCACTGAATGTTTGCCCAAGTCTGAATCTCTTGTTTCACTTGATCTGACAAGAGAACGTCTACGTCGAGCGAATGAATTTTCACACTCCAATTCTGAGTCAAGAAAATTTGGAGAGGACGCGTGTGTAACCGCCCCATCGGAATGAGATCCGCAGCGGCTCCGCACAGACCTATCAGTCTCATAAATTCTCTCGCTGTGACTTTGTCTGCGTGCAGACAATAGCAAGCATAACAACTGACTAATTTTGCTCTGGTTAACGGCAGACGAACGAGATTGTTGTGCGTCTCGAAGCTCATTCCCAGATGAGTGAATGACTTGGACGGCACCAGATCCGACTTCTCCTCCTCGTTTACTATAAAACCGAGACGTCGGAGCAATAGAAGAAGATTCTGAACATCGTTCTGAAGCGTTAACTCGTTGCCGTACCTCTGAAGAATGTCGTCCAGGTAGGCCGACGTTACCGCAGACGAATGAGCTCGGAAATAGATCATTACCGAGTTCATTACCCGAGTGAAAGCCCAGGGTGCTAGATTCAATCCGAAGCACATCGCCCGGAATTGATACACCACTCCTAGGACTGCGAAGCATAGATACTTTCTGAATGTCGGATGTACCATGACATGAAAGTACGCATCTTTGAGATCTATGCTTGTTGCATAATCGTTCACCCGAATACTCGCTCTGACCGACCGAATCGTCTCCATATAAAATTTCGGAGCGATGATCAGCTTGTTTATCCAGCTCAAATCTATGACTGGACGGAACGAGCCGTCTGGTTTCGGAACCAGAAACAGATGGCTGTAGAATCCCGGAGTCTCCTGGTTTTCTACGACCTCTACCGCGTTCTTCATTAAAAGAGACTGCACCTCTGATAACAGAGCGTCTCTTTTCTGCGGATTTGACGGAAGTTGAGTCCACTTTGGACTTCGAGTTAATGGAGGCTTTCGTTTGAAGGATATCTTTAGGCCTTCCGAAGTCACTCCTCTCACCCAAGGGTCGTCCATAATCGACGCCCATTCTTGTGAAAAGCTCGACAACCTTCCGCCAACCGGTACGCGATAGAGGTTTAAGCCATCACCTCCTGGACCTGCGAGGCCTGCGGTAGGAGAAACCACGTCCTCCACGACCCGCACCTCGTCCCGTCGACCTCGGGGCGTCCGACCGGTTGTCCCGGCCCAAAGGACGTCCCAAACGAGAGTCGCTACCCTGACGGTCTCTCGAATAAGACCAAGAGGACGCACCGGAACCTCTATAGGAACCTCTCTTGGGCGCATTAGACCCAGAAGTGCCTGTCTTATTCTTGTCTGCTGTATCCGACTTCTTAGAAGCAGATTTGAACAACAGAGAATCTGAAGCTTTCTTTGTAATTTTATCATAAATAGCAGAAAGCTTGCCGTCAAAGAGAAGTTCTCCGGAGACCGAAGCGACTCTAAGAGAGTTCTTCACCTTAGTATCCACGAGTGTGGATGTAGCTAGGGCTGCGTCACGTCTAACCAACTCCAGGTTTGCCACAGAAAGGGCGGAGTTACACGTGGAATAAGCTACTGCCCTTGAAAGAAGTCTTAAAGAGGATTGTATATCCTGAAACTCTTTCCCTTGAAGGCGCAGTGATAACGCCTTAGTAAGGTGATCTGCGTAAGATAAGGCATCTAAATTGGCTCTGTTAGACGAAATAGCTGTTTCCAACACCGCAGTTGGAATAGAAGCCGACGACGGTAATGATAGCTCTAAGTCTTCCGCCTCGTCGTCCATACGCAGAGGAACTCTCGGGATACCCTGTCCTGCTGTGTCAAATTTATTCCTTGCATTAATGAAAGGCAGGTTGAGAGTATTGGCGGACAAGAAACCTGCTTTCCCCGTCTTGGAAGCAAGTTTAAATATAGCGTCGTTCAATAATTCAAATGTTCTTGCAACATTATTGGACTGCGACGGAAACTCGGGAGCGATGTCCCTGAACCGCTCAAAAAATTCTGAGTCCAATGACGCTATAATCCTCTTGTCCGGAACCGCAGCAGTCTGGCCCGATGGAACAACTTGAGGGAGAAAGTGCCGGATGAAGTCCACGGCAGCTTTATGTTGTTCCGAAAGGGATAGCTCCAAATCATCCGTATCCCTTTCACCATCCGGTCGGACCTCATGATGCTCCCAGTTGTCCGCCCCCGATGCTTCGGCGGAGCGTACCGACCCAGCGCCGTCGGATAATTCTCGATCCGACACCGTTTCTGTCGGCTGCTGGGATGCTGCGATAAGCTGTGCTATCTGCCCAAGAATGTCCGGCGTCGAGATCTGCGGAGGCGCAGTCTTTCGCTGCTTCGCCGAGGGCAGCTCCGCATCAGATGGCTCCCGCATACTTTTTCTATGCGAACGTCCGGAGTCCATCGGTCTCGAGTCCCTGGCTGCCGGATGGTGTGACCTGGTCGCCGAAGAATCCTTGATCAGCGAAGCTGGTAAGATATCGGCGGTCACGCAGCCAAGGTGCGGTCGTGTGCGCTGACGAGAAGAAGAAGCCTTAGCAGTCTCCGCGGACTGCCTATACAACAGACCGTCCCGAGCGACGGACGTATGCTCCGTTTGCGACACATTTTGTACCACAACATCTGGTCCCAGATGTTGTTGTACGAGAGAGGGGCCTCTCTCGCTCGCGGCCCGGCTGGACCTGGACGAGCTAGGAACCGGACTCAAAGGCTTCCTCCGATCTCGCTTACTATCCGCCGTCACTGGGTGTGCACATTGAATGTTTATAGTGCTCGCATCACCCAACATTTCCTCCTGGACCGCATCGGACGAACCCAGCTGCCGAACCATTCGGTGAATGGACGCTACACCGGGCGAGCTAGCGGACGACATTTGTCTAATCTCCATGAGCACTTTTGCCGCTAGCTCTGAATTCATTTGTGACGACGGAAGCGCACTTGCAGAAGATAACATGGAAACATCACCCTGTTCTTGTTCCTCTGAAATAGAAACTGAGAGAGTAGAGCGACCTTGCGGAGAAAGAGCCGGCATAGCCCTTTCTCCAGAAACAACATACCGTGACACACGTTTCCAATGTTTGTCATCCCAATACTGACATATAGAACAGGGATTAGTGCGAGAACACTGACTACAATTAATACAATGATCATGAAAGTCAGAGGAAGATTTCTTCCCATTACAATTTGAACAATATCCTTTCATTGTGAAAAGTCAACAACAAGTCCTAGTTACTCACACAAACCCCTGACACAAAGATACATAATAACATGATCCATTAATAAATGAAAAAACAATTGCAAATCAAAATAATTTTGAAAAAATATTTTTTTAGCGAAGCCCAAGTTGCTGAAAAGTAACGTTGAGCCCCGATGGATCCGATGGCAAAGTGTGGTCAAAAATTTTAAATTTATATTAAATAATTAATGAGACACTTACGGATAATATAAATGTATCTTATAGTGAGATAAACTACACCAAAGGCAAACAGCCCCCCTCAAAAAAGGCTGTTGCCAATGTAAACAAACAGTGTAAAACACCAGAAAACATGATTCCAGGCACTGAAAAAACTGGCCCGAAATCAGTCATCAAAATTACACTCTATCTGATGCAAGACAGAGACTCCCAGGGGAAGATGCAGAACACAAAGTTTATACACCCATGGGTGAAAACGTAACTATGGGGAAAATAACAGAAAACATTCTGTATCCAAGCAACTCTCCCAAGAAAATTTTAGAAATGAACTTTCTCAAAAATATGCCAAAAGCATGGGAGAATTGCAAGGGGGGACTTTAGAAGGCTAGGGGAGAGGAAACACTGAATAAGCAGTGCAACATTTAGCAAGAATGACAACAAGAGGCCCATGCCTCGAAAATAGGCAACTTAACATAATTTCATCAAAAATTTTTAAGTACAGCCCTGATTATTTTTTGTCACTTCTTTTTCCTCTCCTCCTTCTATATCCTCCTTAGAATCACCATTTCTCCAAAAATTACGTGTCTGGCATCCTTTAAACTGAGATTTACAAGCACAAAGATCAGTGAGATGTTGACTGATGAAGGGCCAAACAGAGAATGATAATTGGCGCCAATTTCGGGGCGTCCTTGACACTGTGCATAGTATGGAGGTCCTATAGGACATGATTTCTTTTGGTTTTGGATGCAAATTTTGGGGATTGGGGGGCAAAATTTGTGTTTGGCCCTGGTTTTGTTAGAGTTAGCACCAGCTAAGTCTGGGTCATTGGTACAGTATAAAAATAATAATTTACACAACAAAATTTTGACAAGAGCCCAAGCCCCCAAAGGGAACGATGAGCCCAAATTTATCCCAATAGAGCCTAAGTGTGGACAAAAACTATTTTACTATCCAAAAAATTAATTGCTACACTACCGGAATATTTAATGTATCTTACAACAGTCCTGCCATAATAATAAATAGGAAACTACATATATAAATAGAGCGTTGTCTGATGCTTTATTGTATATTATGGACCTTTGAAATTATGAATTATTTCGGGGGCGGTCCGTGTCGGAGCCTGTTAATCATACCTACTTCCATTTATAAATCCAGGTTTCCATTAATGTCCATACTCATCTCATACATTGCCACGCTTATAGTGTCATAGCTATTGTATAGTACACGTCGCGGAGTTTGTTACTGGAATTTATTGTACACATGAATGGGGTCGCCTGTGGGTTACCTCGGAAGCGTGTTTACATTCCAGAGATCGTTCATTGTGGCTCGATTGGACATGTGTATGTTATATATCATATCACTGGTTTTCGACATATCTTCGTACGCCGTCTAGTGTATGTTATATAGCGGGCAATATTAAGTGAGCTGTGTAAAAGAACATATGTTTGAATAAGTTCTCAGCTGCACTGCATTGTGGGAAAACGGGAAGACTTCGCTTCTGAAAAATTTGGTGTTCTGATTGGGGGGGGGGGGGGGGGGGGGGAGGGGAGGGGTGAGGATCACACACATGACAAGACCTCACCACTAAGATCAACTAAAAAAGAAGAAAAAAAACAAGAACTTTTATTTATTTCTGTTGGCTTCATATCTTATGACCATTGTCATACAAATTAAATTTTAAATTTTAAATTTTGCATCACCTTTTAATGCAAAATAGCGATATACCTTCAATTAGAAGTATAATATATATTTTAGTTTCTACCTGGGTCTTTTCATCCACCCTGACATTCTAAAGGCAGAGTCTGTTGGACATATCTTTTGAAGTTTCTGTGGCTCCGAAGGCACCTTACTCATTAGTTCTGTGAAATGTCTAACATAGGCAGTAGGTAAACCACAACTTGCTGGAAGAGATGCTACACACTTTGGATGGCACACCATTCCACATTCTGTAAGGACATTAAACAAAAGAAAATTATATGAATATCAAACAATACATATTTTTCACAAACAAAATATTTATATTATTAATTATAGAAGATTGCCCGAGTTAATTCTGCATACGACACTTCAATGGAAATCAGTGAGGATGTCCCTTTTTCAAATTTCTGAAGTGCTGCAGATTCAAGAAAGAATGCAGCATATATCGCAAATAAGATAGCAGGGGTTTGAACCCATACCAAGAGTTTCCATTGGCACCAACAACCTAGCAAAACTATACTAAACCATACACACAACTTAGCAATCAGTGACCAAGTGATGTATGTGATGCAGTATAGTTTTGCTAGGTGGTTGGATCTGAAGGAAATTTTCTATACATGAGTCTACCAGGAGTTTGAACAGCTTCTATGACATATGCAAAACATTTATTCTTCACTTCTTAAATCGACAAATTTTCAAAGGCAACGGAAATTTGTGACTGGTCAAGTGTGCTGGCAAGAAAAATTATTTTTTCATTTCATTTGACCTTTAGTGATATATAGCCACTGTTATTTACTTCCCACTACCCTATATACTCTCAGTGAACCCAAAATTTGACAGGTCATACCACAAGAACCCAATCAGTTTTGGTGGCGAAGAGGTCAATTGTACTACAGATGTGTCATGCCGACTTGGCAAGGTACGTCTGCAGCACAGGTTGCAAGTGTTTGATTTACACTGATATTAGCAAAGTGTCAGTGCAGTTCCATGTACATGCAATTTGTCAAAAGTTGTTCGAACTGTGTATGTATTTAGGAATAGTCACTTTTAAGAACCCCGGAACATGGAGCAGTGCTAGTTTACCGTGGTAAACGAATCCTGCTTTATTGGTGAAATAGGACTTGTTATGCAATGCTTGGGATGGAGTGGGTAGCAATATATAAACTTGTTTCGATCAAGGTCATTGAAAGCTTGCCTAAAAGAAATGTAGTATAGTATTCCATGATATTTTCTAACAAGATTTCCCAAGGGGCCTTAATTGCTCACCTGACAAGTTGTTCAAAGAAGTATTTTGGATCACATTCAGCTAATCATGGCTCATCAACACTTCAGAGGAATGAAGTCGTGAAAGATTAGAGAGGTCCATAAATTCACTCTAATTCCTTCAAAATGCATTTTGTAGCAATTTTTTTCCTCTGCTAAATTGATTCCCGGGGGTGGGGAGTGGGGTTGATGGTCATAGTGGTATTTCTTTTCTTTTTTTTTGGGGGGGGGGGGGGGGGGGGGGGGGGGGGGTGCATAAAATATCTCTAAATCTTTAAACATATATTTTGCAGCCAAACATTTTGTTACATCTAACTGCCTCCTCCCCACCCCACAAGGAAGGAAGGGAAGGACATAGGGTAACCATTTAAGCATAAAACCATTTTAATTCAACTAGGTAGGAACTTCGATTTTGAAAAGAATTCCAAATTTTGGTCCAAATTTTCCAAGTCAGAACCAGACCCAAAATTCTCAGGCTATAAACATTTTTGGGCATCTCAAAATTGAAAATGCATTAAAAAAAACCCTCAGACCCCCCCCCCCCCCCCTCCCCCACACCCAATTTTTTATCTCCAAATTTAGGTACAAAATTTCAGTCTGAACCAGGCCAAAAATTTAGGAATATTTTTTTTTTTTTTTACGTCTCAAAATTGAACAAAAAGAAAAGAACTAAAAAAAAATTTTTCAAATCTTTGGTCCAAAATTGCCAAGTCTGAACAGGACCCAAAATTTTCAGGCTAAATGTTTTTCTTTCGTATCAGAACTGAACAAAAAGCATTATTTGAATGTTGGTCCAAAATTTCTAAGTCCGAACCAGACCCAAAATTTTCAACCCAGGGACCAGATTTGAACAAACTTGAATCTGCCCGCCCGCCCCCCCCCCCTCCCTCCCTCCCCCCTAGAGATGATGATTACCAAATGTTAAAGGATTCTGACTAGTAGATCTGAAGAAGAAGATTTTTAAAGAAATTTCCTCACATTGCGATAAGTTAAAATTTGGCTCAAATATTAACCCAGCGACTCGATCTGAACAAACTTAAATCTGCCCCCCCCCTCCCCCTATATATGTTGTATACCAAAGAAGATTTTTAAGGAAATTTACTCAAATTGCACCAAGTTAATAGTGATTGGAGCCCAAAGTTGCTGCAGACAAACTTTACCAATATGCTGCAGACGAACCTTGCCACGTTGACATGACACATCTGTAGTAGAATTCACCTTTTTGCCGCCAAAACTGATTGGGTCCTTGTGGTGTGACAATTACTAACTCAGGGACCCGATTTGAACAAACTTGAATCTGACCCCCCCCCCCCCCTCCTCCCCCCCCCCCCCCCCCCCCAATCCCCATGAAGATGTTGTATATCAAATATGAAAGCATTCTGACTGGTGGATCTGAAGAAGATTTGTAAAGAAATTTCCTCATATTTCACTAAGTTAAAATTTTGGCTCCCACAGGGATCCCAATTATTAACCCGGGGACTCGATTTGAACAAACTTGAATCTGACCCCCTTACAGATGTTGTATACCAAACATGAAAGGATTCTGACTGGTGGATCTGAAGAAGACTTTTAAAGAAATTCCCTCAAATTGCACCAAGTGAAGCTTTGGGCTCCAATCAGACATGTTAACCTCAAGAATAATTTTTCAGGGAACCTGGGGGTGATTTTCAGGAAAATGGGATGGATTTCAGGGAAAAGTTCGCGTGGGTAAAAAACAAAAGAAAAAAATTGTGAATTTTCAGCTCATGGACCACCATTAACACCAGGTTATATCCAGATCTTGTTGTCAGTTATGCTGATGCATTTATGCTATGTTAAAAAATCAAAAAATAATTGTTGATTTGACCTCCCCTCCCCCCACCATCCTCTTCTTCATGCCCCCCCTCTCCCCCCAGATACAGCACCTACCCAGTTACACTGAAATCCCTCAATAAATATGACCTGTAGACTGTGCTAAAGGTTTTCAGGTTTTGGGCTCGGGAAGTTGACATGGTTGACAGATCACGACCAAATGGGGAAGTTCTCATCTCGACATCATAGGGAGTCATCCTACCAAGTTATAATGAAATCCCACCATATTAAATATGACCTGTAGACTGTGCTAAAAGTTTTTGGGTTTCGGGCTTGGGCAGCCGTCACGGTTGACAGATCCTAACCAAAAGAGGACATTCTCATCTAGATATTATACAGAGACATCCTACCAAGTTACAATGAAATCACCTCATAAATATGAACTGTAGACTGTGCTGAAGGTTTTCAGGTTTTGGGCTCGGGCAGCCATCACAGTTGACAGATCACGACAAAAAGGGGACGTTCATCATCTGGAGTCATCCTACCAAGTTACAATAAAATCCCTTCATAAATACAACCTGTAGACTGTGCTAAAGGTTTTCAGGTTTTAGACTCTGGCAGCCGTCATTGTTGAATGATCGCGACCAAAAGGGAACATTCTCATCTAGATATTATATGGAGTCAACCTACCAAGTTACAATGAAATCCCTCAATAAATTCCACCTGAAGACTGTGATGAAGGTTTTCGGGTTTTGGCTCGGGTAGACGTCACAGTTGACAATTCGCGACCAAATGGGGAAGTTCTCATCTAGACATTAGTCATCTTACCAAGTTACAAAGAAATCCCTCCATATTAAATATGACCTGTAGATGGTGCTAAAAGTTTTTGTTCTCATCTAGATGTTATACAAAGGCATCCTACCAAGTTCAACGAAATCCCTTCATAAATACAACCTGTAGACTGTGCTAAAGGTTTTCGGGTTTTGGGGTCGGGTAGCCATCACGGTTGACCGATCACGACCAAAAGGGGACATTCTCATCTAGACCTGATCTCAAACCTGCATATGAAATTTTGTGACGATCGGATAAGAACTACGGGGTGTAGCTTGTGCTAAAGGAAAATGTGAACAGACTAACAGACTTCCGCACGCATGATGGCAACAGCTTATCTTGACTTTGTCGAGTTAAGCCAAAAAAAATATTTTTCAATTATTCAAGGACTTTCAAGGTTTTTCAAGGATCACAATGAACCCCAAGATATTCCGTAAGAGCAAAAATTGATCAAACAAATAACAAAACCTAAGGCCTAAAAAAAATAAAAATCTGTTTCTCAGGCCCTCCCGCATGGTCCTTTTGGCTGCCGCATGCTCTCTTTTTATAACCAATCTAAACTTAAAAAAATCAAAATCAAATGGTTTATGTCTGATATTTTACCCAAGTTAATAAAAATTGTCCCTTGAGTGCAAGAAGGCTTTGCAATGCTTTAGCACTGCAAAGCCTTCCTGCACTCAAGGGATCTAATACACCACTACCCATGCTATTCTGTAGGTTATGAGGCCTAAAACATAAAACAAACCAAGAACATGAACTTTTTAATGGTAAAGAAATAATTACAAAAATAAAAAATAAAATAAAAAAACGCCCGCCCGCATGCAATTTTACAAAAAATGGCCTGAGAAACAGAAGATCTACTTTGTGAGGCCTAAAAGTAATTTTTACAATATAGAACAGAGTAAATTTGCTCAATATGTTTGATAAAGGGTTCAGAAAGAGAATTAGTTAGAAACCTTGACTTCAGTATTCATTAAATATAAAATGCTACCTTGACATTTGGAAGCCTGCTTCACAAAGTGGACACTACCAAGACAGACAGCACAGTTAGTTCCCCTTGTATTTAGACCAGTCACAAATCTATGAGGTATATTATGATGCATTCTTTGAGTCGTTGGCTGTGCAGGTTGAGGTGATGTTGGTCTCCTTGGGGTATTTGGTGTTAACATATCAGCAGAGATGAATTGACTAGACGGTGAATGTGTTAAAACTTTAGCAGCCATTTTGGAGTTAGGAGTCAAAGCACTGTCCAGCTTTTCTTTCAGTGGTCCCTTGAGTCGTAGTACTGAAAGGGAATACAAATTTATCATTACCTGATAATAAGAAGATAAGAGACTCAAATTTAAAACAAACACCACCAAAAATACTACTTTCCCAACAAAACCTATCTTCTACAGCTTATGATATAGCAAACTCAATGAGCAAAGGCTTTAAAATCTGACCTGATCAAAAGTAATCCTTGCAACCTCCTGCAGCGAGAAACAATTTTCAGTTCTTAAATAAATTAGAATTTGATTTCTATTATACCCCTGTGAGTGCAAACCAGTATATACTACATAGTAAAAAACAAACCTCATATGTATATATTTACTGCCAAGTAACGCTTTAGGGGCAAGTTCCAACTTGTTAAACTTGCTTGCCATACATGTAACATAGTCTTCCTGATGGAAATTACAGTACCTTGGCATTGATTTCCCAGGGCTTATATTTCGTCTAAATTTGTGAGAATCCATTTGGATTCTCGTGAAAATGGTTGCGAGAATCCATACCTACTATGAGTGCCCCAGGATCCAATGACGCCACCGTGGTTCAACCACTGTTGTATACTGATAACACATGTTAACCTTCTACCCAACACACCTTTTTAATTTTTAAAACTAAATTTGATAATTTTTAAACAATAAATAATAAATAAACTAGAGCGTTTTAGCACACTAAAACATATGTCTCCCCTTCCTTTCTATTTTATGCACTACAAATGATATATACATAAAAATATTGACAATCAGACCAGATATGTAAGGTCTAGCTCTAAAGAGAAATAAGTTATGATGACTCTGGCAAATAATACTCTATAAAATATCTGAACTTGACCTTGGGGACCAAAGGTCAAGATCATGTGAAGGTCACCATGGTTGAGGTCAGAGATCAAGGTCACATGCAGTTCATCAAGGTAGCGGACATGCAGTTTCATGGTGACACATCCACATGTCAAAAAAAAAAAATTCTGGTCTGGACAATTACTCCCTATTTAAAGTACATAAATTTGACCTTGAGGTCAAGGTCACATGAAGGTCATGATGACATGTTGTCTCACTGTGATACATCCACATGTCAATCATCTAAGTCGTAGGTCAAAAAACAAAAAAGTTCTGATCTGGACAATTATTCCCTATTTGAAGTACATAAGTTTGACCTTGAGGTCAGAGGTCAAGGTCACATGCAGTTCATCAAGGTAGCGGACATGCGTTTTCATGGTGACACATCCACATGTCCAAAAAAAAAAATCTGGTCTGGACAATTACTCCTTATTTAAAGTACATAAATTTGACCTTGAGGTCAAGGTCACATGAAGGTCATGATTACATTTGACATGCGGTCTAATTGCGATACATCCACATGTCAAATATCTAAGTCCTAGGTAAAAAAGTTAAAAAATTTATAGTAATTTATATATTTTTTATACTTACCAATGACCCAGACATAGCTGGTGCTAACTCTTAAAATATAGGGCCAAACACAAATTTTGCCCCCCAATCCCCAAAATTTGCATCTAAAACCAAAGAAAACATGTCCTGAAAGGCCCTCCACACTTCGCCCCTACTGCGCATGCGCAGTGTCAAGGACGTTCCAAAATTGGCGCCATTAATCATTCTAATAACCAGTGCCTGGTAAGCGCTATGTACTCAGCGGGGAGGCAAGAGTTCCCAACTCCTGGGAGGGCCATCCCCGTCTGGGTCATTGGTAAGTATAAAAAATATATAAATTACTATACATTTTTTAACATTTTTATACTGTACCAATGACCCAGACATAGCTGAATAGTAAAAAGGCTGGAGGGCCAAGGACATAGAGCAAAATGGAATACGCTCAATAAAATAAAATAGAGTCATCCCCTGTAGGGAAAAAGAAGTAATAGGCCTTACATGTATCTTTCTTATTTATGATAAATTAGAAAGACACAACACCTTCCAAAATTGAGCTTCATACATCCATGTACTCTATTAATATCCAATATAATCCTTATACTAATAATTTTTAAAGTAAGCCAATAAATAAAGTAAGTCTAGAGAACAGAGACTCTTATACTCCTAAAAGTGTCTGAGGATTGCATAATCATGTCCGTTGACATATGCAATATTCAAAAGCTATACTTTAAAAACTAAGACTTGAATGAATTTTAAAAACCTAAACTTCTCACTAAACAACCATCCCAATAACAGCTCAGAATTACTAACTCCGGAGGAGGTATCCCCTTGTTTTCATAGTAAAACAGGTGACCCAAGGGAACACCCTCCCCCCCCCCCTTTTTCTTGCCCTGGGTCAAATAGCCCAGAGCGAAGAGGGCAGCAGAACGGAGACACTGCCGAAACAGACAGCCTACCTAGCTATAGTAGCAACTGTTAAGTGAATGACATTCTGAGCAGTAGATAATAGACCTAACAATAGAGGCCTCCAGAAATGGACTCGATATTTCTGAGATAAAATTCATGAATGTGGATGGCTGAGCGCAATGAGCAGCCTTCAAAAATCTATAATAGCGACACTATTAATGTAAGCCCAAGATGTAGAAGAACTCTTACTTCATGAGCCGAAATCTTAAGCACAACTGCTAAGTCAATGATATACCATAAGCAGTACCGATAGTTAATAGAATCCATTAACAATAAAATGGAGCGTAACGTCCTTCTACTAGGCATCAAAGACAGAAGAAGCTTACGCCAATAGTAATAAACAGATATCTGTTTATAAATACATAAACTGTACCCGGCAAGAGTAAAGGCCTATGTCCATACGAAGACGGAAGGACCTTAACATAATAGGTTCCGGATAATAGGAGCCTAACTCTTATGCAAAAATCCAACCTAAATAGTAACGGAAGTAGTGATTCCGAAACTACGAAAGTGAAAATCATCCATCGATAGTGCATGAAACTCACTGACTCTACAGTAAAAGAGAAACCAACAGAATTACTGTCTAAAAGGTCAGAATTTGAAAACTACTGTTTCCAGAGGCTCAAATGATTACTTAGCTAAATAAGAACCGAAGTTAAAATCCATATAGGAATTTAATCTAAAGATTCTAAGTCTATTTATCAAAAAGTTACTAACTGACTTAGATAAAGAGACAAAAGACTCAATTGTAAACTATCGTAGAGTGCATAGGTATGAGGTAACATAAACCTATAACCTAAATAATAACAGGCTGCAGTAGATCTTGTGAAACAAGTATACTAAAAAATTGCAATGAGTAGTATGGAGGGATCAACAATATGAACATAATGATCCCTACACCACGACGGAAGAGCCTCCACTTTAGCCGCATAGAATAGCGAAGAAGAGGATCTCCTATAGTAAGAAATCGCATCCAAAGCTCGTCCAGTACAGTGCTTACAATGCAATACGGACCACACAACGGAATACATGAAGGTTGCGACCTGGCGGGTTGTGATAAAGATGACACGATTTACCCAGTGAAAAAAGATCCTCACATAGAGGAAGATTTCACGTTAAGACCCACAGTAGACAAGAGAGTAAATCACCCATGATCTCTGTGAAGATAGAGATGCTATCAACAGAAATGTATTGTGGTTGTTTATCTTAGCAATACCTGCTGAAACAACAGCGCCGGAGGATACGCGTATCCTATCCTTCCGTCCTATAGATCAATAGAGCGTTAACAACATTAGCTCAGAGATCTGGACAAGCCAACACATACGTCTGCAATTGATTAGCAAGCTGTGTCGTAAATAAATCATCATTGGGCGCTCCCATAGATAGCAAATCTGATTGAATACTTGTTTGTTGAGAGTCCATTCTGACAGCAACAAGCGACCCGTAAGAGAACGGGAGTCCGGTAAAACAATCAGACGACCCGGAATATGACGGACCAAAACAGAACTTGGTGTACTATAACCAACAGACGGATTCTTTCCATTAAATTGAATAACGGAAACGAAAGAGTGCCTCCCTGGTTCCGGAGATACGCCACTACTGTCGAATTAAAGGACAGGATTTGGGCATGCATTTCTGAATAATGTTCATGCAATGACATAAAGCAAGCCTAAAAAACATTATTCCACGGAAGAAAACTGATTGCTAAGAGACTGCGGAACCCAAAGACCCTGGCACTTCGAATCCGTAGGGATCAGTATTATATCCCAATCTGTTTGACTGGCAACCATCATAACAGCCACACTCGGGTCCGGCAACTGCGGTGGCACTCTCTGAGTCAACCACCGAATGTTTGCCCCAGTCTGAATCTCTTGTAACACTAGATAGACAAGAGAACGTGTAAATCGAGCAATTCATGGATTGCCGAAAAGTTGCCGTCGAAGAGAAGCTCCTCCGAGAACGAAGCGACTCTGAGAGAGTTCTTAACCTTACTATCCACGCATGTGGATGTAGCTAGGGCTGCGTCACGTCTAACCAACTCCAATCAGCTACTGAAGGGCGGAGTTATACGTGAACAAACTACTGCCCTCAAAAGAAATTACATTGAGAATAATATCCCGTAAATCTTTTCTTGAAGACGTAATGATAACGCCTCAGTAAGGCGGATTACGTATGATAAAGCGTCTAAGTTAAGTCTACTATACATCATGTCGTTTCCAACATTGAAATTGGAAAAGACATAAACGGCAAAAAAGATTATATGCAGTCTTTAACCACACCGTCTAGACGCATATGAACTCTCAGTATGCCCTGCTCTGCCAAAATAAACTATTCGTATAAATGATAAAATGGCAGAAATGAGCAACGCGGACAAGAAACTAAACTATCATGCTTGGTAGCAGGCTTGTATATATATATATATATAGCGTCGAAAAATAAAACACATGTTGTAATGACAATATTGGACTGCGTCGGTAAGTCAGGGACAATGTCCCTGAACCGATCGAAAAATCCGAGTCCAATGACGCTATAAGTCTCTTATCCAAGATCGCAGCAATGAAGTCCGAAATAACAATCACTGGAAGATAATGCCAGAAGATATGAAAGGCAGCTTCCGATACTACTAAAGGGAGAACTCGAAATCTTTCGAATCCCTTTCGCCATCCTGTCGGACCCTATAAAGCGTTTGGTCGTCCGTACCTGATGCAACTGCGGACCGCACCGACCCAGCGCCGTCGGATAATTCCTGATTCGACCGAGAAACTGTCAATTGCTGGGATGCTGCGAAACAACTGTGCTAACTCGGATAGCACGTCCGTCAGGCCTGAGGAGAAGCGGTCTTACGATGCATTGCCGCTGGAAGCTCCGTGATCATTACCCCGTGCATACTACCAATATGCGAGCGAACGGAGTGTATAGGCCTCGTGTCCCTTGGCTACCGGATGGCGCGACCTATTCGCCGTGGAATCACTGAATGACGAAACTGATCGGATACTCGAGGTCACGTAGCCAATGTGCGGTCGTGTGCCCTGCTGTGAGGATGAGGAAGCATTAAGGACAGTCTCTCGGACTGTCAATATAACGGAGCGTCTCGACCGACGGACATATGCTCCGAATGTAAAATATCTGAACCACAACATGCGGTCCCCTATGTTGTTGGACGAGAGAGGGACCTCTCTCGCTCACAGCCCGGACGGACCTGGACAAGCCAGGAACCGGACTAACAGGCTTCCTCCGATCTGTCCTCAATCTGCCGTCACTGGGTGAGTACTAAAGTAATTAAAGTGCTCGCATCACCCAAATCTCCTTCCTAGACCGCAACGGACGAACCCGGCAGCCGAACCATTCGATGAATGTACGCTACACCGGGTGAGCTAGCGAATGTCACTCCGTAGGCGATAGACATATTCCATGAGCACTTATTGCCGCTAGCTCTTCACTAACTATGACGACAGAGGCACACTTTTGAAAGACATCTCCATAACTCTCCAAGCATAAAATAATAATATATATAGCGTCGTTCAATAATTCGAAAGTTTGTGTGACATTATTGGACTATGTCGGAACTGAGGGACAATGTCCCTGAACCGAACCAAAAATTTCTAAGTCCACCGACGCTATCAGTTTCTTATCCGGCATCGCAGCATTCTGGTCCGACGAAAGAAGCTGTAGAAGACCAAGTCAGATGACATACACAACAGCATATGTTGTTCCGAAAGGGAAAGCTCGAAATCCTCCAAATCCCTTTCGGTATCCCGTCGGACCGGATGAAACTTTCGGACGTCCGTACCCGCTTCCGCGGAGCGTCCCGACCCAGCATCGTCGGATAAAATATATGCGACAGATTCAGTTGATGCTGGGATGCTGCGATAAACTGTGCTATTAAGGAAAGCACGTCCGTTCCCGAGGCCTGTGCAGTAGCGGTCTTACGATGCATTGCCACCGGAAGCTCCGTGTACGTTGACTCCCGCACACTTCCTATGCGAACGTCCGGAGTCTGCAGGCCTCGTGTCCCTGGCTACCGGATGGTGTGACCTGGTCGCCGAAGAATCCTTGATCGGCGAAGCTGGTAATATATCGGCGGTCACGCAGCCAAGGTGCGGTCGTGTGCGCTGACGAGAAGAGGAAGCCTTAGCAGTCTCCGCGGACTGCCTATACAACGGAGCGTCCCAAGCGACGGACGTATGCTCCGCTTGCGACACATTTTGTACCACAACATCTGGGGCCAGATGTTGTTGAACGAGAGAGGGGCCTCTCTCGCTTGCCGTCCGGATGGACCGGAACGAGCTATGAACCGGACTAAAAGGCTTCCTCCGTTCTCCCTCCGATCCGCCGTCACTGGGTGTGCATTAGGTTAATTTATAGTGCTCGCATCACCCAAAAATTCCTTCTAGACCGCAACGGACGAACCCGGCTGCCGAACCATTCGGTGAATGGACGCTACACCGGGCGAGCTAGCAGACGTCAAAGGCCGTCGAACCTACTAGGGTCCTCTTAGGCAATTGGCGTATTTACATGAGCACTTTTCCGCTAGCCCTTCATTAATTGTGACGATGGAGGCACACTGTTGGAAGACATCACAGATACATCACCCTAATCTTGATCGTCTGAAATAGAAATTGATAAAGTAGAGTGACCCTGCGGGGAAAGGACCGGAGTGTCCAAATCCCCAATAACATACCGTGACATACGCTTCCCATATTGTCATCGAAATCATACGATACAGAACAGGAGTTAATGCGAGTACACTGACCACATATAGAATGATTATAAAGTCAGAGGAAGACTTCCTCTTAATACAATTGATCAATATCCTTTCAATGTGAAAAGAAAACAAGTCCTGGTACTCGCACTAACCCCTGGCAATCAAAATACATAATAATAATATGATCCATTAATATAGAAAAAATAATTGAAATCAAAATATTTTGAAAAAATATTTTTTCAGAACAGCCCAAGTTTCTGAAAAGTAACGTTGAGCCCCAATGGATCCCAAGCCTAAGTGTGGACAAAAATTTTAAAAATATTTTAAACAATTTATTCAACACTTACGAACAATAATAATGTATCTAGTTATGATTAAAATAACATCAAGATATTATTTTCCAGAAATCCCCCCCTCACACAGAGGGCTGTTGTAAATGTAAACAATGAGTGTAAAAACACTAAAATAAGACTCCAGGCACCCAGGCCCGAAATCAGTTACCAAAAATACACTATCTGATGCAAAACAGAGACTTCCAGGGAAGAAACTGCAGAACATCAGATGGTAGATGCAGAACACAACGCCTAACCACCCGTAGGTGAAGACATAAACATGGGGAAAAGAACAGAATTCATTCTGTTATTCAGCTAAAACTCCCAAGAAAATTTAGTAATAATAATTACAAAAACTATGCCAAAAGCATGGGAGAATAGCAAGGGGGGACTTAAAGGACAGGGAGAGAGGAAAACACTTAAAAAACAGTGTAACTAAATAATCAGAATGACAACAAAATGGCTGCTGCCTCGAAAATAGGTAACTTAACATAATTTCATTAAAAAATTTTAAGTTACAGCCCTGATAATATTCTGTCACACATTTTTTTCCTCTCCTCCTTCTCTATCCTCCTTAGAATCACCATTTCACTAATATTTATGTGTCTGGCATCATTTAAACTGAGATTTATAAGCACAAAGATCAGTCAGATGTTAACTGATGAAGGGCCAAACTTAGAATGATTAATGGCGCCAATTTCGGAACGTCCTTGACACTGCACATGCGCAGTAGGGGCGAAGTGTGGAGGGCCTTTCAGGACATGTTTTCTTTGGTTTTAGATGCAAATTTTGGGGATTGGGGGGCAAAATTTGTGTTTGGCCCTATATTTTAAGAGTTAGCACCAGCTATGTCTGGGTCATTGGTACAGTATAAAAATACAAAAAGTTCTGGTCTGGATAATTATTCCATATTTGAAGTACATAAATTTGACCTTATGGTCAGAGGTCAAGGTCACATGAAGGTCATAGAGGTAGACGACATGCGGTCTCATGGTGACACATCCACATGTCAAATAACCAAGTCCTAGGTCAAAAAACAAAAAAATTCTAGTCTGGACAATTACTCCCTATTTGAAGTACATAAATTTGACCTTGAGGTCAAGGTCACATAAAGGTTACAATGGTATGCGACACACCGGCTCATGGTGATACATCCATGTGCCAAATATCTAAGGCCTGGCTCAAAAGACAAACAAGTTTTGGTCCGGACAAAGTTTCCTTGAAGCACAAATCTGATCTTCAGATCAAAGGTCAAGGTCACATGAAGGTCACAATTGTACGCTACACACTGGCTCATGGTGGTACATCCACATGCCAAATATCTAAAGCCTGACTCGAAATACAAAAAAGTTCTGGTCCAGACAGTTTCCCTTAAAAAAGCGCATAAATCTGACCTTCAGGTCAAAGGTCCAGGTCACATGAAGGTCACTATGGTACAATGCACACCGGTTCATGGTGATACATCCACATGCCAAGTATCTAAGGTGTAGGTCAAAAGACAAAAAAGTTATGGCCCGGACAAAGTTTGTGTGATGTTTCCTTTAAAAAAAAACACATAAATCTGACCTTCAGGTCAAAGGTCAAGGTCACATAAAGGTCACTATGGTACACTGCACACCGGCTCATGGTGATACATCCACATGCCAAGTATCTAAGGTGTAGGTCAAAACACAAAAAAGTTATGGCCTGGACAAAGTTTGTATGAGAGAAGAAGAAGAAGAAGAAGAAGAAGAAGAAGAAGAAGAAGATGCACTAAAACAATATGTCTCCCTTCTGGGAAGGGAGACATAATGATAAAATAATTAAATGAACAATATTTACCAATAAAATCTTACAAATATGGTTGTTGTTGGAACTGGTTCCAATGACAGCCATATTTGTGCAATTTTATTGACAAAGTGTCAGGATACTTAAGGTCATGTTGGCCTTCTGTTGGTTAATTTGTTTCCGCTGTGTTAGATAAAGGGTTAAATTGACTCAATTCTATTCACGTGAATCCTAGCAAAGGTGCAGCGAGAATCTACATGGATTCTTGCTGGTTTTATTGCGCAAATCTTTGTGCGAATCGATTCTCGGATTCTCGTCAAAATATAAGCCCTGTTTCCATAAGTCTTATAGTGCTAATATAGGCAGCGAAGGCTTCACTAGACACCACTGCTAAGTCAAGATATTGTTACTTGATTATAAGGGAGAAAGGAATATGAATTTTCCAGGCTTTCAAGGACACTTTCAGAATTTATGACCAGAATCAAATGAATATTTTGTGAGAATCAAAGTTGATTTTCATTGTTTGCCTCGCAAGAGTCATTTTAGAGAACCGATTCTGATTCTAGCATGAATTTCGAGTCCTGGAGAACAGTTCAATGATCAACACACAAAATGTTTTGGAAATAAACAAGTTTTAAGTTATCAACCAACAACTTAACCCTTTGAACTCTAGTGGTATCTTCCTTGCCAGTTCAATGGCAGCAATTAGAAGAATCCATATTCATTATTTGGGGTAGACCAATCAATATTTTCAATGTGCAGCCTCGGAGCTGCTCGTTGAAAATATTGATTGGTCTACCTCACACATTTACTAAACAACCATCCTATTTAATGACGTTATGATGTATCATGTCCTGGTTGGAAAAACGGCCGCTAGGGTTCAAAGGGTTAAATTAGAATTAAACAAAAAGCTAATAAAAATATGTAAGAAATGAAAATTAATAAAAATTCAAAGTAACTTCTATATTTATTATCTGTACCACTGACCTAGACATGCAAGCTCCTCTAACCACTAAAGTAATTTCCATCATTTCTGGAGCTTGTATACATACCAGTTAACAATTCTAATACCTGTATTCCAAACCAATAAAACCTGGACATGACATGGCTCCTAGAGAGAGCTTTTGTAAGGCTCTGTGTCAGGTACAAGTATTATTTCAGTCAATAAACATGCAATTTGTGTAACAAAAGAGCCTGCAACAATTTCAGTAATAAAATACAAGCATTTTTAACCCTTTATCCAATGCAAACAATATCAAAATGTTTTTTTAAATCATTATCTTTTTCAAATTTAAAAAAAAAACATATCACGTGACACCCTCATTGAAATAAGCTTGTTCCATTGAGGATGTCACATGCTATGGTTTTGTCGAAATTTTTCCAACTGCTCAATTTAAAAATTATGCAGGTGCACAAGGCCAATTTGTTAGGTAAAGTGTGAAGAACCCATAAGTACCCTGCTGATTTTCTGGAAGAACTTCGGCTATCAAAATTCATATTAGCTGGAAGTTAAATTCTCCCTTGAATTTTTACAAATCAAAAATCATTGACTTCACTACAGAGAGTAAAGCAGAACCTCTCAGCTGGTGTGGAACATGAGATAATGGAAACCAGTGGTTCCTGTGAACCAAACCTCTCATCTGGACCAGAATGTCTACAAGAAATAAAGGTATTGAGGGATCAGAGAGAAGGTGGCAAAAAGGAAGTGTCACCTTGTACATGTGTACATACTGCAATAGCTGCCACCAAAAAAGTTCTGAAGAATAATGTATATTTTTCCACCTGCTACTCCAAGAACACACGAGGCATGAGATTAGGTTGAACAAGAGGCTTGCATTGCAAAGTGCTGCTAATGGCCCAACAAAAAAAATCTTCTAAGTGAAAAGAGTGAAAAAGGGCCATAACTCTGGGGAAAATGTGTCAAAGAAACTCACGCAGCACAGGTATCGTTTCCCCATGATGCTCTATCACAACACTAAATATAATTCAAATTGAAGCAGCAGTAGCTGAGATACACGAGAAAATGTTGGTAGCAACAGACAAATGGAAGGAACGAATGTATAATAAACAAAAGAGGGGCTTTCCTCTGAAAAGACCAAGTTCGGTTAAAATTTGGGGTTGAAAGTCGTTGAAATATACGTGTTTCTGGAAGCCATCAGTTGTGTGAAGAAATGGAGTGAAATGGTAGTTAACAGACATGATTGAGACAGGTTTTGTTTTTGTTTTTAAATTAGGTGTTTCTGGTTGTGTGTCCCTACACACTCAGGAACAGATGTAATCATTGATCAAAACAGTACATATGATTGAAATAAAATTTGTTTTCTTACCAAATATATTACACTACAGGGAACCAAAATATGAAGCCATGTACTTAATTTGAATATACTTAAATCTGCCCCCACAAGAATAGCGTATACCAAATATGAAAAGTTTCTGCTAGGTGGATATGACGAAAATTTTTAAAGCATTTTCTTCATAATGCATTGAGTTAGAATTTGGGTTCCTATAAAAAGCCCAAATATGGACCTTGGATCAAACTTGATTATGTCTGAATAAGGAAGCTGTATACCAACTGCCAGGAGATTCTAACTGGTGAATCTTATGAAAATGGTGAAGAATGTTCCCTATATCCCCTTAGGTTGAAATTTGGGCTCCAATACAGCCCACATAGGAACCCATGGACTTAATTTGAACAAACTTGAATCTGAACCCCTTCTACAGATGCTGCATACCAAATATGAAAAGATGTTGATGGGTGGATCTGAAGAAGAAACTTTTTAAAGAATATTCTTGATCACTATATTGAACTTTTGACTATAGGGATGCCCAAATATGAACTCCTACACCTCATTTAAATAAACTTAATTCTAACCAATCTAAGGATGCTGCATATCAAATGTGAAACAATTCTAGATGGTGGATCTAAAGAACAAGATTTTGAAAGAGTTTTGCTCATGTTGCACTAAGTTAAAATTTGGTTTCCCATAAGGAGCCCAAATATAAACCAATGGTTTTAATTTAAACAAACTTGAATCTGCCCCCAATAAGGATGCTGTGTGTCAAACAACAAAAGAGTCTGATTGGTAGATTTCAAGATTTTTAAAGAATATCGCTCATTCTGATTTAAGTTAAAATTTGGACTCACACAGGGAGCCCAAATATGAACACAGGAGCATTGGTTTTCAAATATTTTGTCTCATATTGAACTAGATCTAAGTTCAAGGAACCGAAATATGAACCCACTGTCTAGATTTGAACAAATTTGAATCTAGCCCCAATAAAGATGATACACATCAAATATCAAAAGATTCTGTATGGTGTATTTGAAGAAGATTTTTCAAATAATATTCCTCAAATTGCACTACGTTGATATTTGGGCTCACAAAGAATATTTCACGTGCTCCACAAAGTTAAAATTTGAACTCCAATAAGGAACCCAAATATAAACCCACAGACCAGATTTGAACTCCACAAGGATGCTGTACACCAAAACTAAAAAGATTCTGACTGGTGGATATGAAGATTTTTAAAGAATTTTCCTCATATTGCACTATGTTAACATATGGATTGTTATAAGAAGCCAAAATATGAAACCAGGGAATTAATTGGAACAAATTTGAATTTGCCCCCATAAGAATGATGTATGCCCAATATCAAATAATTCTGACTGGTGGATCTGAAGAAGAATTTTCCTCATATGGCACCAAGTTAAAATTTGGGTTCCCATAGAGTGCCCAAAAAAGAACTCAGCAACTTAATTTGCTCAAACCTGAACCAGATCTCTCTAAGGATGTCATACACCAAATACCAGAGGATTCTGCTAAGAAGTTCTGAAGAAAAATTTTTTCTTTATTTTTTTAAAGGGATGACTCCGCATTTTTTTCACTACCTCATATAGCATGATGCAAACAATTGAGATTTTTGGACCCACTCAATTCTACAGGCCTTAATGATGCTGTATACCAGATAACAATTCTTTCTTCCATGCAGTTTGAGAAATACAGGCATTTTAATTTTTTTCTATTTTTTTCTTTTGCTCTTGGGGTTCCCACTCGAGAGCAGACAATTTTTTCTGGGCATAAATCAAGTACATGTCCCCTAATACTAATGCATATCAAATTAGGTCTAAATCGCCATACTGGTTCAGGAAATAAAAAATTGTGACATAAAAATATTGAGGTCGGGAACAAACTCAAAAATTTTGTGATAAAAACTATTTTCTCACATTCGTTAGCCTGTTTGTAATTCTCTTCTCTCAATTTGTCAACCTGTTCTTGTAGCTTCGAATTGGTCTTCCTCTCTTGTTCTATGACTTTATGCATGTCTTGCATTGGAAAGATCATGCCACTCAATTCTTTTTTACTGATGCTACCCAACTTTCCTGACTAAAATAAAAGAATAGGGAACATATTTCAAAGATTTTCATATACTCAAAAGATATAAAACCTATACATGTATTATCAATGGGGAATTATTTTATGTTTATTAAAAATCTTACTTTCTATAATTACATTCTACACTCCTACACCGCAACAAACAACAAAAAGAGATCAAATCCATCACAAAAGAAAAAAAATGCATACTTGCTTCAAACCTTGGGGATATATCTATCTAGCCATATTTAAGCTAAAGAAATTGCAATGTGGTGAACTGGGGGAAGGTATATCCTCCAATGGTTTGGTAAACAAGAGGCCCAGTGGGGCTGGAAGTGCTCACCTGACAATAGTTGTTTAAAGGATTTAATTAGCATCTACAGCTAGTTAACACCACAGAGGAATTATGTTATTTAATTATCTATAACTCTGTTGATCAAGCCAGGTGAATTTTTTTCTGGTACTGGGAGGCCACCACAGAAATAATGCACCGATTTCCAGTACTGCAAAACTTGGGAGTCAACCTAGGAACTTAACTTGAACAAACTTGAGTCTGAGCCCTTCCCTTCCACCACAAGGATGCTGTATACCAAATGTGAAAACATTCTGACTGATGGATCTGAAGAAGATTTTTAAAAAAATTTCTTCATATTGCACTATATTGCTACCATAGGGGACCCAAATATTAACCCAGAGACCCGATTTGAACAAACTTGAATTTATGTAAACAATTTTAGTGCTGCCACATAGCTAGATCTCTTGTCCTTTGCTGATGACACTACAGTTCGTACTTCTTTCTGTTGTCTTGAATCGCTTTTTAGTGTTGCGAACCGTGAGATTTCTAAGTTAACATATTGGTGCGTTGCAAACCGCCTTGTTTTGAATGCGCAAAAAACTGGGTATATGCTGTTCAGCAAACCAAATAAAATATACATTACAAACGATAGATGCTTGAGTGTCTACAACCAGGAAATCTCGTTGGCAGAAACAAATGGTGAGTCTGTGATAAAGTTTCTTGGCATATACCTGGACAAAAACCTTAAATATAAGTTTCACGTCTCTAATATATGTACCAAGGTATCGAGAGTACTTTATGGAATGAACAAGGCAAAACACATCCTATCATACTCTGCTCTTAAAATGCTGTACCTTTCACTAATACACAGTCACCTGCAATACGGATTCAAAATATGGGGTCATAGTAATGCCGTTCCCAGATTATTCTCACTTCAAAAGCAAGCAATTCGCCTGATTAATAATAAAAAATACAATTGCCACATTGATCTGCTTTTTAAAAAGTGTAGAATATTAAAACTGAAAGACCTCTACAAGATGAATGTATCTTTATTTATGTTTGACTGGCACCTCTCTAATTTACCAAAAACATTGAAAACTTCTTTAATATCAATACATATCTAATTGGCATGGCAACAAGGCAAGTAGGCCTGTTGCAATGTGGTAAACCAAGGACGAATTTTACGGCTCAGTTACCAAAGTATGCTTTTCCGATTAACCCAATCCCATTATTCTTATCCCATCATCCTGTTACATATAAGGAACTGTTTAGAGTTCAACATTGTTATTATAATTATTTTCTATAGAACCAGATAGCGTCTTCTGACACATTTTCAACACATTTATGTTACTGGCGACAGCAGGTAGACGGCCAATCTGGCCATGCTTTCTCCCAACAGAATATCATCAATTACCTACATTTACAAATTTTCACAATTATTGTACTATAACATTCTGTTGAATCAACTTTACTTACTTACTTAATGTACATTGCTCTAACTGGACTAAGCAAAGGTCTACAGGTGTCCGGGGACGGTAAAGCCTTAATGATAATAGGCGCCGGTCGCTTATCCGGAATCCCACTTCCGTAGTGAGGGTGAAAGAATTACCTACACTATGGTAATGGGAATCAATCGACAGAGAATGCATGAAGTTCACTAACTCTTCTGACAGACACAAAAGCTAAGAGAAAGGCCATTTTATAGGTCAGGAATTTGAACTCTACATCATCTAATGGCTCAAAAGGAGCTTCTTGAATCTTCAACAGAACCTAAGCCAAATTCCATTTGGGAATTAATCTGAGGCTTCTAGGTCTATTAATAGAGAACTTTCTAACTAGCTTGGATAAAGAAGTATTTGATCCAATAGCCAGGTTATCATGATGAGCATAAGTGTCTGATAACATAGACCTATAGCCTTTAATAGTGACAGGCTGCAAGTTTAGTATGTCAAACAAGTAGACAAGGAAATTGGCAATCTGTGGAATAGACGGATCATAGATGTCTACAGACTGGCCAGTACACCAATGGAAGAAAACCCTCTACTTCGCTGCATAATTCAACGAAGAGGAGGTCCTCCTACAGTTAGAAATTTCATCCACTGCTTGTCCTGTAAAATGTTTTCCGTACAGAAAGAACCGCACAACGGAAATATGTAAAGTTTGAGCCCTTCCAGGTTGTGATGCATTGAGGGGGACTTCCCCTGATACAAAAGGTCCTTTCGAGGAGGAAGCTTCCAGGGAATGTCCCATAACAGACACCTGAGAAGATTAATCCAGGGTTTCTGTGATGACAGAGTGCTACTAGCGGGATTTTGCCGTGAGACTGTTAGATTTTCAACAGAATCTGCTGAATCAACGGAGCAGGAGGATAGGCATATCCTATCATTCCATCCCATGAGATCGATAGAGCGTATGCTGTGTACGCTCGATGATCTGGGCATGGCTACATAAACGTTGATTGTTCAGGTGTGTCGCAGAAAGATCTATCATGGGACGATCTCAATGGTAGCAGATCTGACTGAATACTCACTTGTTGAGAGTCCACTCCAATGGTAACAGGCAACCTTTTCGTGAGAGAGAGTCTGCTAGTACGTTCAGACAACCCAGTATATGACTGACTGAGAGATGAACGTGATGACTCAGAGCGAACAGGAGAATCTTTTCTGTTAATTCACATAACAGAATCGAATGAGTGCAGCCTTGGTTCCTGAGATAGGCTACTACCGTTGAGTTGTCCGACAGAATCTGAACATGGACGTTCGCTATTTGAGCAATCCAATGTTGTAGTGCTAGCCAGATAGACGTCATCTCCTTGATTTTTATGTGCTTCTCCAGGTACTGAGGGTCCGCAAGACCCTGACACTTCAAATCTGCAGGACTTAGGGATGCACCACAGCCTGTTAAGACTCACATCCGTCATAATCATGAAGGCCGGATCGGGTAGTTGAAGCAGAAATCCCCGAGTCAACCACTGGAGATCCACCCAAATCTGAACCCTTTGTTTTTCGAAGTCTGTTAAAACAATCTTGGTTTCGAGCAAATGCGTCTTTCACACTCCAGTTCTGAGTAAAGAATATCTGGAGGGGACGCATGTGCAGGCGGCCCATCAGAATAAGACCTGCAGCCGCTCTGCACAGCCCCATCAGTCGCATAAACTCCCTCGTTGTCACTGTGGGAGAATTTAGACAAAAGTGAGCATAACAACTAATTTCAACCTGGGTAATGGCAGATGAACCAGATTGTTGTGAGTCTGGAAGCTCATTCCCAAGTGAATGAAGGACTTGGACGGAGCTAGGTCTGACTTTTTCTCGTTTACTATGAAACCGAGACATTGGAACAACTGAAGCAGACTCTGAACATCGTTCTGAACAATTATTCTGTTGCCGTATCTCTGAAGAATGTCGTCCAAGTAAGCAGACGTTAACACTGCTGAATGAGCTCGGAAATATGACATTACTGAGTTCATTATTCGAATGAAATCCCAAGGAGACAGGTTCAGAGCAAAGCACATTGCTCTGAACTGATAACCTCTCCTTGCACGGCAAAATGCAGGTACTTTCTGAATGCCAGATATACCAAGACAAGAAAGTAGGCATCCTTTAGATCTTTGCTTGCCGCATTGTCGTCTACTCGAATGCTCGCTCTTACCGACCGAATGGTTTCCATATAGAACTTTGGAGCTATGATCAATTTGTTTATCCAGTCCAAGTATATTAACGGTCGGAACAAGCCGTCTGGCTTCGGTACGAGGAACAGGTGACTGTAAAAACCTGGAGAATTTTGATTCGCGACGACTTCTTTTGCTTTCTTTGACAAGAGAGGCATTACATCCACAAGGAGAGACTCTCTTTGGAAGGATTCGCCGGAAGATTTGTCCAACGCGGACATCTTGTAAGTGAGGCTTTGCTCGGAATGACAGCCGCAGGCTTGCCGAGACTACATTTCTGACCCACTGATCTTCCGTGACTTCCATCCAGTTTTTCGCGAAGTTGATACCCTTCTGCCAACTGGAAAGCAACAGAGGTCTAGACCATCACCTGTACGACTTGCAGGAGGAGAAACTATGTCCACCCCTTGAAGAACCTCGTCCTGTCGGCCTAGGGACGTCTGACTTATAGGCTCGATCAGACTTGAGCACCATTCCAGAGTTGCTATATTGACGACCTCCGGCGTAACTGTAAGAGGGTTTCCTGTACCCTCACAATGAGTTCCCTTTCGATGATTGTGAAGTGGAACAACCTCACCTACTCCAGCCTGCTGAAGCGTGGTGTTGAGACTTCAATAGCAGTGCACTGGAAGTTTTTTTGGTAGCTTGTTCATAAACTAACAAAAGTTTGTCATCAAATAGTGTATGTCTGGGGAGCTTTTCACCCTGTCATTGGTAACTGATGATGACGCAAGGGCTGCATCACATCTAACCAACTCCAAATTTGCCACTGTCAGGGCGGAGTGGTAAGTGGCATACATGACTGTCCTGGAAGAACTCTTAGCGAGGAACAAACATCCTCAAATTCCTTTCCATTTAGACGTTGTGCCATAGCCCTAGTGATATGGTCTGCATAGGACATAGTGCCAAGAATCGCTCTATTAGATGAAATAGAAAATTCCATAATGTCCGAGCGGAAATTGAATGATGTAGGCAAGGTCATATCTAAATCCCCAGCCTGCTCATCCAAATGCTGAGGAGCTCTCTGGGCATCTTCTCCAACCATTTTAAAATAACGTGGTCCAGGAAACGGATTATTGATTGAAGATGCAGATAAGAAACTGCCTTTCTTCTTGCACTTGCTAGGTTGAATATAGCGTCGTTAACATGGCCAAAGGCCTCCGACACTTGCCAAGATTGTTCCGGGAAGGAAAGAACATCATCTTACGCTAGCTACAGATGGCCCGACTTCACAGGCGAAGACTTTGCGCAGCTGCCTGGATATCCGAAGTCGGGTAGGTAGCATGCAGTCATATGTGCTTTTCTGAAGTTGAGGAAGAAGCTGTGACTGTAGCTGACCCCGGATGCAGTCTAGCCGGAGTGCCCCGAGTGGCGGGTGTGAACGTTATCTCCAACTCAGGCAAGTTTCTCAAAACAACATTTGGCCCCAAATGTTGCTGGGTTAGAGAAAGCTCTACTGCTCACGGTCTATCAGACTTCGCCGAGCTTCCCGAAGAGAAACTTGCAGGCTTCCTCCCTTTTGCCATCATCGCTGGGTGAGCTTTAGTTTTTGAGGGGCTTGCTTTACCCAATTCTACACTTACTTCGACCGCAACGGACTTACCCGGTGTTACAGCTCCCACTATCGGGTTGGCCGCTTCAACGGTCGAACAGGCTGCTGGAATAAGAGGCCTTATTCCCTGTTTAATGTTAAGGAGCTCCTTAGCAGCCAGTTCTGTTTGCTCCCCAGAGTGCGACATCGGCAGCACACTTCTGATGGTGTCGCAATACCATCACCATGTTCTTGTTCCTCTGAAAAAGAAACTAAAAAACTTGAATTATCTGGAGGAGACAGCTCCGGCATAGGAACTTCAACGCCGTCCATGCATTGCGACACCCGTCTTAAACGTCTGTCATTCCAATGTACACAAGTAGGACAAGAATGTGTATGAAAGCATTGACTACAGGCAACAAGCATGTAAATCCGAGAAAGACTTCCTTGCCTTGCATTTAGAGCAGAAAGCTTTCATAATTACAATCAAAAGACAGTCGAAAGCACTCCTACAAATTCCACAACAAAAATACATTATAAGGATACATGAATAATAGCAATCAAATTAATTTCAAAAGAATTATAAAATAATTTTCGAAAAGTTTTTTTTGAAAATACTCAAGTTCCCAAAGGGAACATCATGAGCCCAAGGGCATCCCGATAGAGCCTAAGTGTGGACCAAATCTAAATTTTTTTAGCTATACTACCGGAATCATAATCAATGTATCCTACAGTAATTCTAAAGTATTATAATACTAAATACTACATATATCTTCTGAAGAAGATTTTTAAAGATCATTCGCCATATTGCCCTAAGTTAAACATTCGGGCTCCTGTATCGAGCCCAAATATGAGCCAAGGGGCTTCATTTTAACACACTTGTATCTGACCCCGCTATGGATGTTGGATACCACATAACAAAAGATTCTGATCAGTGGTTCTGGAGAAAATGTTTAAATTTTAGCAAATATGCTGACTCAGCATTTTTTCGATGCCCCCCCCCCCCCCCCCCCCCCCCATAGAGCATACCTCAAAAGGAAGCTACGTACCAAATATCAAGTCATTGTACCCATTGGTTCATGAGTAGATTTTTAAAGAATTTTAGAGCATTTCCCTAATCTCCTCCCTATGGAGCTGGGCACGTTGATTTGAACAAAACAAAATGCGATGTCATCTCAAATTTACCTAAAATTGATTCAGCAGTTCAGGAGGAGCAGGTGCAAACACCATGTTCACGGACAACAGGTGGTGAGTGATCACTATAGCTCATCCTAACTTTCAGTCAGGTGAAGTAAAAACTGACAATTACCAATTTCATATTATTTATTTATTGAAGTTTAATGACACTTTCAACAGCCAGACTCACCTCGTGTTGGACAGTTTTATAGGTGGAAGAAACTGGAGTACCTGGAGAGCACCAATGAGCAACCGTCAGACACCCCAACTTACTAACCCCGCACAAACAGGGTTAGCACTGGTTGAAGACAAGCGCACTATTGGTGTGCAGTACACCTTAATTCACAGCACAATCATGCCCCTATATGGCAATCAGGATTAAGTGCTTTGCCCAAGGATACAACAGTTAACCCTGGTGGAGTTCAAACCATGGACCTATCGGTTTGAAGTCCAACGCTGTAACCCCTGAGCCACCACATTCCCGAACCAGTGACTTAAAACCCTTAGATGTTAAAATTATTGAAAATGAAAAAATAAAGGCTTAAAGTGAAAGACAAACTACCCTTCATTTGAAAATTCTTGTATTCAACACAAATTATATTTGTTTGTTTGTTTATTGAGGATTAATGGCACTTTCAATAACCAAAGTAATATTGGGTTTTAAAGTTTTACAGGTGGATGAAGCTGGAATACCCAAAGAACCACTAAGTCACACCAAGTAATCATTCTCAGACTCTTCTACTTACTGACATAATTATGTTAGCCATGTACTGAGATGCCCTTTGATTTTGAGACACAATTTTCTCAAAAAATAATTCATATTTTATGTTCCAAAATTTGAGACATTCTGGCAACCTGTTACCAGTCTTTGAAAGACAGCATGAATTGGGGTGAACTTCCAATATTAAGTGTATGTTTCTTCTCAGTTTTTAGAATCAAAATTAATAAAAATTAATTTCATGCAGAAATCTATTTTGACTCTAAGTCCAAGAAGTAACCAGATTAAAATTGTTGCTGTTTGACAATTTGGAAATACGCACATGTCGACTTCTAGTGATCAATAATGCATAAACCATTTCATCAGAACACAATCATCTCTGTAGGAGGAGTTTAAAGAAGAATTTCAAACAGAAATCTGTATAAAATCTAAGTTCAAGAGGAGACAACTTGAAAATTCTTAAATAAGTGAATATTCGCTTGTTAGTGATCATAGTTGAGAAGTCAGTTCATAAATGTAGGAGTTGTGCATATAAGAATGAAATATGGATGTACTAACTGATGTATGGTCATAGAGACATACATGGTGATGACTTTATAGACCCAACTTTTTTGAGATGCATAATAATGAGATAAAAAACAAGGAAAGCATACCTTTTTCTTTTTTGACATGTTCTCTGACCAAAGCATCTGTAGATAATCAATCAATTTCATTTGTTGGTTCATGGTAGTTTCAAACTTGTACTTCTCCAGAAAATGCAAACCCTAACAATAGATACAAATATTACAGATTACTTTCTTCAAGGCACTTGATGAAACCTGACTGATTTAAAAGTTCATTGTGTTTATATCATTTCCTAGCAAAACTTATGTAGTAAGAGAGCACACAAAGATGACTGGAATCAAATGCCTGAGTTTTGAGTTTTTCCTATATTTCACACGCACAGAAGGTGCATGTGAAATACAGGAAAAATATCCAACAAAGGCCTTTGATTCCTGTCCATGTACTGTACCTGGGTTGTCTTCTGTATTTATACAGTGCAGCCCACTTAATTGGATATCTCTTAACTGAATAACCCTAATAATTGAATATAATTTCTCAACACAAAACCATTTACCATACCTCCAATACAAATTTGACCTGTTAATTGAATATAGGTTATAGAGTAACCTCCTGTTAATTGAATAAAAAAATCTTGTAACCTGTTAGAGAAATTACCTTGACTCTCCCCAGTTTTCCTTTGTTTATAGACCTATTTGGCTTCAGTACAGCAAATACAGGCATTTAATCTATTATACCTTGTTTGACAGAGCTCATGGAGATATAATAGAATAAATGCTAAGTGTATCTCTAGAATACAGGAAAGTGATGATTCCCTGTTAATTGATACTCCTGTTAACTGAATAATTTTCATTGGCAAAGTGGCCATTCAATTAACAGGGTTCGACTGTACCATGATTAAAATTAAATTAAAGGAATGAAACTGATATTTTTAAAGAAAAATATCACATTTGATGGCCCATTTACTTTCTTGCTTGTCACTCTTTTGTCACAATGCATTTCATTCATGTCATAAAATCAATCAGATGTGTGACAACAAATCAGAAGCATTCTTACATGACCAATTCCTGAAACCTGCTTGAAAATCTCACACAAATAAAAGGGTTATAATCTATTTTTGTAGAATAAAAAATAATTGGTAAGAAAATGTGTTTGGTTGTTTTAACCATTTCCCCAGGGGGGACGTTCTCGTAAGATCACCAAAGTTAAGCAATGTCGAGCCCAGTTAGTCCTTGGATGGGTAACTGTCTGAGCAATCAATTTGGACTCCCATATTGTGTCCTTGGGCAAGGCACTTAACCCTGATTGTCCACATGGGGGCACAATTACACCGTGTACTAAAGTGTACTGCACATCGATGGTAACCATTTACCTAATATGACTTGCTGATAACACTTGCAACATTTGTTCATAAGTAATCAGAAAGTTTCATTTTTTTTGCTTCAAAAACAAAGCTTTTGAAACCTCAGGGTATTTTTTGTTTTTAAAATTTGATGAGCAGTTTCCACCTTGGTTTCAAAAAGTGATAGCATTTGGACATTTTTGTATAGCATTTTGCGATGTGAATCCAGTCATCAAATACCCTGAACCTTAGTAGAACAATATCAAAGAGAAGTTAAAAGCTGTATTTTGAAATCTAAATGTGGAAAATATGAACGGCTAGCTAGCAGTATAAAATGACAGATTTGTCAGTTTGATTGGTATATAATTAAACTACACAACCTTTATTTAACCCTGTGCACACTGAAGTTGAAATATTAAAATTTCAACCCGCACGTTTTTGCCATAATGTAAATTTGAAAATTAACCAATTGTTCGACAGAGCTCAATGAGCTGTCCGATGCCAAGTAACAGTCAGACTCTCAGTACAAACCACACACAAACAGGGTTAGCAATGATTGCTGGTATGTGTACAACTGATGTGTAGTACACTGTGTCTCCTATCCTCCCACTTGAGCCACTGGAATTAAGTGTCTTGTGACAAGACATAATGCAGATGTTGCAGGTCAGGATTGAGACAATGATCTTTCTATCCATTGATCTATCCAATGAACCCCTGTACTCCAATTATAAAATCTAGTAATAAATCTGTAATTTAGAGATCTGCGAATCACAATTATTTTTTTCCAAATTGAGTCTTGAATTGAATCTTGTCTCTGATATCGATATTAAATCGATGATGATGAACCAATTATCAAAACTTACTATGAACTGATTACCGATTATTTCTCTGCTGATTATGAAGATTCCGATGGTTGAAATAGGACACAGAAGAAAATCTGTTGGTGCCTGTTATACTACAGAATTTCACTGATAACTCACCAATTACAAAAGCTTAATAGCACATAAGTTCTCAGAGTATGCACATTTAGTGCTGGGCAATATTTGCAAAAATAATATTTGCACTGGGAGGGTGGGGGTGGGGGGGGTGGGGGGGGGGTGGGGGTAGAAGAGCGTTATTAATGACGGGGGGGGGGGGGGGGGGGGGGGGGGGGGGTAGAAGAGCGTTATTAATGATGCAATAACACAATATTGTTCTGTTGTGAAGATCATGTTCATTCCGGTAAATAGTGTTAATACGGTTTTGTGTAAGAATACAATATATTGGCTGTATTAACCAGGAATATATAGAGGATATTCACGAAAATTTGATGAATACCGAAAATATCTCGTGAGTGGCTACAAAGAAATATGAGGATCTTCACGAGCGACGCAGTCGCGAGTGAAGATCCTCATATTTCTTGTAGCCACGAACGAGATATTTTCGGTATTCATCAAATTTTCGTGAATTTTCTTTTTATTTAATGCTCTACGACTACAAACTCTCCAATTTGTGGCCTTTATTTGCCATTAAGGCGCAAAATTTATGTGCCGAACCGGCGTCCATACAAAAATTACAACAACCAAACTCTAACCATTGGAATGTGTGAATATCCGCACAAAAAGTAGTCCCGTCTTATTTCTCCCCTAACTTTACGATTTACCAAGGCTGGCGAATTGAAATAATCGCAATGTGTTTCGAAGAAATAGAACAATAACAAAAAACACCACTTTCTTATTTTCAATAACAAGACACGTCATTTTATTTTTTTTTAACTCAATGCACTGAAGACGTGTGAAGTTGAACTGAAGAAATTTGAAAGTGATTTCGGCTTTTCGCTGGAAGGTGAATGAGAAAGTCAAACTTTGAAACCGCTGATTTAATGAATTGATTTAGTCACTGTCACTATCAATTATTCGAATTCGTTTGTATTTGGGACTCTGGAATTCATTACTGATGTGCTGACTCGTTTAAAGTACATGTGATTCGTCATCCGAACCTACGATGAAATATCGATTTCTAAATATCATTTTGATATTTCGTTTTGCCGACCGACAGGGGAATACGACTTAAATTTTTCAGCGTGAATTGATGCCTGAGCATTAAATAAACTAAGCACACATACTTTGTGTCTTAACTGAATAATAACTTTAATATCAATGTGTGTTGTGAAGTTGTATGACGCATGTTTTACAGATACACACACGGCCTGTCAGAATTTTTTATTTAATGTTCATTTTTCAACTTGCTACTCGCTTGATGTGTTTCTCCAATATTTACATGCACTCTGCAATCAACATTGAAGAAAAACATCAAGGGAGGAAACTGAATTCAAAAATGAACTTCATAAGGTGAAAAAGAGTTTGTGACAGTCATGTGACTTACATATTGTGTAACAGTCATCTAGTATTGAAAAAAAGAGTGGTTTTTTTAGTTTTTTTTCTCCAATTTTAATTTCTTACTGTATTGTGATGCTTGCATCATGAAGTTCAACAGACTACCAGCTGAACACATTTTATTTATACATGTACCCAATGCAACGTTGTACAGTACGATGACTGATGGGAAATGGTGGTGATCTCTTACCGATTGTAGATGGTAAATTCTATAATATCTCCGCTCTGCAAATCCCTAAATATTCTGCTATGCACTACACGTTTTTAATTTGGAAACTTGATTGAAATGGCCAGACGTTCTGAGATTTTTAATAGTCAGTGTTAAATGTAGAATAACTGGAAACTGCCGGTTGTCATAATCGGCCCGCTGCCCCATAACCGCCCAGTTCCGATTGCTGATTCTGATTATCGGTTCATCACTACAAATCAAATTTCAAATCAAATCTTAACAGACAAGTTATTTCGTATTGCACCAAACAGAAATTACGGAAGACTGATTCAGGATCGATATTGAAGCAGACATATGACATCGATATCGAATCAAATCTCGAATATTTGCAGGACACTACTGTAATTTATTTCGACAATCATATAATTCTTTAGTTTTGGAGAATCTTTTCACCTCAGTGCTCCCAGTATAAGCATTTAATCTATTATATCTTGAATGACAGTGTCCAAGAGTCTGTCAAACAACATATATCTTAAAACAAGATATAACAGACAGAATATCTCAATTTACTCCCACTACCACCCCCCCCCCCCCCCCCCCCCACCCCCACCTACATCCTCTCTATTCTCTCTAAAAAATGTTTGATTCTCAGGCAATCCCTCTCAGAAATTGAAACCCCTCCATTGGATGTTTTTATTTATTGGTGTTTAGGGTCAACTGCAGCATCTGTAGCTGTATCATGATTGCAGGTGTAAAGTCATGTTTGTCCAAACATTTATATATATGCTGTCCACTGTAGAAGAGGACATCCACTACAGAAAATGACCAGTAAAACTTGTCTAGAATAGTAAACAAGCAAGCTCCACTTCTTGAGGTTCTAATGCGAATGTAAAGAATTGATTAATTTCTAACCGAATATTCCTGTTAATTGCATATTTTTACTGGCAAAGAGGTTCAACAAGTAACTAGGTTCCACAAGTACTTTCA
The DNA here is from genome assembly GCA_031216915.1 of Pictodentalium vernedei. Taxonomy (NCBI): domain Eukaryota; kingdom Metazoa; phylum Mollusca; class Scaphopoda; order Dentaliida; family Dentaliidae; genus Pictodentalium; species Pictodentalium vernedei. The sequence goes on from CM062294.1 coordinate 259,020,907, forward strand.
TAAACATTTTTCGGTACATGAAAGTTAAAAAATTTATAGTAATTTATATATTTTTTATACTTACCAATGACCCAGACATAGCTGGTGCTAACTCTTAAAATATAGGGCCAAACACAAATTTTGCCCCCCAATCCCCAAAATTTGCATCTAAAACTAAAGAAAACATGTCCTGAAAGGCCCTCCACACTTCGCCCCTACTGCGCATGCGCAGTGTCAAGGACGTTCCGAAATTGGTGCCATTTATCATTCTAATAACCAGTGCCTGGTAAGCGCTATGTACTCAGCGGGGAGGCAAGAGTTCCCAACTCCTGGGAGGGCCATCCCCGTCTGGGTCATTGGTAAGTATAAAAAATATATAAATTACTATAAATTTTTTAACATTTTTATACTGTACCAATGACCCAGACATAGCTGAATAGTAAAAAGGCTGGAGGGCCAAGGACATAGAGCAAAATGGAATACGCTCAATAAAATAAAATAGAGTCATCCCCTGTAGGGAAAAGAAGTAATAGGCCTTACATGTATCTTTCTTATTTATGATAAATTAGAATGATACAACACCTTCCAAAAATTGAGCTTCATACATCCATGTACTCTATTAATATCCAATAATCCTAATACTAATAATTTTTAAAGTAAGCCAATAATAAAGTAAGTCTAGAGAATAGAGACTCTTATACTCCTAAAAGTGAGTGAGAATTGCATAATCATGTCCGTTGACATATGCAATATTCAAAAGCTATACTTTAAAAACTAAGACTTGAATGAATTTTATAAACTTAAACTTCTCACTAAACAACCATCCCAATAACAGCTCAGAATTACTAACTCCGGAGGAGGTATCCCCTTGTTTTCATAGTAAAAACAGGTGACCCAAGGGAACACCCTCCCCCCCCCCCCCCCCCTTTTTCTTGCCCTGGGTCAAATAGCCCAGAGCGAAGAGGGCAGCCGAACGGAGACACTGCCGAAACAGACAGCCTACCTAGCTATAGTAGCAACTGTTAAGTGAATGACATTCTGAGCAGTAGATAATAGACCTAACAATAGAGGCCTCCAGAAATGGACTCGATATTTCTGAGATAAAATTCATGAATGTGGATGGCTGAGCGCAATGAGCAGCCTTCAAAAATCTATAATAGCAACACTATTAATGTAAGCCCAAGAAGTAGAAGAACTCTTACTTCATGAGCCGAAATCTTAAGCACAACTGCTAAGCCAATGATATACCATAAGCAGTACGCTAGTTAATAGAATCCATTAACAATAAAATGGAGCGTAACGTCCTTCTACTAAACATCAAAGACAGAAGAAGCTTACGCCCTTGTAATAAACAGATATCTGTTTATAATACATAAACTGTACCCGGAAAGAGTAAAGGCCTATGCCCATACGAAGACGGAAGGACCTTAAAATAATAGGTTCCGGATAATAGGAGCCTAACTCTTATGCAACAATCCAACCTAAATAGTAACGGAAGTATTGATTCCGAAACTATGAAAGTGAAAATCATCCATCGATAGTGCATGAAACTCACTGACTCTACAGTAAAAGAGAAACCAACAGAATTACTGTCTAAAAGGTCAGAATTTGAAAACTACTGTTTCCAGAGGCTCAAATGATTACTTAGCTAAATAAGAACCGAAGTTAAAATCCGTATAGGAATTTAATCTAAAGATTCTAAGTCTATTTATCAAAAAGTTACTAACTGACTTAGATAAAGAGACAAAAGACTCAATTGTAAACTATCGTAGAGTGCATAGGTATGAGGTAACATAAACCTATAACCTAAATAACAACAGGCTGCAGTAGATCTTGTGAAACAAGTATACTAAAAAATAGCAATGAGTAGTATGGAGGGATCAACAATATGAACATAATGATCCCTACACCACGACGGAAGAGCCTCCACTTTAGTCGCATAGAATAGCGAAGAAGAGGATCTCCTATAGTAAGAAATCGCGTCCAAAGCTCGTCCAGTACAGTGCTTACAATGCAATACGGACCACACAACGGAATACATGAAGGTTGCGACCTTGCTGGTTGTGATAAGATGACACGATTTACCCAGTGAAAAAAGATCCTCACATAGAGGAAGATTTCACGTTAAGATCCACAGTAGACAAGAGAGTAAATTACTCATGATCTCTGTGAAGATAGAGATGCTATCAACAGAAATGTATTGTGGTTGTTTATCTTAGCAATACCTGCTAAAACAACAGCGCCGGAGGATACGCGTATCCTATAATTCCGTCCTATAGATCAATAGAGCGTTAACAGTATTAGCTCAGAGATCTGGACAAGCCAACACATACGTCTGCAATTGATTAGCAAGCTGTGTCATAAATAAAACATCATTGGGCGCTCCCATAGATAGCAAATCTGATTGAATACTTGTTTGTTGAGAGTCCATTCTGACAGCAACAAGCGACCCGTAAGAGAACGGGAGTGCGATAAAACAATCAGACGACCCAGAATATGACGGACCAAAACTGAACTTGGTGTACTATAACCAACAGACGGATTCTTTCCATTAAATTGAATAACGGAAACGAAAGAGTGCCTCCCTGGTTCCGGAGATACGCCACTACTGTCGAATTAAAGGACAGGAATTTGGGCATGCGTTTCTGAATAATGTTCATGCAATGACATAAAGCAAGCCTAAAAAACATTATTCCGCGGAAGTTAAACTGATAGCTAAAAGACTGCGGAACCCAAAGACCCTGGCACTTCGAATCCGTAGGGATCAGTATATATCCCAATCTGTTTGACTGGCAACCGTCATAACAGCCACACTCGGGTCCGGCAACTGCGGCGGCACTCTCTGAGTCAACCACCGAATGTTTGCCCCAGTCTGAATCTCTTGAAACACTAGATAGACAAGAGAATGTATAAATCAAGCAATTCATGGATTGCCGGAAAGTTGCCGTCGAAGAGAAGCTCCTCCGAGAACGAAGCGACTCTGAGAGAGTTCTTAACCTACTATCCACGCGTGGATGTAGCTAGGGCTGCATCACGTCTAACCAACTCCAATCAGCCACTGAAGGGCGGAGTTATACGTGAACAAACTACTGCCCTCAAAAGAAATTACATTGAGAATAATATCCCGTAAATCTTTTCTTGAAGACGTAATGATAACGCCTCAGTAAGGCGGATTACGTATAATAAAGCGTCTAAGTTAAGTCTACTATACATAATGTCGTTCCCAACATTGAAATTGGAAAAGACATAAATGGCGAAAAAGAATATATGCAGTCTTTAATCACACCATCTAGACGCATATGAACTCTCGGTATGCCCTGCTCTGCCAAAATAAACTATTTGTAAAAAAGATAAAATGGCAGAATAAGCCACGCGGACAAGAAACTAAACTATCATGCTTAGTAGCAGGCTTGTATATATATATAAATATATAGCGTCGAAAAATAAAACACATGTTGTAATGACAATATTGGACTGCGTCGGTAAGTCAGGGACAAAGTCCCTGTACCGATCGAAAAATCCGAGTCCAATGACGCTATAAGTCTCTTATCCAAGATCGCAGCAATGAAGTCCGAAAAATAATCACTGGAAGAAATGCCAGAAGATATGAAAGGCATCTTCCGATACTACTAAAGGGAAAACTCGAAATCTTTCGAATCCCTTTCGCCATCCTGTCGGACCCTATAAAGCGTTCGGTCGTCCGTAGCTTGATGCAACCGCGGACCGCACCGACCCAGCGCCGTCGGATAATTCCTGATTCGACCGAGAAACTGTCAATTGCTGGGATGCTGCGAAACAACTGTGCTAACTCGGATAGCACGTCCGTCACTGAGGCCTGAGGAGCAGCGGTCTTACGATGCATTGCCGCAGGAAGCTCCGAGATCGTTACCCCGTGCATACTTCCAATATGCGAGCGAACGGAGTGTATAGGCCTCGTGTCCCTTGGCTACCGGATGGCGCGACCTATTCGCTGTGGAATCACTGAATGCCGAAACTGATCGGATACTCGAGGTCACGTAGCCAATGTGCGGTCGTGTGCCCTGCTGTGAGGATGAGGAAGCATTAAAGACAGTCTCTCGGACTGTCAATATAACGGAGCGTCCCGAGCAACGGACATATGCTCCGAATGTAAAATATCTGAACCACAACATGTGGTCCCCTATGTTGTTGGCTTCCTCCGATCTGTCCTCAATCTGCCGTCACTGGGTGAGTACTAAAGTAATTAAAGTGCTCGCATCACCCAAATCTCCTTCCTAGACCGCAACGGACGAACCCGGCAGCCGAACCATTCGATGAATGTACGCTACACTGGGTGAGCTAGCGAATGTCACTCCGTAAGCGATAGACATATTCCATGAGCACTTATTGCCGCTAACTCTTCATTAACTATGACGACAGAGGCACACTTTTGAAAGACATCTCCATAACTCTTCGAACAAGAAACCAGAAATGCTTGGATAGCAAGCATAAAATAATAATATATATAGCGTCGTTCAATAATTCGAAAGTTTGTGTGACATTATTGGACTATGTCGGAACTGAGGGACGATGTCCCTGAACCGAACCAAAAATTTCTAAGTCCACCGACGCTATCAGTTTCTTATCCGGCATCGCAGCATATGTTGTTCCGAAAGGGAAAGCTTGAAATCCTCCGAATCCCTTTCGGTATCCCGTCGGACCGGATGAAACTTTCGGACGTCCGTACCCGCTTCCGCGGAGCGTCCCGACCCAGCATCGTCGGATAAAATATATGCGACAGATTCAGTTGATGCTGGGATGCTGCGATAAACTGTGCTATTAAGGAAAGCACGTCCGTTCCCGAGGCCTGTGCAGTAGCGGACTTACGATGCATTGCCGCTGGAAGCTCCGTGTACGTTGACTCCCGCACACTTCCTATGCGAACGTCCGGAGTCTGCAGGCCTCGAGTCCCCGGCTACCGACCCAGCGCTGTCGGATAATTCTCGATCTGACACCGTTTCTGTCGGCTGCTGGGATGCTGCGATAAGCTGTGCTATGTGCACAAGAATGTCCGGCGTCGAGACCTGCGGAGGCGCAGTCTATCGCTGCTTCGCCGAGGGCAGCTCCGCATCAGATGGCTCCCGCATACTTTTCCTATGCGAACGTCCGGAGTCCATCGGTCTCGAATCCCTGGCTGCCGGATGGTGTGACCTGGTCGCCGAAGAATCCTTGATCGGCGAAGCTGGTAATATATCGGCGGTCACGCAGCCAAGGTGCGGTCGTGTGCGCTGACGAGAAGAGGAAGCCTTAGCAGTCTCAGCGGACTGCCTATACAACGGAGCGTCCCGAGCGACGGACGTATGCTCCGCTAGCGACACATTTGTACCACAACATCTGGGGCCAGATGTTGTTGAACGAGAGAGGGGCCTCTCTCGCTTGCCGTCCGGATGGACCGGAACGAGCTATGAACCGGACTAAAAGGCTTCCTCCGTTCTCCCTCCGATCCGCCGTCACTGGGTGTGCATTAAGTTAATTTTATAGTGCTCGCATCACCCCAAAATTCCTTCTAGACTGCAACGGACGAACCCGGCTGCCGAACCATTCGGTGAATGGACGCTACACCGGGCGAGCTAGCGGACGTCAAAGGCCGTCGAACCTACTAGGGTCCTCTTAGGCAATTGGCGTATTACATGAGCACTTTTCCGCTAGCCCTTCATTAATTGTGACGACGGAGGCACACTGTTGGAAGACATCACAGATACATCACCCTAATCTTGATCGTCTGAAATAGAAATTGATAAAGTAGAGTGACCCTGCGCGGAAAGGACCGGAGTGTCCAAATCCCCAACAACATACCGTGACATACGCTTCCCATATTGTCATCGAAATCATACGATACAGAACAGGAGTTAATGCGAGTACACTGACCACATATAGAATGATAATAAGGTCAGAGGAAGACTTCCTCTTAAAACAATTGATCAATATCCTTTCAATGTGAAAAGAAAACAAGTCCTGGTACTCGCACTAACCCCTGGCAATCAAAATACATAATAATAATATGATCCATTAATATAGAAAAAATAATTGAAATCAAAATATTTTGAAAAAATATTTTTTCAGAACAGCCCAAGTTTCTGAAAAGTAACGTTGAGCCCCAATGGATCCCAAGCCTAAGTGTGGACAAAAATTTTAAAAATATTTTAAACAATTTATTCAACACTTACGAACAATAATAATGTATCTAGTTATGATTAAAATAACATAAAGATATTATTATTTAGAAATCCCCCCCTCACACAGAGGGCTGTTGTAAATGTAAACAATGAGTGTAAAAACACTAAAATAAGACTCCAGGCACCCAGGCCCGAAATCAGTTACCAAAAAATACACCATCTGATGCAAAACAGAGACTTCCAGGGAAGAAACTGCAGAACATCAGATGGTAGATGCAGAACACAACGCCTAACCACCCGTAGGTGAAGACGTAAACATGGGGAAAGAACAGAATTCATTCTGTTATTCAGCTAAAACTCCCAAGAAATTTTAGTAATAATAATTACAGAAACTATGCCAAAAGCATGGGAGAATAGCAAGGGGGAACTTAAAGGACAGGGAGAGAGGAAAACACTTGAAAAAACAGTGTAACTAAATAATCAGAATGACAACAAAATGGCTGCTGCCTTGAAAATAGGTAACTTAACATAATTTCATTAAAAAATTTTAAGTTACAGCCCTGATAATATTCTGTCACACATTCTTTTCCTCTCCTCCTTTTCTATCCTCCTTAGAATCACCATTTCACTAATATTTATGTGTCTGGCATCATTTAAACTGAGATTTAAAAGCACAAAGATCAGTCAGATGTTAACTGATGAAGGGCCAAACTTAGAATGATAAATGGCGCCAATTTCGGAACGTCCTTGACACTGCGCATGCGCAGTAGGGGCGAAGTGTGGAGGGCCTTTCAGGACATGTTTTCTTTAGTTTTAGATGCAAATTTTGGGGATTGGGGGGCAAAATTTGTGTTTGGCCCTATATTTTAAGAGTTAGCACCAGCTATGTCTGGGTCATTGGTACAGTATAAAAATATATCTGTTTTTAATTTTTACACTGATTTCTAATGCACATATAAATGTTTGATAAATAGTAATTCCAATTTTTGCTGCGTGAATGATGAATGCATAAATGCAGGTATAATATACTGAATTATTTCTATTGTTTTCTATAACCAGTTTGGCAGATTTGACCAAATTTGCTGTTTTGAGAGAAGGTGATAATGGTTCTAAAAGTCATTTTGGTGATTTTCTGTGTCACAGTAAAAGGACAGTGGATTATCAATGAAAACGCAAATGAAATGGAATTTTCACAAAAGTAAAAGCTCGAAATAATGTTATGTGAATGAGCATGAAAAACAGAAACAAAGTTTCAGCTAACAGACCTCCAGGCTAACATGGCTGAAACTCTGCTAATGCTCTACTTATCCCTCTGAGTGGAACTGTCACTCTATAGGTGTTTTAGTGATAATTATCTCCTAACATCCTGTATGATTGAACTATTTCCCAGGCAGCTGACTTGTTACCAGTGACAGCTTGAGAATAGCAATAAACACAACATTTACCAAAGCTATTATTTACTCATAGGTAGTCATATTTCATCATTCGTGAGTAGCCAGTTTCCATACATGTAACACTGTTATTGCTAAGGCCAATATGATTATACCCCTGCTTTTTTCTGATATTTATTCTTTAACACTCAGCACAATGATGGCCAAATACCCAAATTTCAAGTGGTAAATTCCCATAAAGTAATAGGAATTTAACAAATTCAATCATGTTTGACAGAGCTCGATGTGATCTATCATATTAGAGTTAAATGATTAAATTCCAAGTTGCATTATGGGAAAATTTGCAGGGTGAAATTTTGATCTCAAGAATATTGATTGATGGTTAACCCTTTACCCAACACAAAGGGTATCAAAGTTTATTATTTTAATTATTGTTTTTTAAATTTTAACAAAAAATTTCAACATAAGTGAACCATCACAAGCTTGTTCCAATGAGAGATTGCAAGATATGGTTTTGTTAAAAACATTTGAGTAATATAATTTTTTTTCAACAGCTTGATCTGTAAATTACATGGGCAGATGCACCAGATTTGTTAGTTAAGGATCAACCCTTTGAACCCTCGTTTCCTGGAATGGTATCGCCTTTGTGTACACTTACAATGGGATGGGACAGTCCAATATCAATATACGTGGTGGATAAAATAATACCTGCAGTCTGCAGCCATCTGGCTGCAGACTGCAGTTATTATTTTATCACCAATGTCCTGTGTATAGACCTCTTATAATAAGACAAAAATGGAACGAAATGATGCCTGGGACCAAAAAATCGATCTTACGAGCTCAAAGGGTTAAGCTGTAATATGACACCGTTTTGTGTCCCCATTCCTGTATAGATCACATCAATCAAACAGTTTACCATTTATTTATTGGTGTTAAGGTCACTTTTTGCATCTTTCGCTACTTCATGACTGAATTACAGGTTTGCAGTCCAGTTTAGTCAAGCATATGCTGCCCATTTTTGGGGACTTCCACCCCAGACATGGTTCTGGGTCTGCAGCTGAGAGGTTAACCGAACCAACCACAGGTTGGAATCTGTAGGGTGAGATTACCGAAAATCACAACCATGCTTCCATAAACACAACCGCAAATTCAGTTTTAAAATTCCAGAGCGTTCTGAGAGAAATAAAACAAGTACTGAATTACTAAAATGAACATATAATTCACTTAAATGCAATATACACGCATTTGCTGGCCACTGTCAATCATTTCAAAGTATATGTTTGAATGCAATTGAAAAACAAAACTATTGTACACTATACTTGCACCAATGAGATTTTCAAGACAGTAAGCCAAGATTTCAGTATCAATAGACACGAAACTCAACATAATTTCATTAATATTCATGACCTGTCAACACCAACATTAGAGCATTGTAAAATGTTCATCAGTTTATCAAATGCGATTTCCTTTGCTGAACTAGAACATGCTGCTTGCTCTTCATTTATACTGACCGATATATATTTATTTTTATACATAATTTTGAAAGCTTGAACTCCAAAATCAGTTTCAAATTGAAGTCGGATGGAAATTTAGGGTTACAATGATCTAAATGAGAAATTTTCACTCTATAAAATTTTTTAGGGTCAGTCGGATTACCCTAAACTCAGTTTGTTTGTTTTTTTGTCTCACATTTTACATTACGGACATAGATATGTTATAATGATTTATTCAGCTGATACAATCAACCGAAGATGCCCTGTTAGTTGTTAGTAGATGTTGTAATTATAGGGCCAATCTCATAGATATATGGATGGTTTCTATATGCTCATGGACAACTGAAACCGAAGTTTTTTGGTTTAAAATAACGAAACCGCAGTGTAAATCCCACAACCTTCCATCTCTATCTGGATCCTATTTTACCAGTAAAGAAAAACTTGTTTCCTGCCGTTTCGAGGGTTCTCACAGGGAGAAACAGTTTGCTGAAGTGTCATTTGATATGTTCAATGAATACACATAAATCTCACCATTTATCAATGTTAAGATGGTAAAATGAAATACTACTATGATGATTTATGTGACATTAATTTTGAAATGTTACTACATGTTGCAGATTATAAAGTATGCTGTCCTAAGAAGTGGACAGTCTAGAATCAATACACAGACTTTTATCAATGACCTAAATTTGTATTTCACCTCTTTATTTAACATGAACATTTCAAGAATACCTAAAAAAAATTGGAATTTTTGCCTCAAAAATATAGATTTTGTCCTCTCCCAGGAACAGGTAGATGAACTTCTTCCCACGAGAGGTCATAAGTGGTTTGGGCTAAACAATGAATTTTCTTTTATACCTTGAATGGCAATTTTTTGTGAATAGTGCTGGTTAGTGCTGGTTATCAAAACTTGCTATGAACCAATTACCGATTATTTCTCTGCCGATTATGCCAATTTCGATGCCGATTCCGATGGTTGAAATAGGACCCAGAAGAAAATCTGTTAGTGTCTGTTATACTGTAGAATTTTGTTGATAAATCACCAATTACGAAAGCTTAATACCACCTAAGTTCTCGGAGTATGCATGTTTAGTGCTGGGCAATATTAGCCAAAATAATATTTGCCTTTTTGGGTGTTGGGGTGGGGAAGATCGTTATAAACGATACAATCACATGATATTGTTCTCGTGAAGATTGTGTTTTATTCCGGTAAATAGTGTTAATACGGTTTTGTGTAAGGAAACAATACACTTGGCTGTATTAATCAGGAAGATACTGAGCACACATGCTTTGTGTCTTAATTGAATAACTTCGATGTTAATGTGTGTTGTGAAGTTGTATGGCGCATTGTTTACAGACACTCAGTCACCCACGCGACGTCAGAATATATTATTTAATGTTCAGTTGGAGAGACACATCAAGGGAGATAACTGACTTAAACAAGAAGCCCCATGGGGCCTCAGGTCGCTCACCTGACATGGTAGTCTAAATATCAAATCAGGGACTTGACTTGAATAAGCTGCATACGTCCCTCCTAAGAAAAGCTTATACCAACTAGATGAAGCGACTGTGCCCACACAATAGACAGGATTTTCCTTCTATTTTCAGTTCCTGCACTTTTACATCCCAAAACTGAGATAAACGCATAAAAAACAGATTTTTTTTTATTTTTGTTCGGAAATTTTCCAAGTCCCACCCGGCCCCCAAATTTTCAGTGTAAAAAAAATTTTTGTTTTTGTTTTAAAATTGACTGAAACGCATAAAAAAAAAAAAAATAAATTTTTTCAATTTTGGTCCAAAATTTCTAAGTCTGGAACAGGACCCCAAATTTTCAGCCTAAATATGAACCGAGGGACTTGGCTTGAACAAATTTGAATCTTACCCCCCTAAGGATGCTGCATACCAAATATCAAAAGATTCTTATTGGAAGATCTGAAGAAGATTTTTAAAGAATATTCCTCATACTGCACTAATTTAAACATTTGGGCTCCCATAGAGAGCCCAAATATGGAACCAGGGAAATGATTTCAATAAACGTGTGAAGCAATCTTCTAAAGATGTTATATGTGAAATCTGAAAGCTTTTGGAGCAGTGGTTTGGGAGAAAAGTAGTCTTTAATGTTTTTCCCATTACCCACAGTGTTAAAAAATGCTGACTCAGCACTTTTTCAAATTGCCCAAAAAGTACCCCATGATAAAACCAATAGCAATTTTTTTTACCATTCCATTCTGTTGGTCCTAAGGAAGCTTCACACTAAATAAAAATTCTCAGTGCCGTGCAGTTTTGGAGATATTAGCGTTTTAAATTTTTTCTATTTTTAGCTCCTGTGGTTCTGATGGGGCGCCAGGAAACTATTTTGGGGGATAAATCAACTACTTATGTCCCAATAAAATCTCATATCAAATTTGGTTCAAATCAGCCTCTCGGTTTGGAATATATAAAAATTGGGAGTGGCAAAAATTCTCGCCCCTCCCATAACGATGGCAAATATAGCCACTAGAACTTCTCTTGAACAAATCTGAGTCAACACCCCAAAAGGAAGCTGCACACCTAATATCAAGTCTCTGCTAGTGCTGGTTCATGAGAAGATTTTCAAAGATTGTGGTGCCCCATAGAGGCATGGCAACACCCAGGAGGAGGGGCAACTTCATTTGAACAAATTTGAATTGGCAATAGGTAATAAACATTTACCCGACATTTGAATACAATTGGGCTAGTGGTTTTAGAGGAGAAGTCGATAATGTAAAGTTAACGCCGGACGACGACGGACGGAATGTGATCAGTAAAGCTCCCACTGAGCTTTGCTCAGGTGAGCTAAAAATGAGTGTGACAAACTGAAAACTTGTTTGTGACAGCCATACGACTTACATGTTGCGTAACAATCATCTACCATCGAAAAAAAGAGTGTTTTTAAGTTTTTCTCCAATTTTAATTTCTTATTGTATTGTGATGCTTCTGTCATGAAGTACAGACTAGCGACTGAACACATTTTATTTATACATGTATCCAATGCAATGTTGTTCAGCACCATGATTGAAGACTGGTGACTTCGTTCAGCTGGGGATAGAGGCGATCTCAAACCAATTGCAGAGGGTAAATTCCGAAATATCTCGGCTCTGCAAATCCCTATTATTCTGATATGCACAACACACGTTTTTAATGAGGAAACTTTATTGAAATGGCCAAATATCAAAGAGATTTTAATAGTCGGTGTTAAATATAGAATAACCGGAAACTGCAGGTTTATCAACTGCCGGTAGTCATAATCGGCCGATTCCGATTGCCGGTTTCGATTATCGGTTCATCACTAGTGCTGGTCGGATATGCACTCTAGGTTAGTTAAATGGTCAATAGGAGAATTAAACTTCCGAGAAATAGACTGTTTATAGGACCCAAAACGTGCACAACAGAAGCTGTAAATGCACTACAACTGCTTTTTATCATTTTATATGCATGCAATAGATGTAAGCAATACAGTGTTTGCTACTGAATTTTTGGATGGAGCAACCTTAAAACTAAAATTAGTTGTAAAAGCTTTAATTTGAATGCCTTCTCTGCACTTGAGAGTTTAGAAATAAAACTAGTGCAATTGTATTAACTGATAGTGTTCCATGCTATAGTTTGAACTGATTCAACACAAAAAAGTGCTACATGCATTACTCAAGGCAAAGTGGAAATGGACAATTATGTTGGATTGTGTTTATAGCTAAGTTTGGCAGTAAAACTTATTCATAACTTGACACAGATTACTGAAAGAATATCAAAAGGATAAATTAAAAAAACACACAGCAAAAATCAAAATAAACTTAATTATTTATTTATTGGTGTTGAAGGTCACATACTTACGCACAATGGCTAATCGTGATCGTGACAGTTGTACGGGTGGAGGAAGCCAGTGTACCCGGAGAGAACCACCAAGCATCGACGAGCAACTGTCAGCTCCTCAACATTCTAACTCTGTTCAAGCTCCGCTCAAGCAGGGTTACAGCAGTTGAAGACATGTGCACCATCGACGCGCAGTACGCCTTAGTACACGGCATCATCGTGCCCCCGTGTAGGCAACCGGGATAAAGTGCCTTGCCCAAGGACACAACGTGGGTCGTCCCGGATGGCGATCAAACTCAGGACCTCTAGCATAGAAGCCAAACAGTCTACCACCGAGCCACCGCGATCCCAATCAAAATAAAAGAGAAATGAAAGCTAAGTTCTGACATCAAACTCAGCTAAAACATGAACTGTGTCAACACATGGGAAAGTACTTTTGCGAATTTCAAATTTTTTCCTGATTTTTCTTTTCACATTTAAAATTTTGAAAAAGATGCTTAGTCTTCTCAAAATTAAAACAAAAAAATTCTCTAAATGAAGGAAATTTTTCATTAAAATCAAAGTTGTGATTTTGATCATTGCAACTCTGTTTATCTCTTCTCAATACCATATCTTCTGAAAATTTGTCTTAACTCTTAACCAACTGAGTATTTTCAAAATATTTTTCATCAAATTTAGTCAGGGCTGATGTGAGTATATTTGAAGGAAAATTCATCTTAAGTCCGAGAAACATTGATGAAAAAAAACATTTATAAGGGGAAAATTGGATTAAATGTGCCCAATTTAGACTTATTTCAGTGGCAAGAGAAATCCTATGCTGGGCAGGAATATCTGTCAGCAGCCTGCAAGGAGCTGAAAGTATAATTGATTTTGTTGTTTACCACTTTGCATACACTTTGTTTTTTCATGCTCTTTCACATACAAGCAAAATCAGAGTTACTATTTTTTTCAGTTTCGTGACTTA